>CM043022.1:23727626-23830855 GCA_023690525.1 Holotrichia oblita
TTAAATAAATCTCGTAATTTTTAGAAGAGAGGAAATTTGTTAGGAATTTCAATGTTTACCTGTCAAAGTCGTTGAGTGGACTTCTTTTTTTTTTTTTTTTTTTTGCTGGACGTCGCGGGACCGTATACTACTCGTCATGTTAAAGAGAAAACTTCATATGAACATATGACCTAAAGGTCTTAGCTTTTGAGATACAGGGTGATAAAGTTTTCGAAAATAAATAGTTTTTTATTAATTCCTGTAATACCACTTTAGATATTTTAATGAAACGTGGTATACGTGTAGTATGTATCAAGAGGCATTATTGAGTGTTCCCCATTTTTTTTAAATTCCACCAGTGGCGTTCGTACGGAATTTCAGCTACCTACTTTGACAGACGTTTAGGTCACACGTTCATATATAAGTTTATATAAGTTTCCTTTTTAAAATACATCAAAAAATCGTTCCCTAAAATATTGACATTCAATTTCCCCTGAATGTATACAAATAAGACTTTTTGGCTCTTTCGAAAATATGTAGATATATACTTAATATAATCTCGATAATACACTGACATACAGATAATTAAACTATTCTTACTTGTTTCATATTTTTAAATTACTTTTAGACATGGAGAGATGTTTGTAATTATTACTACTTGTGTTATTTATTGAACCACAAAATAAGAAACGATTTTTAGTATAAATAATAACGTTTTTCCAATCGGACAATTGTAAAATTGGAAATTCTTTAACGCATTTAATGATTCATCGTGTTTTTTAATTATTATTTCTTGTGTTTCGTCGCCGTTGAAATGAAGACTTTTTATTTTATATATTATTCTTTTCAATCATTAATAAAAAAAAACAAAAAACCAAAGAAAAAAAGCCATAGTATCCCTCGTCGAGATTTGAACGCCGTACCTCTAGCGCCGTGGGCCACCGTCCGTTCCGATGCGCCACCGGAGCTCGTAAATTCGAGATATATTCTCATATAGAAATATCTAGTATCTGTTTTGAGGAATTTTGGCGACGTTTATCAAAAAATAAGCGGTTTAGAAAGGCGTTGGAACTTTGAAATTTTGGAAATCGTCATTATAAATACGGCCGGTTCGGCGGTCACGTCTGGGAAAGCGTCGTCTTATTGGGCGTCGGCGCCCCGACGCTGTATTTTTTAGTTTTAATCGGAAAAAAAATTTTTCCCAAAATAACCAAGTACTCGTCGAGGAGAATATGTTCGGACATGAATAGTTTTGGCGTAGCGTTAACCGTTCGGGAGATAAACGCGAATTTCCCACTAATCTGAAAACATCGGGAAATGTCAAGGTCAGTTCGCCGGAAAACCTAGCCATTTGTATAGAACAATCCTTTAGGCGTCTATCGACACCCTACGTGTTGATTTTCCTCCTTCCGTAAGGTCGCAGGAGGGACGCCCAATCAACTCTACAATCACCAATTAGTATAGTAAAAGAGCGGAATATGGCTGTCTTGATTGAATAAAACCCGCTATACAGGCACTTTCCAAAATGAATGTCCATATTTCAGGGAACGATTTTTATTTTTTTTTTGCTGGACGTAGCGGGATCGTATATTAGTCGTCATGATAAAAAGAAAACTTCATATGAACATATGACCTAAAGGTCTTAGCTTTTGAGATACAGGGTGATAAAGTTTTCGAAAATAAATAGTTTTTTTTTTGCTGGACGTAGCGGGATCGTATATTAGTCGTCATGATAAAAAGAAAACTTCATATGAACATATGACCTAAAGGTCTTAACTTTTGAGATACAGGGTGATAAAGTTTTCGAAAATAAATAGTTTTTTTTTTTGCTGGACGTAGCGGGATCGATATTAGTCGTCATGATAAAAAGAAAACTTCATATGAACATATGACCTAAAGGTCTTAACTTTTGAGATACAGGGTGATAAAGTTTTCGAAAATAAATAGTTTTTTTTGCTGGACGTAAGCGGGATCGTATATTAGTCGTCATGATAAAAAGAAAACTTCATATGAACATATGACCTAAAGGTCTTAACTTTTGAGATACAGGGTGATAAAGTTTTCGAAAATAAATAGTTTTTTATTAATTCCTGTAATACCACTTTAGATATTTTAATGAAACGTGGTATACGTGTAGTATGTATCAAGAGGCATTATTGAGTGTTCCCCATTTTTTTTAATTCCACCAGTGGCGTTCGTACGGAATTTCAGCTACCTACTTTGACAGACGTTTAGGTCACACGTTCATATATAAGTTTATATAAGTTTCCTTTTAAAATACATCAAAAAATCGTTCCCTAAAATATTGACATTCAATTTCCCCTGAATGTATACAAATAAGACTTTTTGGCTCTTTCGAAAATATGTAGATATATACTTAGTATAATCTCGATAATACACTGACATACAGATAATTAAACTATTCTTACTTGTTTCATATTTTTAAATTACTTTTAGACATGGAGAGATGTTTGTAATCATTACTACTTGTGTTATTTATTGAACCACAAAATAAGAAACGATTTTTAGTATAAATAATAACGTTTTTCCAATCGGACAATTGTAAAAAATTGGAAATTCTTTAACGCATTTAATGATTCCTCGTGTTTTTTAATTATTATTTCTTGTGTTTCGTCGCCGTTGAAATGAAGACTTCTTTATTTTATATATTATTCTTTTCAATCATTAATAAAAAAAAAACAAAAAACGAAAGAAAAAAGCCATGGTACCCCTCGTCGAGATTTGAACGCCGTACCTCTAGCGCCGTGGACCACCGCCCGTTCCGATGCGCCACCGGAGCTCGTAAAGTCGGGATATCGTGTTGCCATATAGAAAGATATAGTATCTGTTTTGACGTATTTTGGGGATGTTTTGCAAAAAATAACCGGTTTAGAAGGGCGTTGGAAGGTTGAAATTTTGGAAATCGTCATTGTAAATACGGCCGGTTCGGCGGTGACGTTTGGGAAAGCGCCGTCTTATTGGGCGTCGGCGCCCCGACGCTGTATTTTTTAGTTTTAATCGGAAAAAAATTTTTCCCCAAAATAACCAAGTACTCGTCGAGGAGAATATGTTCGGACATGAATAGTTTTGGCGTAGCGTTAACCGTTCGGGAGATATAAGCGCTCAAAGTCCGCTCTAACGTGAATTTTTAATTCAAATGCTAATCTTATCGGATTCGGACGTTGGTCTGCGGCGAAACCTAGACAGTTGATTAGAAAAATCCTTTTCCCGTCGATCGGCACCCCCTTTTCGAGTTTAGTCCTTTCGTAAGGTCTCAGGAGGGAGCCCCGTTTACCCCTACAATCACCAATTAGTATAGTATAAAGAGCGGAGTATGGCCGTCTTGATTTAATAAAACCCGCTATACAGGCTCTTTCCAAAATGAATGTCCATATTTCAGGGAACGATTTTTTTTTGCTGGACGTAGCGGGATCGTATATTAGTCGTCATGATAAAAGAAAACTTCATATGAACATATGACCTAAAGGTCTTAGCTTTTGAGATACAGGGTGATAAAGTTTTCGAAAATAAATAGTTTTTTTTTTTGCTGAGGTAGCGGGACCGTATACTACTCGTCATGTTAAAGAAAACTTCATATGAACATATGACCTAAAGGTCTTAACTTTTGAGATACAGGGTGATAAAGTTTTCGAAAATAAATAGTTTTTTATTAATTCCTGTAATACCACTTTAGATATTTTAATGAAACGTGGTATACGTGTAGTATGTATCAAGAGGCATTATTGAGTGTTCCCCATTTTTTTTAATTCCACCAGTGGCGTTCGTACGGAATTTCAGCTACCTACTTTGACAGACGTTTAGGTCACACGTTCATATGAAGTTTTGTTTTAAAATAGACTAAAAAATCGTTCCCTGAAATATTGACATTCAATTTCCCCTGTACATTGGAGAGCGGAAAAAAAATTGACCCCCTTAAAGACGCGCTGGAGAGAAATAAAAAAATGTATGCAAAAAAGACTTTTTGACTCTTTCGAAAATATGTAGATATATACTTAGTATAATCTCGATAATACACTGAACTATATACGATTTTAGTATAAGTAACGATGAGAATTATCAAAAAATAATAAGCGGTTTAGAAAGGCGTTGGAACATTGAAATTTTGGAAATCGTCGTAATAATTTATTATTTCATTCCTTGTTTGTACATTATTGTTTTCGTAAATATATATTTGTGGAAATAAAAAGATGGTATCAAAGAAGAGTCCCTTACCTCTGTGAGCATGTGTAGGTTAAAGTAAAACAAATAATGAAATATTATTTAATTATACATTTAATTAAAAATAGAATATTTTCGCAGTAACTCCTATTTTTATTTTTTGTTCCTTGTCGTAAATGAAAAATAAATTTTAACTATATTCCTCTATAAACAAAATTAAAAAAAAAACAGATACGTCGTAGAAGGGGGTTTGAACCTAGTACCATCCGATTCGAAGCCGAAGACCTAAGCATCACGCCACCGGCGCTCGTATGAAAGGGTATTTTATATACGCGTATATTATGAATAATATATTTTCTAAAATCGAGTTTGGCAGAGGAAAATCAAAAAATAAGCCGTTTAGAAGGGCGTTGGAATTTTGAAATTTTGACGATCGATATTGTTCACATGGGCAATTCGCTGGAGACGACCTGCAAGGCGACGCTAAATCGGACGCCGCCGCCGCGACGCAAAAGATTTTTTAGTTTTAATCGGAAAAAAATTTCCCGAAAATATCCAAGTACTCGCCGAGAAGAATATATTCGGACATAGATAGTTTTGGCGTAGCGTCAACCGTTCGGGAGATAAACGCGAATTTCCGACTAATCTGAAAACATCGGGAAAAGTCAAGGTCGGTTCGCCGGGAAACCTAGACAGTTGATTAGAAAAATCCTTTAGGCGTCGATCGACACCCCCTTTTCGAGTTTAGTCCTTCCGTAAGGTCCCAGGAGGGAGCCCCGTTTACCTCTACAATCACCAATTAGTATAGTATAACTAGTTGACCCCACCCAAACTCTTCGAGTTTGGTCTAAGCTGACCCATCCCAAGTATTCGAATTTAGACTGAACTCTTCCGGCCCACCGACCAACATTTTCCGCTAATCTTAACCCGACAGAATATGTCGAGGTGTCCCAGCTAATGAACTACTAAAATGAAAAAAACAAAAAAAATTTTATACGAATTGAGCAGTATGAAAGCAATGTGCATACTTATTTTATTTTTAATCGATTTTTTTCACGGACTATTTTAATAAATCAATGGCATTCTATGTAGAAACGCTCTTTATTTTACATAACTGTAAAGTATGGTCGCTTCATTAGCAGTTACCCTGTATACTTGCTGAATTATGAATTTAAGTCATCATTCTACAATTTATACATTTTATCAAACAGAGTATTGACAAATGTGTTTATCAATATTTTTAATATTGTTGGGAAGAAATTAAATTTTCCCGGTAGTAATATGAAAAGAACTAATAAACCCTATAACCTTCTAAGTGTAAAAATCCGTCTTGACAGTTCAAATTTTGATCGCAGACGCGCTAACGTCAACGATTTATTATGAGGGCCGCCTAATGATTATTGCTCTAGTTATTAAAGATGGTATTTTGTACGTAGACGTATTTTTACGTATTTAATTTTGAAATATATTTTTTTGGTAATAAGTAAATGACGTCACGTAGTATTTTTTCCATTATATTACGTAATGAGGTTTTGACGATTACAATTTGACTTTTCGCGTTTCGCGTTAGATGTATTTTTTCAACTATTTTTATTAATAATAACGGAATATATTATTTATAGGTAAAATGTGTATCTATTAGTATATTGACAAATGTTTTTAACATGACGTATATACTTATATTTTTGAAGAGATAACATGTGTTCAGAAATACCATAATATTCAAATTGAGCGCTTGATACATTGCACTAAACATGTATACCTCAGATATGCTGCCATCTATTAAGATACAATGAAGTTATTTGGTAAAGTGCAGTTATATCTACGATTATTTAATTAATCTCAATACTATATGTATATATTATCTTAATGACAATCACAAAATGTTTTACCGAAAAATCAACAACTCATGATCTCGATGTAAACGCAGAACAAAAAGTCCGTCTTGACAGTTCAAATTTTGTAGTATTTCTTTACTTATTTTACGTAATGAAGTTATGAACGCTTAAAATTCAATATTTCTTTCAAGTTTTTTATTTAATAATAACGGAATATATTATTTATAGGTGAAATGTGTATCTAATAGAATATTGACAAATGTGTTTATCATGACATATATATCTGTATATTTAGAGAGGCAGCATGTTTTAAGTTATTCCATAATATTCAAATTGCGCGCTTTCTCGCAGTGTAAATAGTTTAAAAGAAAAAATTTCTAACAGCCTTGATTAGGTATATTAAAAAGCTGTCGGATTACGTATTACAGTAACAAATACGTCCTTACGGGTAACTGTATAGGTGTTAAGGTACAAATATTAAATAAATCTCGTAATTTTTAGAAGAGAGGAAATTTGTTAGGAATTTCAATGTTTACCTGTCAAAGTCGTTGAGTGGACTTCTTTTTTTTTTTTTTTTTTTTTTTTGCTGGACGTCGCGGGACCGTATACTACTCGTCATGTTAAAGAGAAAACTTCATATGAACATATGACCTAAAGGTCTTAGCTTTTGAGATACAGGGTGATAAAGTTTTCGAAAATAAATAGTTTTTTATTAATTCCTGTAATACCACTTTAGATATTTTAATGAAACGTGGTATACGTGTAGTATGTATCAAGAGGCATTATTGAGTGTTCCCCATTTTTTTAAATTCCACCAGTGGCGTTCGTACGGAATTTCAGCTACCTACTTTGACAGACGTTTAGGTCACACGTTCATATATAAGTTTATATAAGTTTCCTTTTTAAAATACATCAAAAAATCGTTCCCTAAAATATTGACATTCAATTTCCCCTGAATGTATACAAATAAGACTTTTTGGCTCTTTCGAAAATATGTAGATATATACTTAATATAATCTCGATAATACACTGACATACAGATAATTAAACTATTCTTACTTGTTTCATATTTTTAAATTACTTTTAGACATGGAGAGATGTTTGTAATTATTACTACTTGTGTTATTTATTGAACCACAAAATAAGAAACGATTTTTAGTATAAATAATAACGTTTTTCCAATCGGACAATTGTAAAAAATTGGAAATTCTTTAACGCATTTAATGATTCATCGTGTTTTTTTTAATTATTATTTCTTGTGTTTCGTCGCCGTTGAAATGAAGACTTCTTTATTTTATATATTATTCTTTTCAATCATTAATAAAAAAAAACAAAAAACCAAAGAAAAAAGCCATAGTATCCCTCGTCGAGATTTGAACGCCGTACCTCTAGCGCCGTGGGCCACCGTCCGTTCCGATGCGCCACCGGAGCTCGTAAATTCGAGATATATTCTCATATAGAAATATCTAGTATCTGTTTTGAGGAATTTTGGCGACGTTTATCAAAAAATAAGCGGTTTAGAAAGGCGTTGGAACTTTGAAATTTTGGAAATCGTCATTATAAATACGGCCGGTTCGGCGGTCACGTCTGGGAAAGCGTCGTCTTATTGGGCGTCGGCGCCCCGACGCTGTATTTTTTAGTTTTAATCGGAAAAAAAAATTTTTCCCCAAAATAACCAAGTACTCGTCGAGGAGAATATGTTCGGACATGAATAGTTTTGGCGTAGCGTTAACCGTTCGGGAGATAAACGCGAATTTCCCACTAATCTGAAAACATCGGGAAATGTCAAGGTCAGTTCGCCGGAAAACCTAGCCATTTGTATAGAACAATCCTTTAGGCGTCTATCGACACCCTACGTGTTGATTTTCCTCCTTCCGTAAGGTCGCAGGAGGGACGCCCAATCAACTCTACAATCACCAATTAGTATAGTAAAAGAGCGGAATATGGCTGTCTTGATTGAATAAAACCCGCTATACAGGCACTTTCCAAAATGAATGTCCATATTTCAGGGAACGATTTTATTTTTTTTTTGCTGGACGTAGCGGGATCGTATATTAGTCGTCATGATAAAAAGAAAACTTCATATGAACATATGACCTAAAGGTCTTAGCTTTTTTGAGATACAGGGTGATAAAGTTTTCGAAAATAAATAGTTTTTTTTTTGCTGGACGTAGCGGGATCGTATATTAGTCGTCATGATAAAAAGAAAACTTCATATGAACATATGACCTAAAGGTCTTAACTTTTGAGATACAGGGTGATAAAGTTTTCGAAAATAAATAGTTTTTTTTTTGCTGGACGTAGCGGGATCGTATATTAGTCGTCATGATAAAAGAAAACTTCATATGAACATATGACCTAAAGGTCTTAACTTTTGAGATACAGGGTGATAAAGTTTTCGAAAATAAATAGTTTTTTTTTTTGCTGGACGTAGCGGGATCGTATATTAGTCGTCATGATAAAAAGAAAACTTCATATGAACATATGACCTAAAGGTCTTAACTTTTGAGATACAGGGTGATAAAGTTTTCGAAAATAAATAGTTTTTTATTAATTCCTGTAATACCACTTTAGATATTTTAATGAAACGTGGTATACGTGTAGTATGTATCAAGAGGCATTATTGAGTGTTCCCCATTTTTTTTTAATTCCACCAGTGGCGTTCGTACGGAATTTCAGCTACCTACTTTGACAGACGTTTAGGTCACACGTTCATATATAAGTTTATATAAGTTTCCTTTTTAAAATACATCAAAAAATCGTTCCCTAAAATATTGACATTCAATTTCCCCTGAATGTATACAAATAAGACTTTTTGGCTCTTTCGAAAATATGTAGATATATACTTAGTATAATCTCGATAATACACTGACATACAGATAATTAAACTATTCTTACTTGTTTCATATTTTTAAATTACTTTTAGACATGGAGAGATGTTTGTAATCATTACTACTTGTGTTATTTATTGAACCACAAAATAAGAAACGATTTTTAGTATAAATAATAACGTTTTTCCAATCGGACAATTGTAAAAAATTGGAAATTCTTTAACGCATTTAATGATTCCTCGTGTTTTTTTAATTATTATTTCTTGTGTTTCGTCGCCGTTGAAATGAAGACTTCTTTATTTTATATATTATTCTTTTCAATCATTAATAAAAAAAAAACAAAAAACGAAAGAAAAAAGCCATGGTACCCCTCGTCGAGATTTGAACGCCGTACCTCTAGCGCCGTGGACCACCGCCCGTTCCGATGCGCCACCGGAGCTCGTAAAGTCGGGATATCGTGTTGCCATATAGAAAGATATAGTATCTGTTTTGACGTATTTTGGGGATGTTTTGCAAAAAATAACCGGTTTAGAAGGGCGTTGGAAGGTTGAAATTTTGGAAATCGTCATTGTAAATACGGCCGGTTCGGCGGTGACGTTTGGGAAAGCGCCGTCTTATTGGGCGTCGGCGCCCCGACGCTGTATTTTTTAGTTTTAATCGGAAAAAAAATTTTTTCCCCAAAATAACCAAGTACTCGTCGAGGAGAATATGTTCGGACATGAATAGTTTTGGCGTAGCGTTAACCGTTCGGGAGATATAAGCGCTCAAAGTCCGCTCTAACGTGAATTTTTAATTCAAATGCTAATCTTATCGGATTCGGACGTTGGTCTGCGGCGAAACCTAGACAGTTGATTAGAAAAATCCTTTTCCCGTCGATCGGCACCCCCCTTTTCGAGTTTAGTCCTTTCGTAAGGTCTCAGGAGGGAGCCCCGTTTACCCCTACAATCACCAATTAGTATAGTATAAAGAGCGGAGTATGGCCGTCTTGATTTAATAAAACCCGCTATACAGGCTCTTTCCAAAATGAATGTCCATATTTCAGGGAACGATTTTTTTGCTGGACGTAGCGGGATCGTATATTAGTCGTCATGATAAAAAAGAAAACTTCATATGAACATATGACCTAAAGGTCTTAGCTTTTTGAGATACAGGGTGATAAAGTTTTCGAAAATAAATAGTTTTTTTTTTTTTTGCTGAGGTAGCGGGACCGTATACTACTCGTCATGTTAAAGAGAAAACTTCATATGAACATATGACCTAAAGGTCTTAACTTTTGAGATACAGGGTGATAAAGTTTTCGAAAATAAATAGTTTTTTATTAATTCCTGTAATACCACTTTAGATATTTTAATGAAACGTGGTATACGTGTAGTATGTATCAAGAGGCATTATTGAGTGTTCCCCATTTTTTTTAATTCCACCAGTGGCGTTCGTACGGAATTTCAGCTACCTACTTTGACAGACGTTTAGGTCACACGTTCATATGAAGTTTTGTTTTTAAAATAGACTAAAAAATCGTTCCCTGAAATATTGACATTCAATTTCCCTGTACATTGGAGAGCGGAGAAAAAAAATTGACCCCTTAAAGACGCGCTGGAGAGAAAAAAAAAAAATGTATGCAAAAAAGACTTTTTGACTCTTTCGAAAATATGTAGATATATACTTAGTATAATCTCGATAATACACTGAACTATATACGATTTTAGTATAAGTAACGATGAGAATTATCAAAAAATAATAAGCGGTTTAGAAAGGCGTTGGAACATTGAAATTTTGGAAATCGTCGTAATAATTTATTATTTCATTCCTTGTTTGTACATTATTGTTTTCGTAAATATATATTTGTGGAAATAAAAAGATGGTATCAAAGAAGAGTCCCTTACCTCTGTGAGCATGTGTAGGTTAAAGTAAAACAAATAATGAAATATTATTTAATTATACATTTAATTAAAAATAGAATATTTTCGCAGTAACTCCTATTTTTTTATTTTTTGTTCCTTGTCGTAAATGAAAAATAAATTTTAACTATATTCCTCTATAAACAAAATTAAAAAAAAAACAGATACGTCGTAGAAGGGGTTTGAACCTAGTACCATCCGATTCGAAGCCGAAGACCTAAGCATCACGCCACCGGCGCTCGTATGAAAGGGTATTTTATATACGCGTATATTATGAATAATATATTTTCTAAAATCGAGTTTGGCAGAGGAAAATCAAAAAAATAAGCCGTTTAGAAGGGCGTTGGAATTTTGAAATTTTGACGATCGATATTGTTCACATGGGCAATTCGCTGGAGACGACCTGCAAGGCGACGCTAAATCGGACGCCGCCGCCGCGACGCAAAAAGATTTTAGTTTTAATCGGAAAAAATTTCCCGAAAATATCCAAGTACTCGCCGAGAAGAATATATTCGGACATAGATAGTTTTGGCGTAGCGTCAACCGTTCGGGAGATAAACGCGAATTTCCGACTAATCTGAAAACATCGGGAAAAGTCAAGGTCGGTTCGCCGGGAAACCTAGACAGTTGATTAGAAAAATCCTTTAGGCGTCGATCGACACCCCCTTTTCGAGTTTAGTCCTTCCGTAAGGTCCCAGGAGGGAGCCCCGTTTACCTCTACAATCACCAATTAGTATAGTATAACTAGTTGACCCCACCCAAACTCTTCGAGTTTGGTCTAAGCTGACCCATCCCAAGTATTCGAATTTAGACTGAACTCTTCCGGCCCACCGACCAACATTTCCGCTAATCTTAACCCGACAGAATATGTCGAGGTGTCCCAGCTAATGAACTACTAAAATGAAAAAAACAAAAAAATTTTATACGAATTGAGCAGTATGAAAGCAATGTGCATACTTATTTTATTTTTAATCGATTTTTTTCACGGACTATTTTAATAAATCAATGGCATTCTATGTAGAAACGCTCTTTATTTTACATAACTGTAAAGTATGGTCGCTTCATTAGCAGTTACCCTGTATACTTGCTGAATTATGAATTTAAGTCATCATTCTACAATTTATACATTTTATCAAACAGAGTATTGACAAATGTGTTTATCAATATTTTTAATATTGTTGGGAAGAAATTAAATTTTCCCGGTAGTAATATGAAAAGAACTAATAAACCCTATAACCTTCTAAGTGTAAAAATCCGTCTTGACAGTTCAAATTTTGATCGCAGACGCGCTAACGTCAACGATTTATTATGAGGGCCGCCTAATGATTATTGCTCTAGTTATTAAAGATGGTATTTTGTACGTAGACGTATTTTTACGTATTTAATTTTGAAATATATTTTTTTGGTAATAAGTAAATGACGTCACGTAGTATTTTTTCCATTATATTACGTAATGAGGTTTTGACGATTACAATTTGACTTTTCGCGTTTCGCGTTAGATGTATTTTTTCAACTATTTTTATTAATAATAACGGAATATATTATTTATAGGTAAAATGTGTATCTATTAGTATATTGACAAATGTTTTTAACATGACGTATATACTTATATTTTTGAAGAGATAACATGTGTTCAGAAATACCATAATATTCAAATTGAGCGCTTGATACATTGCACTAAACATGTATACCTCAGATATGCTGCCATCTATTAAGATACAATGAAGTTATTTGGTAAAGTGCAGTTATATCTACGATTATTTAATTAATCTCAATACTATATGTATATATTATCTTAATGACAATCACAAAATGTTTTACCGAAAAATCAACAACTCATGATCTCGATGTAAACGCAGAACAAAAAGTCCGTCTTGACAGTTCAAATTTTGTAGTATTTCTTTACTTATTTTACGTAATGAAGTTATGAACGCTTAAAATTCAATATTTCTTTCAAGTTTTTTATTTAATAATAACGGAATATATTATTTATAGGTGAAATGTGTATCTAATAGAATATTGACAAATGTGTTTATCATGACATATATATCTGTATATTTAGAGAGGCAGCATGTTTTAAGTTATTCCATAATATTCAAATTGCGCGCTTTCTCGCAGTGTAAATAGTTTAAAAGAAAAAATTTCTAACAGCCTTGATTAGGTATATTAAAAAGCTGTCGGATTACGTATTACAGTAACAAATACGTCCTTACGGGTAACTGTATAGGTGTTAAGGTACAAATATTAAATAAATCTCGTAATTTTTAGAAGAGAGGAAATTTGTTAGGAATTTCAATGTTTACCTGTCAAAGTCGTTGAGTGGACTTCTTTTTTTTTTTTTTTTTTTTTTTTTTGCTGACGTAGCGGCATCGCATACTACTCGTCATGATAAAAAGAAAACTTCATATGAACATATGACCTAATGTAGATATATATATAGTATAATCTCGATAATACACTGAACTATATACGATTTTAGTATAAGTAACGATGAGAATTATCAAAAAATAATAAGCGGTTTAGAAAGGCGTTGGAACATTGAAATTTTGGAAATCGTCGTAATAATTTATTATTTCATTTCTTGTTTGTACATTATTGTTTTCGTAAATATATATTTGTGGAAATAAAAAGATGGTATCAAAGAAGAGTCCCTTACCTCTGTGAGCATGTGTAGGTTAAAGTAAAAAAAATAATGAAATATTATTTAATTATACATTTAATTAAAAATAGAATATTTTCGCAGTAACTCCTATTTTTTTATTTTTTGTTCCTTGTCGTAAATGAAAAATAAATTTTAACTGTATTCCTCTATAAACAAAATTAAAAAAAAAACAGATACGTCGTAGAAGGGGTTTGAACCTAGTACCATCCGATTCGAAGACGAATACCTAAGCATCACGCCACCGGCGCTCGTATGAAAGGGTATTTTATATACGCGTATATGAATAATATATTTTCTAAAATCGAGTTTGGCAGAGGAAAATCAAAAAAATAAGCCGTTTAGAAGGGCGTTGAAATTTTGAAATTTTGACGATCGATATTGTTCACATGGGCAATTCGCTGGAGACGACCTGCAAGGCGACGCTAAATCGGACGCCGCCGCCGCGACGCAGAAAGATTTTAGTTTTAATCGGAAAAAAAAAATTTCCCGAAAATATCCAAGTACTCGCCGAGAAGAATATATTCGGACATAGATAGTTTTGGCGTAGCGTCAACCGTTCGGGAGATAAACGCGAATTTCCGACTAATCTGAAAACATCGTGAAAAGTCAACGTCGGTTCGCCGGAAAACCTAGCCATTTGTATAGAACAATTCTTTAGGCGTCTATCGACACCCTACGTGTGGATTTTCCCCCCTCCGTAAGGTCGCAGGAGGGACGCCCAATCAACTCTACAATCACCAATTAGTATAGTAAATTATACCTTTTATACGATACATGTTATAATATTATATATTTTTTTAATATTTGCCAGATGAATATGATCTAAAATATATTATTGAACAGAAAATTTCAGCTCGATAAAAGAATATCCATTCATTTCTAATTGCGGCAGCGTAGAATGTCGATTTATTCTGTGCGGTGCTGCATTTGTGTAGGGGCTTCTAATAGGAGGAAGCGACAGACAATGGATCCACGGAAACACATTCTAAAACAAAAACTAAGCAACGCCATATACGATTTACATTATTGGACAACAAAGATATTCTTTCGATATTGGTACAAGTTCTATGTTTAACATAACTTCTATTGTATTCTACATATCTTTATTACAGAAGTTTACTTATACGGAAAAATCATGGTACATAAAAATTATTCAAGAATAATCCCACGCGTTAACGAAGTTGAATAAATGCATGAAACTTCTGTTGGTATACTTGAATTATGAAATCGATATCTGACCTTTAATCTACTATAATATGTTTGATTGTAGTTTGTTTGGACATTTGAAATATTGACACTGACCAAAACCGCTTCGTACATTATTTAAACTTACACGTAAAATCCGGGCACGCAATATATCAAGCATTTTAATTATATTCCATAAAGATACATTCGACTATTAGTTTTTAGGTCATGGATAGCTAAATTTCATAAAAGGAAAGAACTAGTTTGTTTATCGTTTCATAACGTCGTATCAAAGGTGGTTATTACGCTATAATACTCTATTATAAAGGAAACCTATGATTTTCAATTCAAATTTATCACAATAAATTCGACGCAAAATAAACACCGGATTCTTCTTTCTAATTTTCCCAAGCCCACTGTTTTACATTTTCGGTACTAACAACTTAAATATGTACATTTAGTTTGATTTAATATATATGTTAATTTGGTTAAGTTTTTACGTCGTGTTTATAACAGCGTTATCCAAGGGAAATGCAATAAAACGCTTTTTTGCTGCTTAGCGTAATGTGTACTATCACTGCGGGTAATCGTTTAGCCTACATAGATATCCCAGCGTTTTATATTTCAATCAGGTAAGCTGTACAGATACTATGTATCCTATAATTAAAATATGTATCTGATTGCCGGATATGTTTACGTGCAAAAGAGTGAAACAGTAACTACATTAAAAAGCGCGGTTATATTATAAATATTTATATATAGTTCGATTTCTCTTTTCTTATTACATTGATTAGCATTTAAATTGTCACGAATAATTTTTATCTAATTAAACTGCAACTGTAGTTTCATGTAAACATTAATCTGAGCTATAACATAATAGAAAAGATTTTTGTTGTTTAACGCAGCAAACTTGTGGCTTTAGATAATGTACTGAATTAATATTCCAGCGTTTTATATTCATTTCGTTTTGAACCCATACAAAATTTCACAAAAGTCTGTTTTAATATTTCCTTGTGTAACATAAACAATCGTTAAACACGAAATTTGATATAAGAAATTACTAAGTGTTAGGTACATTTTATTAAGAACAACGTCTTCAATTTCGATAAACAATTTAGAAATATCATCCGGTGTAACTTAAAATATTATTTTACCGTTACTCCGACTTGTGTTATCGCTTGTCTATACTTACGTCCACCCAATAAAAATCTGGCAACATTTCGCTGTTTAAAAAAAATGTGTTCAATTATCGCTATTACATATAACGTACCCATTAATCATAAAGAGGATCAGTTCATTGTGGAATAGAGTAAATTGGAAATTAATCACGTGTTTCCGTGTAGTAGCTTGCCAACCAACAATTGCAATTCGCTTGACTTTAGTTGGTTTTCAACGCGTATGAATTTTATTATGTTTACCGCTTGTTTCTTTTTGCACAATCGACGCAGGTTTGGCAATGAAATCCACGCTGCAAAGTCTCTAAAACAATTGCTAATGGCCGATAATTCACCAATGTGTTGATCTAATGAGAACTAACCTATCATCGCATTGAAGATTTAAATTTAGTAAAAAAATTACCTCGTACAATTAACAAACAAACATGTGGTAAAACAATACAGTATTCTCTATTATTGGCCAAAGAGATAGTTTGGAATTAGAATCTGAACGGAGATTTGCGTCAAATGGATTAAACTAAGCATTGAATGGAACGCAAAATGAGCATTTTAATTGAAAAAACAAATAAATACCTTCTGGTATGTACGTGCAGAAATAATAGACGTATTGTGGAAATTGCGTGTGTGATTTCGGAACAAACGTACCATATGTCATCATTAATAGACCTACTGTGCTTTTCAATTTATAATTTTGAAATGTTTATCTTGTTAAAATTCTGTGTGAAATCGATACTATAATAGAGTTTGAGCATAAAAACAAGAAAAATATCATTATAGAAAGGTTTCTGTTTAATTATAAATTTCTACCACTGATTAGATTAATGGAAGCATTAAAAGCACAATCAGAAACTGACTCTTTTATAATTTACAAATATTTTAGACTGCTTAAGAAAACTATAACTGAATTACAATTTGAAGAGAAATCTTCTCAAATTGGAAAAGGAAAGAATAGCCTATTCCTTTGTTACCAGTTCTTCTGGTCATCAAAATAGAACTGTTTCATTGGCCAGTGCTTGTATAGGAAAAGGTTCACTATAAACCACTTTTAAAGATGTATGGAACACAACCTCCCGACCTTTCAGGATTTAAATCTGTAACGATAACTTGGGATAATAAGTTGGTTAAGTGGTAGAGTGTTGCAGGTATACTGCCAAAACATATATTTTCAAAATTTGTTACAGAAACATGAAATGACGCCGATGGTAATGTGGTTTTAGAATGTCTTGTATTGTGTACTATAATCGCTAATAGCACTACAAAAAATAACGATCACCCACAAATTCAGCTCCCAACTACTTCAGATAAAATAACCTCTGTCCAAACCAAACAAACGTATACCAGGTCCTTCGGCAAAGTTTGATGATATTGTGTCTTAATGTGGGACATCTGCTTTGGATCACTTTTTGCTAGAGTGCGTTCTCTAGAACTAACCGTCGTGCAAAATAACCAAAGAAAATCTCGCAAATGAATCAAATCAATAGCTTATCAAGATTCAAATAAAGATGAAAATTTTTACATTAATTGCAAAACTTTGAAGAAAACGGTTTCCTGCAATATACAGCCAAAAATCTGAAACACACCAGAGTATTAAAGAGGGTTGGCATTCACTTTTTCGGTGGTTTGATGTTTACAATATCTTCTAGTTTCATGAATGTAGTTTTGAATGTTTAAGTTTTGATAAAAATAAGTATTTTGTGTTGTATGATGTGTGTATTAAATTTTTGTGTTTCTCGAAATGAAATATAGAAAAGGGTGAACTATGTTTTGTTGGAAACCCTGCAGCAGGTGTAAGTAAAATAAAAATAGGCAGCCTTGTTTGGTTACAGGCAACATTTTGTTAAAAACCAAAGAACGTTAACGCTCATTTTGACAGAATTTTTATAACGTCAGTAACATTTTGACTAACATCTAAAGTTACATAGTCAAATTTTAACGTCTACTTACTTACCCCAGTTTACCTTACAGGATGATATTTGGTAAATTCACCCTCCACCAACTTCTAAAAGATTTTTTTTTTGTGTATTTAATTTTTGATGGAACTAAAATTGAAGTTTATTTGAAAGAGAAGGAGGGGGAGGAGGGCTTCAGCCTGATGTTCTTACTTCTTAAAATATGCCACTGATGATATATAATTTAAAGGTTCTAAATTCTGGAAAAGACTAACATGTTTTAAAGAATGGATATGGTAGGTATTTTATTGGACAAGGTATTAAAAAAAGAAGTATTGACTCTCATTGTTTGATGTCAACGTTAATTTAAGTGCAAAATATAAACGTAATAAGAAGTATCTTTTTAAAATTCAAGAATACAAAACACAAAATTATAAAATTGACCAATGCGTCTGCAAATGATTCCCGACGAGCAGTAATAGAGGTCTAAGAAAAATAGGAAAGCAGAAATTATTTTGTAGGAAAAGTAGAATAATAAAAGGTGGACCAAGGTGGATCTACATCAGTAACGATCACAATGGTTCCATAAGACTTTGGACTTTAGTAGCATGAAAAAGACGTTTTGGTAATGCTGCAAGATATTAAGCCACTAATCATCGCCTATTCTGTTAGGTCACCAAAAGTATTTTCGAAAGTATTATCAAAGGGATTTCAAAGATGATACGATGTATGAATACATATATGTATGTATCTATCTGGTACAAAATGAAAATTACGACGTACAGAACAAAGATGGAGTGTTAATTAGAGACGAATAACAGAGGAAAACATATTAAATTAATGAGTTCAAAAAGCTGAAATTGGGAGTCCTATTAAACCAATACAAAGTTAACAGTACCTATGACAATATCTGTATCATAAACACTATAAAATTTTTTTCGGGCTCTTATTAAAATAATTCTATTTTGAAGTGAGGGGTTTAATAGACCAAAGATTCAAACAAGGATTCCTATAGGATAAAAATTAAGTAGATTAATGATTTAGAAATCCACGTTCTTTATCTTGTACTGCTCATAAAATGGTTCATAAATACACATTTAACATAATTCTTTTTCTTTTCTTTAAAATTCGATATATCAGGATGCCACACATTATCTCGATACGGAAGGGCAAACAAATAGCTAACAAGTTTATAAATCTCGAAATGTTTATGGTGTCTGTTGGCCGCGTTGATAGCCGTCTATATTAAGTTCCACACACAAAACGGAATCTGTTATGTCAGATGGTGTTTTTAATTACCAGAATCTTGCCGAACTTAAAATAAACGAGTTACGAGACATCACGGTTGTGATACTAAATAGTATATATTCCTGAGATAGGCTATTTGCTCTTCATCGGGAAGAGAAGACCTAATTAACTAGCGAACTTAACGAGAACAAAACGGAGCGAAAAAAAAATAAGTGAGAAAGAAAACAAGGATCGGGATTTCCTGAATAATTAAACCGTCATGCGTCAGTAAGTAGAATTTTCTACAAACAGAAAGAGAACGATTTAAATAAATAGAGGAAATTTCAGAATAGATGATTATTATCTTTGGAAGAAATGGTATTAGCTGACAATGGGGACGAGTGTATTTTAACAAACGCGATGAAATATTTACACTAGATCCCGTCCTAATGAGAATTGGGCACTGAATCTGATAGTTGTTGGTTTTGTGAATTATACAGGAAGAGAAACATTATTGCAAAATATGAAAGCAAATTTAGATGTCTGGCGAATTTATGTTTGTTATTCGAAAACACATAATTTTTAGGCGAGAATTGAGATTGAAAATAGGTTTAGTAGTTTTAATTAGGTTATTGAATATGTTTTGATGGGCAAGAGTGATAAGTATGTATGTACATAGATATGTTTATTTATGTTAATTTATCAAAGATACAAATACTTTAGTAACGACATATAGAAGCACGTGCTCAAGTATACTTATACATATACGTAAACAACTTTAATTAAGGAAGTTTGATATATAAAATTTTAAATCAAATCAATAATTCCAAAACTGTAAATATTTAATATAAACATTGAAACACGCAAATGAATTATTTTAGTGACGTAAAATGCGATGGTGAGCATGGCGATAAGTGTGGTGGCCACCCTTATTTAATTTAAGCGAATTATATATTTTTTCGCTTACAAAAGTAGTTGCCAATTATAAATATACGGCAGGGTCATAGTATTAAGTTGTGTAAATAAATTTGCGCAAGGAATTATAAGAGATATTCTAGTCTTAATACGCAGTATTCACTTGTGAATTCTAAGTACCCGAACAATATCTATAGAAGACCCTCAGATCAACAAACCATACGTCATGAGAAAATGAAAGTAGACAAAACAAAACATCCTTAACAGTGAAAAATCAACCTCATATCTCAGCTGATTTCATGCAATATAAGGTTTGTTCCTACTTAAAATCTATGATCTATTTCGGATTAGTATGTGGTAATCGCACTGTTCTATCAACAACCAGTTTCAGATCAAATTGCATTAATAATTTGTTGGAACGAAATAACTTTATTTACTTGACACCAGATGGCGTGTATAGAAAAATTGATAAGCTAGACAGACTTGTATTGAAGTACGCATGCGCTAAAAATCACAGCTTTTGGTTTGTTGAAAATCCTCAAACTGCTATGACTGTCCTCCGACAATCCTCAAATCTCATTTTGTTATGTTGGAACTACGTACTATAGTCACGGATTTTCGATTTGTCGTTGTTGGAACGCTTATTTTCTACTGCGCTTGTTCCGGTTAATCACCGATCGATTTGCATGCATGTAGGAACAAACTTATAGACAAGACTTAGTTTCTTACACAAAGTTTTTTTTAGTATATTTTCGTTCAAAATGCCTCAGTAGAAAAAAATTGACAAATATATAGCCATGCCTATTAACAAAAATATCTAAAACCAAAGAAATCATTTATACATCGAATTATGGAAACCATCTTCTATATAGACATACATAAAAACCCAAAACGTGTCAATATTATAGCCTTTTAAAAAATTATTCTGCACATACTAAAATCAATCTCCATTTTAACAGTTAAAATGTGTACACATTTTAATTTTATTTTCTCGTAACTTTAACATCGACATGCAACATTTACGCGCAGCAATATTAAAACGAACAAAAAAGAGTAAGCGACAAAGACAGTTTTATAGGTTTTACTTCATTCATATATTAAAATTAATATTAATAATTTAACTCAAAAATAGTCGTGATTTACGTACTATGTTTATGACTAGATTAGAGCTATTATAACCAAGAGCAGTACCTACTGTTTTTTGGCGCATAAACAGTTTCAGTGGTAAACAACTAAACGATAATTTTTTTTGTTAAATTCGCGACTTTTACACAAAGATAGCGTGGGAGCTTATCTTTCGCTTTGTATCAAAATCACGCAGAATTCTCTCGAGTTACAGGGTCATTCTGGAGGATATGTCAATATTTTAGATACGTATTCAGCGACCCAAAATAAACAAAAATTCCTAAAACATGGGTCCTACTTATGTGTATACTTTAGTTGCGTATACTAAAGACCTAAACCACCCCCAAAGACAATAATAGGTTTGGTGGTCTAGCTGGCTAATTATGCGGAGCACCTCCACCAATCCACTGGTTTGGATAAGTGTAGTTCAAAAAAAATCAGGAGTTTCATCATGTTGTAAGTGCATACTCTGTTGTACATTAAGTGGAACATTATCTAATAGGTCTTGCAAATGATTTTGTAGAAAATTTAAGTATTCTTGTCCCTTAAGATGATCATCGAATATGAACTGACCGATTAATTGATGGTTTAACATACTACATCACACATTAATGTTAAATCCGCGTTGAAAATTGTTTTACTGATCATCGTTGTTCATTGCGAAGATTATTAATACCATCACGAGTGAACTGTGCTTCGTTAGTGAATAGAACATATTTATACAGTTTTCGGTCTTCATTCATCCATTTGCAGAACTGTATCCTTAACGTAAAATCACCATCTTGCAAATGTTGAATTCGTTTTAAATGAAATCGAAATAAACAGTTGAGTTGTGTAATTAGAAACGTATCTCTAATTTGCTTTATGCTTGTATGACTTTAGACGGCGTTAAGGATAGCCTCTTCTTGTTCAACACCAAGTTTAGATTCCCGTTTAGATACAATTCTCGCATTAACAAACATACCCGATTTTCCAGCATTGCTAAAAATTCGTGGGATAACCCTTTTATCTGGCATTCTCCGATTCGGAAAATGACTGCAAGATTTAAGCTTCCGTTGCAAAAGCCCTAAACGAATATCATATCACCATATTCACGATGAGAGAATGTGTCACGCATAGTTAAATCAGTTTAAAGTGAAAATGAATTGTCAAAAATACAAATGATAACTTCTCCGGGCTATTTTAATCCAAGAAAGTTGATATTTGCATATACAGTAATACTTTACCTAACGACTACTACAGTTCTAGTCAGTGAAAGAGGCGATGACACCGTAGATACATATAAATATGATCTACAATCTATTTTCAATCGTTATTACATGTATGGTTCATCCCTGTATTTCTGTAACGGTTGAGAATAGGACCCCTATCTTTATAGGAACTTTTATGTTTAGCTTAGGTCCCTGAATACGTACCCAAATATTGACAGAATGTTTGCTGCTGATACAATATTATTATTCTCAAAGGAGACACTACCGCACATTGAAGATACATGAGGAGTTGTTTGCAGAAAGCTTATAGTTGGTTTTGAACAAATGGTTTGAAATTGAGCACCAAGAAGACACAAAGAAAAAGTAACTTTAAAGTGAAAACAGATCAAATTAAAGGCGTCAAACTACTTGGAGTGTACATAGATAATATATTAAACTGGAATAGTCTAGAATGGAATATCACTGTGTCCTAATTTGAACTCTATGGCATATCAAACTCTATAATGGTCATCGATATTGCAACAGCACTGCAAAATTAATATACAACACAAACTTTGATTCGTATGTAAATAGTAATATTTTACTGTGTGGGAGTACGGAACATGTAACCAGAGTGTTCACAGTACAAACAAAAATGCATCAGAGCGTTAGTTAGTGGTCGAAGTAAGGATTACTGTAAACCGTACTTTAAATAATTCACATTGTTATATTAATAATTCTTGCAAAAAAATTATTATGATCTACTACTACAATCTGATATCCATGCTTATTTTACAAAAAACTATTTGGCAATGAGCAAATCGGTACAATGCCATAACATTTTTTATTATACTTTTTTAATGTGGTGGGTGCTTAGTTGCAGTGACTCCGTAAACTGTATCGCTTGTCTGGCTATCACTGCAACTCTCGCGGTGTAGTTTTTGTGTGTGTATGTTGTGTTCAATTGGCTTTGTGACAGCATCATATCGCCTTTTATGATGCCGCGCTGTTAATCACTTTGCTCCCAACAGCGAATGGCAAGTCGATCCGGGATTAAACTCTCTGAAAAAATGTCACCGTCCCTCCAGAGAATTGAACCCCTGCGCCTATCGTCCTCTCACAACAATAGTCAGCCGCCTAACCACTGCGGCCATCGATCCGTTAAATTGATGAACATAATACAACAAAAAATTGTCGTTAAGAACATTTGATAAAAAGATTCGAGAATACTTAATAGCTCTTGCTTATTATCGAATGGATGAGGAATATCTTTCATTACGAGACATAATAGTTCTATAGATTTATGTTCTGTACTGCTGCACTTTGTTTTTGACTTTCGTGTATTTTGTTCTGTACATTTCTTGGGAAATTTTTACGCTATCAATATAAAAATTGGATGATAAAATAAGAATTTTCAACAAAAATGATTGCGTTGTCCTGGCAGCCGGTTTTAATAATGTTTTGCACTGCTATGATATCACACAATAACTAAACTTATGAATGATTTCGAAAAGGTAATGCAAACTATTGTGCATATCAACCTAATTGTCTGTACAATTCCATTTGGGTGTCATAATGCAATGAAAAATAGAATCACAACTGCCAACTCCATGTGATATTTAAGACTGTAGGCTCGTCGATACAAATAAAAAGTCGGTAACACCAACAACCGCACAACGTTTAATTCATTAATTCAGGACCCGTGTTTCGAGAGATTATGGGTCTTCATCCTCAACCGAATACCGAATTCGGTAACACCAACAACAACACCACAACATTTAATTCATTAGCCCGAAACATTTGTTTCGAGAGTTAATGAGTTAAACGTTGTGGTGATATACCGATATTTTATCTGTAACTACCAACTGTTTTATATGATCTAAAGATACCGCCATATCAATATACTACGCGTCAACAATCTGATTTCGACATACATACAAAACGAACGATGACTAAAATAATATAATGCAAGAGGAAGGAAGTCAGAATTTTCTTCTATCGGGCGTTCTTAATAATTTATGAGTACGACTCTCTAGGGTTAGAATTGTCCATTGTTGGAGGTTGTTATACAACATACGTTGAGAGGTGAACTGCGATGAAATTAGGTCTTGCATTTGGAGGAACGCTGACGAGTCCGAAAAGGTTGAAATCACGTGGTCTGTTTCTAATGTTTGATATTTTTTCGTTACGCATTGGAACAGTGATACTTCCCACAATCTGGTATAGTCCGGAGAAGATATAATTTTAAAATAGTACAAAGTTGGTTGATTTGGCAGAAATTGTCCTATATGATCTTCTTTTTGATCTGTCTAAAATAGTAAAAGCAAATATATTATAAACCGTTTTTGAGAGGAAATTATGGATATAAACAAAATTCGAAACAAAAACAAATGTGTTATATTTGATGGTATATAATATTCTTTAGATTATTCTTTAAATTACATAAGATTATGATTAAAAGAAATTTCATCTATAACTAACTTCATCTTAGCCCTTTCTGCATCTCTCCCTGTAGCTCTTAGTTCTAGTCTATCGAGCAGCTAAAATGACTGCTGTTGGCAGATAGAAATAATTGTTCGTCTATATATATTGAATATATCTAGATCATAGCTAGTTATTGGCGAAAGAGACCTAGCCAACCAGAAACTATTTACAATAAGAATATGCACAAACGTATTTCCTCAATTACAGATTCGCATTCTTCAGTTTTACGTGTTGGAGTAGAGATTTATGCAAATATTATGCACATTACTGGCGATCCACGACTAGCAGCTACTCATACACACTTGTAAAGTAGGTTAGGTACATAATCTACTTCCTGAGCATAATTGTCTTTTTTTTTACGTTTTCTTGTCATCACAACCATATATTACACCAACATTATCTATATATGGAAATAATTTTTTTGTTGGAGAGCAAAACGATCATAGCAATTATTAGATAAATGATTAATTTAATTGATTGTTTTGACCAGTATTAAGAAATGACTTAAAATGGATAATACGTTTTAATTAAAGCTATCAAAATAGTACATTTTTTTTATTGTTTCAGGTAAGAAGACGTCATTTTTTAGCAGTAAATTGCAGTAGGTAAGTTGTTAGGAAATCAGGATTAAAAAAGAAAATATTAAATATATATTTTGTCTCAATATAAAATACATCTTAGAGATGTTCTATGTTTTATCTTACCTCATTAAATATACCTATCAATTCTTACCATCACACATTAAAGATATATATTTAGCCGTATCGTTTCAGGAACCATCGCAGTTTAAAGTAATACCTCACAAAGATGTCTATTTTCACTTTTTGCGTTGGAACAACTATCTTCTTCGAATTCCAGATGTTGTACTAGAGATTACCATTGACCGTAGCATACCTTTCTAAATTTATTTACGCTTAGATGAAATGCACTGATTATTATTTTCATGCGTTATAATTTATAAAATCATTTAGAATGCTATCGCTTCGGGCAGATTATTTCAGAAGAGATTTTAGATTGAATTGAATTAGAAAATGTCGATAAATAACGGTTTATATCGGATATTATTAAGCTTATTAATTTTGTAGTTAGCAAGAAATTATTTAAATAATAACAAACTTTATAGGCTGATTCATTTTCGATTCTCACATAATAGGGATCCTAATTGTTATTGTACATATACAGAGAGCAGGTTTAAAATTTAAAAGTTTTTTGCTAAATTTTGGGCTTATTGTGAACCATAAAACAAAATAGATTTATACAATAGTTTAAGAAAAGTTTTTGATAGTAGATAGTAGAAGCCCTGATAGACACTCTGGATAACTGCAAATGGAGTAGATTGTAAGCGAAGTAGATGTTAAATTAAGAGTATTCATATAAAGTTTATGTGAATCTTGCATCTTGTTTAGTTGTAAATAATTAGATTTAATTTTTTTTAATAATTTTGGGTAAAATTGCCAGCCAGATACCAGAAGAGGTACATATCCGGCATTGCAAAATTTTTGAGTTTTGCAAGCACAGTAAGGCAACCGTTGCTACCAAAAACATTTGCGATGTTTATCCAAATGCATTAGATGTTCGTAAATGCCAAAGATGGTTTTCCCAAGTTCAAATCCGGTAATTTTAATCTTTCCGACTCGTATCGATCAGGAAGAGCAACAACGTTAGACAATGACGTGTTAAGAGCGGAGGTGGAGGCAAATCTGTGTCAGACAATCGAGGAATTGTGAAACAGTCTTAACCAACCTTAGTCAACCATCCAAGAACATTTGCAGCAGATTGGGAGAGTAAGCAGAGCAGGTGTTTGGGTTCTGTATAATCTTTCCGAAGACAACAAAGCTAACCGATCCATCACATGAAATTTGTTACTTCAACGGCACAATACAGAAACGTTTTTTAATCGCTTGATCACCGGAGATGAAAAGTGGTAATCCAAAACGCAAAAGGCTCTTTCGAAAGCCAAGCCCTAAAAAGGCCCATTTGATTGATTGAGGGAGTTTTTTTTCTTATGTGTGGTGGGTGCTTAGTTCCAGTAACTCCGTAAGCTGTATTGCTTGTCTGGCTCTCACTGCAACTCTCGCGGTGTAGTTTTGTGCGTGTAAATTGTGTTCAAATGGCTTTGTAACAGCATCATATCCCCTTTTATAATGCCACGCTGTTAATCACTTTGCTAACAAGAGCGAATGGTAAGTCGATCCTGATTTCAACTCCCTGAAAAAATGTCGCTGTGTGTTGGATCGTCTAAATGAATTTTTAATTCAAAAAGTTGCCAGTGATTGTCAATAGAAAAGGCGTTATTGTGCAACACGATAATGCAAGACCGCACTGCGCAAGACAAACCCTGGAGAAAAGTAATGAATTGGGGTGGGAGGTACTGCCTCACCTACCATACTCGCCCGATGTTGCACCATTAGATTTCCATTTATTCCGATCGCTTCAATACTTTGTAAGTGGCAAAAGATTTGCAAATTTGGATAATATCCAAAATGCCGTTTCTATATATTTTGCTTAAAAGTCAATTGATTTTTATCGATCCGGCATGATAGGTAGTTAGATAGATAATCTTTATTTGTCATTTACCCCTACATATGGGTTTGAACATCGTCAAAAATACACTGAATATAGCTAAAGCAAAATTATAAGATAACAAACACAAGTACAACCAAACTTTAAAAAGATTTCAAAATCGGATAGGAGGTCTTTAACTTTTGTTTTAAAATGTTTTTGTGTTAAAGTTTTCAAGTCCATGAGCAAATGATTATATATTTTTACGGCGTAATAATTTACCGAAAGTCTCTCACTTTCCACTCGTTCGTTGGGCACTACGTATTCTTATTTACCGCGGGTGTTGTAATTGTGTAAGTCACTATGTGTCTCGTATAGATTTTTATGTTCTTTTAAATAATTCGTTGGCGTTCGATAGCCCCACATCCTTAATGCTTCTTATTGTTTTACGAATACCGGTTTTGCTTCCGAAAATTGTCCCCAGAGCAATATTACGTATACAGCTTTCGAATGGAACAGCGAAAAGTAAGCAATCCTAGCGGCCTCCTGTGTACCCACTTCTTTCATTTTTCTTATAACATAAGTGGCTTAATTTCTTTATCGCTTCTTGGATATGATGCTTATAGCTGAGGTTATTTGATAAGTGCAAACCCAGAAAACATACAGTCCTTTGCTCATCTTCCTGCAATTGTTTCGTGATAAGTACTAGTGTCTGATTTTTTGTGCAATTATTCAGATGTATTCCACTGCTTCTGAACCATTCATCTGCTTCTGCCAATGATATCCGCGCATCGTGTAGAACGTCTTCCTTGTTTTTGCGTCTCACCAACATTGATGTATTATCCGCGAACAAACTATATACTGTGACAATTTACATTTTTGGGTAGATTCTTTATATAGACTAAAAAGAGCAAAGGGCGTAGTATGGACCATTGTGGCACCCTTGTAGTTGTCCGTATTTTTCCCGATAGAATGTTATTCCAAAAAATAACTTGTCTTCTGTTATTTAAATATGATTTAAATAAATCGTGTTATCTTTCCCTAACACCATAAAAATATAGTTTCTCAAAAAGTAGACTATGATTTTACAACATGTCAGTACTAAATCAGCTCTTGTGATTTCTGTGTGTACTTCTTCTCTTTCTATATGCCTGCTGATTTGTTATCTAGCACCTCATTTAGGTCGAAGAATTTTGATAACCTATTCTTTAGAGCTACTTGAAATACTTTTGAGAATGTCGGTATTAAAGCTGCAAAGGCCGGTGGTTGTATGTAATTTAAAACTGTGACTAGAAACCTACCGCATCTAAAAGGTTTATGAATTATTTTTCTAACCATCCCAATAATGAAAAAATCAACAGTTTTATCATAACAAATCTGTTGACTGTAAATGTACCTACAGCCGTTATTGACTTGCTGTTTAGATACTGAAATAAATTGTTCAAATTGAAAAAGTTGTTAAAGTAAAGACCATTACACAAACCATGATAAGTAATAGAGTTATACTTTATTCCATTTTCATCTAATGCTAATATGTCTAGCATTCATTTGCACAATGATTATGATTATTACGACAAATGTATACACATCAACCAATACAAATTTCTCAATATTTCCTTATTAACGAAAAAGTGTTTAATAAAGATTGAAATTATCACGGTGTAATGACATGAAATATAACAATTTTTTCAAGAGAATAAAACAGTTTGTCAAAAATAGTAATTAATTTTTTTTTATCCGAATTTGTAAAAATTATATGTATTAGAAAAACAAAAGAAAATACGTTACGTTACGAATTAATAGCATCCTCTACATGATGTAAGAAAACTGTTTTTGAAGTTGTTTATTTGCTATTTGAAAAAAAAATTACACATGGTTTTGTTTCTGAGTGAAGTGGGTCTCTTTCGTATTTTATTACAAAATTTCTTACTTTCCACACTTGACTTCTAGCATTTCCGTTACGAGTCGGTAGCCTCAATGGTTAGACGGCTAATTATCGTTGTGGTGGAACGATGGGAGTCAGGTTTCAATTCTCCGGAAAGACGGTGACATTTTTCTCGAAGAATTGAAATCCGATTGACTGACAATTCACTGTTGAGATTAAAGTGATTAACAGCACGGCATTATGAAAGGCGGTATAATGCTGCGAGAGCACTGCAACTAAGCACCCACCACACATAAAAAATATTTTGCCTACACTTGAAGTACGTCAAGTCCAGCAAATTGTTCCGGAAGATCTTCCAAAGCAAAATTTATTATGGTGTTGATTGTATAGGAATCAACCAAAGGGTCTACTCGCGAAGATGAATTTCAATAGATATTCTATATTAAAACTTTTTGTACAATAATTTTTTTTGATGTGTGGTGGTTGGAATATCTATTGAAATTCATCTTTGAGAGTAGACCCTATTGTTGGTCCCTATACAATTTCTATTTTATTTTTAAATTTATTTAAAATCAATACCATAATAACCTATGCTTTGGAAGATCTTCCGGAACAATTCGCTGGACTAGAAGTACTTAAAATGTAGGCAACATATTTTATTTTCTTTCTAATGATGCTATTGTCTGTAAAAGTGTAGTTTTAAAGATTTCTGTTTGTTCTTATTCTATCCTTTCCCTCTCTTAATTATTTTGAATGTTCTTGAGCGTATCCTCAATAAATGTCTGCAAATTATCTGCTTCTTCAATTATGTTTGTTTGTTTCGTTTTCGTTTTGAAGGAGCTCTGATAAATCTGCAATATAATTGTGATCGTCGTAATTATCATCTGATAGTCCTACAATTACTGAGTCATCATCTTTCATTAAATAGTAAAAGTTCTCTTTCTGTTTTGAAAAGTTGTTTTGTGTGCTTTTTTTCACAGAGAGAACGA
Source organism: Holotrichia oblita (assembly GCA_023690525.1). NCBI lineage: Eukaryota > Metazoa > Arthropoda > Insecta > Coleoptera > Scarabaeidae > Holotrichia > Holotrichia oblita. Next base: position 23,757,580 of record CM043022.1, read on the forward strand.
TTAATTTAAATTTTCATCATTTCTGTATGAATGCACACTGAGATTTGAGTAATACGTAATGAGCCTATACTAAAAAGGTTAAAACTATGAAGTTTCGTAAAATGAAAAAATAAACACACAAGTTAGCAATGTTTCTTCTAACCACTGCGGCAAAAAAAGGATGCTTCAAACGTTTTCGAACCATAAGCTTAGTTTTTAACACCCATCAATCATATCACTGAATTGAGTCTACGTTTAAAGGTGTTACACATTCGTAAAATTGTTAGCATCTTTGTGAAAGGAGCTTCACATATATCACTTAGTTTGCGAGTGCGTGTTTCACTTATATTAATTTACTTTCGGACACATTTTAACTTTTTTTATATACTTGTGTATATATATGTATCTTAAAACTTTCGTAATTATCTGAGTTGCTTCTCACTACATGATTATGTTGACCTTTAAACATCTTTTTTTATAGTACAATTTTACTTTTTAAATCTCCAATAGCATTATAGTATGAATTAATAAACAAAAATACGAGGAATTTCTTACGGCATCAAAATAGATTTGTATAAGTACTAACATGTCATATACGGACATATTTTGTGCTCCTCGAATAAAGGCTTGTCCTGGAAAAAGAGAACCGGTTTCACAATTTTTTTGGCCACATTTCTTATGTATCTCGTTACATAAGCAGCATGTATTAACGGCGTTAACAAATAGTATCGTACGGATAAATATTGGTAAACGTACGGCTTAGCGGTTTGTTTGCTTTATATACAGGTAGAAAATATCGTTACTACATCTAATTTACAATGCTACATTCAATAAATAAACCTATTGGATAAAATACCTTGTTATATCGCTTGTTTTCGAGGTAAATTGAGATAAATGTGTATGTTTCTACGATTGTGCTTTAACTTCTGCGTCCAGGTGTTATTTGTATACACGATTTATTATATGCTGCAGGTGGATTTAGTTGTCTTCGTTTAGAACAATGAAACTGTTGTATTAGTATTTGAATTGATGTTACATTTTTTTTTCTGTAATTATCCCAGAAGAATATTAATCCTTTCTCTCATATTTATATAATATAAAATAATATTCTTCCTCAAGAAATTTATGTCGTGTAGTGCGCCTTTAATAATGACAAAAACAATAGATTACATAATATTGAAATATTGCGGGTACAAGAAACTGTTCTTTATATGTAGATTTTGTTTAAAATTTTAAGGGAAAAATTAATATTTTCTGTCGCATTTCAAAAACAGATTGAGCCGCAGATTGATGTAACTCATCGATTCGAAAAAGAGATTAAACAAAAAGGCAAAGCTCTTTTACCAACCTTTTGTCCCTTCAATGTAGTAAGAGCAGTTAGGGGGAGGAGGAGCTCACGACCTTGAATTAGAAGCGATGGTGGGTAAAGATCGCAGCATTAATTTTGGCGGCAGTTTTCTTGAGAAGTTAGTAAGAGCCCCTAGTTTACCCACAGGGCTCTTCATGGAAATAATGGCCTGGTTTACGACAACAAGGCTAAGATTGACATATTTGCCTTTCAAAGATTTGGTAGGGTAATAGTAAGGACGATCTCAATTTTAAGAGGATGATTAACTTGCTGAGTACCCAAATAGTTTAAATTCAGAAAATCTGGAAAAGCACTCGGTCACAACGACGTCTCGGACTAATCCCTCTGACAGCATTGAGGAGACCTATGCTAATCATGAACTCTGTCACAAATTTTGATTTATTTCAATCTTAGACTCGCTTAAGACTAATCGCTGAAGAACTGAAGAACTTTATCATTCTCAACTCTTTCAACAAGACCGTACATAGTGTTAATTCAAATCTTTTCGTCACTAGATTAGTCAGACTCGATCGGTATAAGCGTCATTTTGAGTTACACCGATTGTCGAGACGACTTGTAAAGTGCTGATTCTTATTTCCCTCAAACTATCTACCTTAGCTTAGCTTCTTGTTTTTGGTTATGTTAACCACCTCAAAAACTCAAAAACCTATAGTGTTCACTTGCAACCACTCACGACAGGTTGTATATTGGAGATTAAGAGGTTTAGGAATACTATCATCTAACCTCATAAAAACAGTTAATTGTCAAGAAGGAAATTTCGTTTTGTCGATCCACTACAAAGCATTTAACAAAGAGATGTGCAGGAGCTTCCTCTACGTTACGAAGCAGGAATCCCTGTAAATAATTTCTGTTTAATAAATACTGCCTTGTGGAGTCTTTCTTCAACACTAAAAGCGCTATGTCACCAACATAAACACCATCTATTTGTATCGAATGGCTCTTAATTTTGCTGGGTTTCCTTTCTTTGAATATTTTAGTATAAAATTATAAATAAATATGATGAATTGTCATTCATTTGCAATTTAAATTTACTTATTTGGAAATGAATAAAGTTGCTCCAAATGAAATACTAAATATTTAATAATAAAATTTAAATAAAGCTATATAATGTTTTAGGTATGTTGGCCTGGTTCCATTTCTATTAGGTCTGTTTGTGATGCTCTGTGTCCGTGATAATGTACGACCAAGGTTCTTACCGTTCGTTTGCCATTATACATCTTTCGCTGTTTTCGTTAGTGATCCATACAATATGTCCTTTTTTCAGATTCTCTAAAAGTCTTATTCTATATCTTCTATCAAGCTTTTCTTCCACCATCTTTTATTTTGCTGTTATGTGATCTGGTAATTTCGGCTGCCTTGCGGAGTTTTTCTTCATTTGGATGAAGCCCGCGAGTTTAACAGTGCCTCACACCAATAAGATTATTCCAGTAGGAGCGGCGTCTAGCAGCGAGTTCAGATCTGACAAACAAACAGTTTTGATGCTGCCGTACGACCTCGTCGTTCACTGAAACCTCTTGCTAACATGTCAGCTATTTCGTTGCCTCTAATCTCAGAGTGGCTTGGCACCCATCTCAACGTAACGCTATAATGTTCAGCAAGTAATTCGAGCTTTGTATGGAGCCCCAGTAAAACGTCAAAATCGTACTTGCGGTGGTCTGAGGGTTAGGTTAGGTTAGGTTACGAGTGCGGTGGCATGCGGGCCTGTTTCACCGCGACCTTTACAGGTCTATTGTGATCCCCTTTACCTTAGAGAACGCTCTCTAGTTTCGCCTTCTTAATCAGACATATCATTTTTGAGAGCGGCTCTTTTATGTAGCCGTTGGCTGTGGGGTTCTCTACAACCATTAGTAGAAACCTTGTCCTCGCTAGGCCGTCACAGTGGCACAAAACATAAACTGGGGTTTCTTCTTCCTCTTGACAGAATCTGCAGAGAGCATTTTCTGCCAGGCCTATGTTAAACATATGCCTATTCAGTCTGCAATGACCGGTATTCAGACTTACTATCATTTTGACAGTCTTCCTGTCTTTACTCAGTAGGTCTTCAGTAAACTTAGGCCTCTGTTCCTTAGGAACTCCTTAGCCTGTCTTTGTCCTGGTGATCTTTCCCACCATTCCTTGGACTTGTTTTGTGACCATTCGTAGATGGACCTCTTAATTTGTGATTTGGTAATGCCGAAGGAAGGGGCCACTCCTATGAAAGGCCTTGACGAACCTCGTCTGGCCAGCTCATCTGTCGCCTCGTTTCCTTTCACTCCCGTGTGGCTGGGGACCCAGGCCAAAGTTATTTTCCTTAGGGTGCCCACCTCATTTAGGGCTCTTACGCAGTCCCAAACCAGCTTTGAGTCAGCACTTACGGAACTAATCGCTTTACGTGCTGCTTGACTGTCAGAGTAAATAGCGACGCTTTTTCCTGGTTCGGTCCATCTGTTTACTTCTCTGACACAGTGGTGAATCGCAGCAATCTCAGCCTGGAAAATCGTCGAGTCCTTGCTGAAGCTCAATGAAAGGGCCTTGCACGGCTTCTTTCTATAAATGCCAGCTCCTACGCCGTGGTCCGTTTTAGAGCCGTCGGTATACCAGCTTGAGTCCGCTCTTACTGGGGTGGTCTGAGGGTAGTTTAGCTGTCAGATAACATTTCTACCGATCCATTTTCATGCGAACTGTTTAAAAAGCCCTCTGTACTGGTCTTAACGGCAATTATTGCAGTCCGAAAGATGGAAGGGAAGTCCCTCGAGCGGATAGCTTCACCATTAAGTTCTTCATCTTTCCAAATTCCAATTCTCGTATCATTTGGCGTTATAGAAGTATTCACAGTATTAGGAAGAAAATCATCGCATTGTAATTGAATTTTGATAAGTATTTTATTTACTTTTTTATTTCTTGGTACGTCTTTTAACGCATCACGCGTATTAACCGACAAAAGTAGCAACTGGTACACGTCACGTCGGTTCAGGAGCTGTGAAGGATGGTTTGCTTAAATATACCTATTATAAAAGTAATTAATGAGAGTAATAAGCTAATAATTATCCTTAATATAAATCAGAACTTTTAATTTTTCCATAAGTAGTATGTGACGTGTAACACGATAGCATGATCCAATTTTATTATCAAATAATAAATTAATAACAATAATTAAAATCTAAATTAAGTGTTATATAAAAATCTGAAATTAGAAAGTAAAGTAATCTATAAAAATAGACTTGAAAACCGAGGAAAAGCTGTGCGTCAATTTTCTCCACGTTCAAGACATTAATACAACAAAGCTTCCTTCAATTTTCTCTATTTTTGCACTTGCAATTGCTTTTTCTATTAATATACAAGGTGGCCTGATGTAATTTGCCGCCATAGTAAATATACGTTCAATTAAACGTAAATACCACTAACAGGATTAACTATTTCCGTCCATTTTGTTTATGTAAAAATAAAACAAACAGACATATGAGTGTAAAGTCAATTTGGCCTGAAAAAAAGACTAGACTTTGTCGAACAATTCCGAGAAATTCTGCAATTTCTCCAATTTGATTTTTTGCAATAAACATCCTGTAGAGCTCATAATGTTACAGTAACCTGGAAACCTTCAATCTATATCATTCGGCAATAATACAAGGTAGGGGCAATCAATCAGTTAGTTTCGGTTTTAAAGTTTGGAAAAAGCAGAAAAAAAATAATAAACAGAATGAGCGTGTCGATTCGGAGAGCCACAAAACGTGCGCAATAGGCGGTATCACTGCCGTAATGGACGCTATAAAATGCTCGACTTATTGCATGTGTTCAGTAATAAAATCGGTTTATATCGCAATAATAAAAATATGCAAGTGCAACGCATACTTGCTACGTATTATGCGTTTTGGTCGTATTAGTTAGGTATATATGTATGTATATACATATATATGCATACATGTATGTAACGTGTGTACGAGAGGAGATTATGGGTAAACAAACCGTAAAATTTATAGCAAAAGCAACGTATGTATAATAGCGCAATCTTACTGAAAATATTTGGAATACTTAAAAATCGAAAATCTTTTCTAAAATACATAACAGTATCGGTGTATGGATATGGTGTAAAGATTATACATACATAGACAGTTTACTGCAGTGGATTTATATACAGTTTTTTTATATTGTTATATTTGTTTTCTGGTTCACTCTGGTTCTGACTTACTGTTTCTTTTTGGCTGCAACTCAAAAATTAATTGAAGCAGTGAGTTCTGGTTTCACCAGCAAATTTTCAAAGTTTTCGCAAACTTTCAATTCTCATATCGCAGAAAGTAAAAGCTACAGCAATCTTCTTATCTAACCAAAGAAATTATTCCTAAAATTCTTTAAAAGTATCTCTCAATGGTGACGTAGTCTAGACTAATTGGCAACTAGTGAAGACTACGTCTCCGTCGTTACTAATCGGAATCTCATTGGCCAGGATCTAGAATAGTTTGAAGTGAGCCGTGTGATTAAACATCTCTCTATATACATATACCTATGTAGTTTGCGAAAGAAGAGCATTAGCTTTGTTTTCAATACTATTTCTCAATAGTGTAAGCTATTGAGTTATTTCGTTCTTCTTTATATTCTGCATATATTTTTTGTTATTTGTTTTACTAAATTTGCAAAGTTAGTACCACAAACTGGTCAAAAATCTACAAAAAGGACTGAAAGGGTTGACCATTTATTAGTACTATTAACCATAAGCGATTTTGATTGCAGCCACTACAGCCATATTTATAGGTCCTCTGGCAAAATGGCCAAAATGGAAATACAGAAATTTGGTTCAAGTTTTGGAGACGATTGACTCTTGTTTGACCAACATATGATTTTTTTGAAATCTCAAAAACAATCACATAAACATGATAAAACAACTTTATACTATCTATACAACTTGGAAGTTACGTATAAGGAGGGTTCCAAACATTTTGAGAGGTGGTCACATGTCACGTGTCACAAAAAATTACAATAATAATAATAATACTTTATTAGCCATAATACCCACTGGTTTGGCAATTATCAATTACAATTATAAATAACAATATAATAAAAACTGATAAAAGGTTTAAAACATTTATCATTACACTTACATATTATAACTGTTATATACACAAATAGAAAAGCCCCAGTTCATGTAACGGATAGATGAAACCTAGCCTGGTTGGCTGGTTGATAAACTCGTGGAAACTATAGAACACATTGTCAACCAGAAAATCGTAAACCGCTTGTTTAAAAATCTTTTCGTCAGTAATACATTAAATGGTACCTTTCTCATAGAGAGTACGATTATGAAGAGGTGTTATTAGGTTATTGACATTTCTGGTTGGGACAGTCTGGAATGAATATGACCAAAATACAATTGCAAAACCTCTACTGACACATAATTTCTAATTTTATACATGGCATATGCTCAATTCTCGACACAGATTCTCTATTTGATATTCCCATTTAAACTTTTCATCAAGTGCACGCAGAGAAATATTATCTTGAGTTAAAACAGACTGTTTCAGTTCAAAACAATCCCGTATTTGTAAATCCGCAAAACTATATTATCACAAGAATATTATTTTCTTTTCGCAAAACAACATTGTTTTAATAGAATTAATGGATTTGGTATGTCGACCACTGAATTGACAATTTATAGCAAATTTGGAAAGTAAGGTTTTACTGATCCAAAACGAAGAGGTAAGATACCTTAAAAATCGTTCTAAAAAGTGTTATTTCTAGGTTATGTTTCGCTAATGTGAAAATCCTCGCAGAAATGTCAAAACACTAGCGAAACATAACCTAGAAATAACACTTTTTAGAACGATTTTAGGTACCTTAGACTGATCTCCGCAAGAAACGGGGGTCAGTTTTGGGTAAAACATGTACTCTCCGTTAAATTGCTTATAAATTGCCAAATGAAGTTTAGCCAATGGACTTCAAGTACAACGTTTGGTTGAAATTATTCCTCCAATTCCCATGGAGCTAAATACACTTCACATAATGCATTATTAAATATGTACTTTTATTACTGCAAATGTCCACGCCTTAACTACAAAAAACTTATATTATCTAATTTTGCAAAATGGTACGCAGATAAAAATGCACGTATAAACGCTTCAATACACATATAATCTCGAACAGCTGCTCGAAAGCAATTCTATTTCACAAATAGGGAAGTTATTCAGATTAAATATATTCCAAATATAGTCTAGATTTAAAATCTTATTCAAGAAAATGTATTTGAATCAAAACAGAAATATTGTAGCATTAAAAATATTTGGGTAAAACAATATATTTTCTTAATTCAAGAACATTTTTCTGTGTGTGTGTCATCTCCAAGAATTTTATTTTGTACGTTTGTTGGATTAGGTTATTATCGACTTCTATATCGAGTTTTTGTTCATTACTTGCGCTGAACACTACTAATTTTGTTTTGTCTACATTTCATTTTAAACTGTTCATAATGCACCATTCCATAATTTTGCAAATTGACAAGCTCCGACATACGCAAGCTTCGAGTAGGATTTGGCCTGAATTACACATGTTGGCATATTGGTATATTCTTTCTCCTTCCACAAAATTGACTAAATCATTTACATATATTACAAACAATAAGGGACCCAATATAGATCCTTGTGGATGTTCTGTTGATAACAGAAGGAACACGAACACGATGAGTTCGATTTTTCAGGTAAGATTCAATTAAATTTAAGCTATTCCCACGGATACTGTATTTATAAAGTTTTGTCGTATAAAACTTGATGATTTATTGTTTTAAAAGCCTTGCTGAAGTCATAATATTACCGCAGACTTTGTTCCCGTTATCCAAAGCTAGTAGTAAGTTTTCGAGGCAGCTGAACGTTGCCTTTTCGCAAGATTGGCCAGGTAAGAACCCATACTGTGACCGCTGTATTATGTTATTTGTCGTAAAGAAATCGTATGTTTATATATTACCTTCTCAACAATTTTAGAAAATGACGACAAGAGTGAAATAGGTCTATAGTTATTAATAGAGTGTTTGTCATTTTTCTTATGTATTGGAATAATCTGCGCGTGTTTGAGTGCATCTGGGAATATATCTTCGGGCATCATTGAATTAGCTATGTTTGCTATTGGATCAGTTATGTACTTGCTTTCTTAATTAGGTTTACAGGAACGTTGTCCAGACCGAAAGACGCCTTTGGTGAAATGTTCTCAAGGATTTTACATATTTCATTGGATGTTGCGGAAACTAAGTACATGCTTTTGGAATTACTAGCTATGTGTTGAATACTTCGGTGTAGTGCAGGATTAGGTTGTATGGTATGGGCATTTTTTAGTTGAAAATAGTTATCAATCCAAGTCTTATGGGATCTACAGGTATCCCATAACTTAAAATCAAAATTCATTAAATCATTTCACCACCCACCGGTTATTTTTTATCTGACCTGAAAGTCACATATTCAAACTTTCACAAACTTTGGAACGTGGTCAAACGCTGAATACGATAGGAGTTGCTGCCCTCTGTATCTAGACCACAAAACATCGAAAATCATCGTTTGACCTCCCACCGGATAGTTTTTATCCGGTTTTGAAGTTGCAGCTAATCAAGTTTTCACAGTCTATTATATTTTTCAGGACCTTTTAGAGGTGGTCAAAAGTTGAAAATGTTACAACTTGGTTTAGGCTTATAGATCACAGAAAACTGAAAAACATCGTTTGACCAACCACCGATTAATTTATATCTATTTGAAAAGTGGTCAACATCTGACTAAACAACTATCAAAGTCTGTGGAAAAGATAATGGCTTTTTAAAACTCTGTTATAAAAATTAATCGATGGGTGGTCAAACGATGATTGTCTAAAATCTCTTCGTATATGTAACTTCCAAGTAGCCAAGATATCATTTGGTAATAATATATGATCAAACGATTGTCAATCCTATCCTGCAACAAAAATGTTGTCCTTGAAGAAAACAAAAATGTAGAAAGAAGAAACCTGATAAAACAATGGTCAATCGTATTCGATAAACCAAATTTCTGTATGTCAATTTTTGGCATTTGAGCCACCCTAACTACATACATATGTATATGTATGTATGTCTGTGGCTGTAATCTAAGCGAAAAGTGGTTTATCAAAATCGCTGATGGTCAGTAAATGGTCAATCCTTTCCGTCATTTTTGTGCAGTTCTGATCACTTTGTGGTGCCAACTTCGCAGGCTTATTTTTATTTTTTGTTTGTTCTCTCAAAGTTCTTGTAATAGATGGATTTACAGGGTGGAGCTGGCTTAGCTAACGTGCCTTCGCTGCAAAAAAATAGAAAAACTTCCTATAATTAGCAGTTGCAACCTAACAAAAAGGCATAGATGACAAGTTCCATTTTTGAGTGATTGCCTGGTCAAATGGTTCATATAATATATGTAGAGTATAAAAGTGTCGCTTTACCTCAGATATAGAACTCTCCATATCTTATTTCAATTTGCCAGTTATCGAAGCATAAACTTAACATTTTTCTTTGTTGAAACAATAATTATGAATGTACTAAGATCTAATCGTGTAAACTTTCGAGAAGTCTAGAAATGAAATAAACAGAATTTTCCGTCAAACATAAAAAATATAAAAGAAACCATGCTGGAGAATCAAATATACTCATTCCATCGACAGGAAATTTATATTCAGTAGGTCAATAAAGGAAACAGGTCATAAACCCGTCCAAAAATTACGCATTCCGTCAATAATTAGAACATGATACTCCATAATGTTGGCAATGTGTATACGATTAAAAATCTTGATCTACTATTTTTGATTTAATTCCTTGTCAATCGCCGTTTTTCTTTTTTTTTGTTTGCTTAACAAGATGTGTAATCATTCGTCCGATTATTTTGACGTAAATATTTATACATTCTCATGAACAGATATGCAACACGAAACGGTTATGTGGATTTACGAATGTATTTATATGAATGAGGTAAGTAGTATCAGTATCTAACGATTAATAATAATAAATCTTGAAATGAGGGGATTAGGTAGGAAGTTTAAAATTAATCGCGCATTCATTAAACGTGTATATGAAATTATATCCAGTAGGAATGGTATTTTTATGTTAATTAAGCAGTATATGCGGAATAGTAATTGAAAACCGCGAATTGAAAATTATTTATTGCCGTACGCGTGCTACAATATTATAGAATTCATTATTAAAAATAATATTTTTGTTGTAAGGCTTTGTACTTTAATTTTTCGGAACTTATTGAAATAAGTATTTCTAGCATGATCTTGTGTATTAAGATATACATATGTACTTTATGTATTTTAACTATTTGATCATATTTTTCTTCTTCTTATTCTTGTTTTAGACCCATTGGATTGTTAATTTCTGAATTCGTAGCTCTGGTTTGTCCTGTGATGTGTGGTGTTCCTGGTGCTCACTTGCCTGCTAGTTTTCCCTCTAATACTATGCATGGGAGTCTGCTCTCATTCATTCTCTTAATATGATCGTACCATCCTTTTCTTCTTCGTCTTCCCCATCTCACTATGTCTAGTATCCGGCACTGTTCTCTGATGTCTTTATAGGGTCTTTTATGATTTTGACCATATACAAGTTTTGTAGATTCTTATCTTGCTACTGTTCGTATATATTGATTTGACCAAACAATCTCTCTTAAACATACAGATAGCAAAGCAGCGTTATTTATCCGGTTCTTTAGGTATTTTTCTGGATCATGGTTGTTGGAGATATCAAGTCCAAGATACTTAAACAGGTTGATTTGCTTGATGGCTTTGTCTTCCACCACAAATTTACATCGGGTTGGTTCTTTAGCGATTTTCACGGCCTTCGTTTTATCGATGGATATATTCCAGTTCAGTTGTTGGCTTATTTGTTAAAATTTAAAGAGCTGCTTCTGCAGATCATCTTCCGTTTCTGCTAGGATTGTTGCATCGTTCGCATAGCATATAATGCTGGCTCTCTTCTTGCTTATTTTACAGCTCAAATTGAACGACGATAGTTCCCGTATAGTTTTGTTCATTGATAGATTGAACAAAAATTATCCCAGTGTGTCTCTCTGTCTGATAACGCCTGGTGTTGGAATATTGGTTGTTGAGTGTTCGCCTGCTTTGATTTTTGTCGTATTTCCCGTGTTTAATAATTGTATTATTTTTACGATGTTGGATGGCGTTCATTTGTTGATTAGTAGTGTCACAATACCTTTTAGCCGTACTTTACCACAGACTTTCGTTAGGTTGACGAAGCAGATGCAGAGTGGTCAGTTGTTGATATATTTTTCCTAAAGCCTTGTTGTTCTTCTCTGTTTTCGATCTATGCTTCTCATTTCTGCTTGAGGACACTTCTAAATAATTTAATTGTTTACTTAAAAGGGTTATTTCCTTGCAGTTTCCTGGGCACGTCTTTTGTCCGCTTTTGGAAATGAGAATTGTGATGCTATTGTGGCAATCTTCTGATATTTGTTGTGAGTTCGTTAGGTATGTTATCAACTCCAGCTGCTTTTCTGTTTTTTAATTTTCTTAGTTTTTTCTCAAGTTCTTCTTCAATGATTATGCTTTTCTCCGTTGTTTCATATTCCTCCATTTCGATTGTTTTTATCGCTCTGTATAGTTATTTGAAATAACTCTCCCATATTACTGGTGGTTGATTATATTCATTTAAAAAAATCTATGTACATATTCATAAATTGAGTATAGTTAACTACGGTTCGTTTAAAGTAAAAGAAAACGTCTATAAAATCATTCTGACTGTCTGATATACTTACATATATATATATACGTGTGCTCCAGTAACATCTATTGAGACAGTCCAGGGCGCATTGTTTATTGTTACATATTTCTGCCTCAAAGATAGTTGGCCTTCTACCTAGCATAATCGAGAACTGGCATCCTGAGCCATAAATGCCTATTTCCACTCCTGTATTTATTTGGATCCGTCCGTATGCCAACGTATGGACGGATTTTGTAGTGAAAGTCCGCCTGATCCCTACCTTTAACTATCTTGGATTACCAATTCAAACTTGAAATCGAACCTTGATATGATCTAACCTTTTAGTTTAGCCAGCTCTCCTAGTTCTTGTAGAATTTTAATATAGCCAAGTAAGTCCAGAGCCTCCAGGTTTTTCTATAGAGGCAATGGCAAATCTAGAAAGCTCGTATGGCCGTCTTCAACATCATTTGGGATGCGAGTCGATCAGATAAATTCCTAATCCAAGAAAATACTCAGGTGTTTCACTTCACTAGAGAAGTGAAACTGAGTCCCTTCTGGTGTGGGTGTTCTTGGAGACGGGGTTTATTCTTTTTGTTAATGGCACTTAAGAACTTTGTGTAGATTAATGTTCAGAATCTCCTGCAAGCATCACAACCAGATTTGATTCAGGGCAGATTGCATACAGGCTGATACCAGACCGTCATGTTTGCCTCTTATAATGATTACTAAATCACCAGCCTATCCCTTTACCGCATAGCCAAGACTCGATAGATTATTGAGGATTATGTCTACAACCAATGGCCACAGTAAAGATGAGGGTACTATTTCCTATCAGAAGCTACCATCCATTCATGGGTACTACTTTTGTGGATATGATTCTGCTTTTGAGCATCGATTCGATCTATTTGATGATGGAAGCTTAAATGATCATGTTCTCTGCTACATTTTTAATTGACCCAAATGCGGTGTTATCTTATGATGATGCGAATAAGAGAACGAAGAAAAACATTCAATATGCAAGCTGAAGGTTTAGAACAAATTTTTCATACGATTTTGCACGAATTACAAGCAAAAGGCAAGAACAGCGAAGCCAAAATGATTGAGATTTTGACGAAGACGTCAATAGAATAACATCCAATGTACTTTGAATATGTTTTTAACATGTAATAGTCAATAGTTTTAGTAATTTACGAGAAAAAAAATCTCTTTATAAATCTCATTTATTTTTTCCTCGCTTACTTACTGACAAAATATCAATTGATGATACGCAAGGGTATTTTCCTTATATATTAGCCTGCTACAACCTTTACAATTCTGAACTATTACTTCTAATATAGTACAGAAAAAACAATATTTTATAACGACATAACTTTTAAATTATTATACATTGTTTCTTCCAAATTTCATCATTCCACTACAACGCACTCAAAACTTATTGAGGTATGCTGATTAATTTTGATATAACTTCTAAAAAGCAAATAATTTCGGCGGTAAATACATCTTAAAAATCGAATCATTGTGTGGTCAGCTATAAGCACAGACTTAGATATTATCCAACACCTTTGAAATTAACACAACAAACACTAAAAAGTGTCTCGTTACGCCTCAGGCCCGTCGGTGTTTTGATTGAAGTTCTTATAGAAGGAATATTGAATTTTATGCATGACATGTTATTATGTCTTATTTATAACATGTTTCAATAATAGCAAGATGTAGATGTTAATGGAGACCACACGCACTAAAACTTTTTGCACTAAAATATTACTACGTCGATACGTAAGATTAATTGCGTTATTTATGAAAATCCTTGCTTAACATACTTTGGTTATTAAGGTAATTAAATGTATTTATTAATTATTATCAATCGCCGAGAAGTATTAGAAATTCATTGAACTCTTTGAAAACTTCGAGAAGACAAACGCTTAGGCTTCAACGGAGATGGTATACTATGTTATTCTTTTGATACTCGGCCATCGTACTATGGAAATGAAGGTGAATGCTACAGCAGGCACCAGCAATAGCAAAAGCCAATTCCGCATGACCTTGGTGAAACCATAACCCGTTTACTACGCTCCGCCAAGGAGGAGGAATCCGAAACAGTTCGCCGTTCTTTATTCATGTAATCCTCGACATAATCTTGTTTTAACTTCGCTGATTTGTTTCTTATGGAACGAATAAAATTAAAGTGGAAAAGTCGCGCTGCAGTAATTTGCTTATAAATATCTCTTTGCTTTACGCCTACAATTTTAAATTTATGTAATGAATACTCTCATTTAATAAAATGTTCTCGATCCGTGATGCTAGATTTATACTTATTTTAATTAAGAAATCAAAATTTAAGGGTCTCTAATCATATTCTAGTAGAATAATATTATGTAGAAAAAATTTATAGATTAGAATTTAGTTTTGTAGCTTGTAGTTATTACATACATTGGGAGTGGAATCACGATATTATAATATTAGAAAACAGAAGATGAAGACGAATAACGAAGTCAAAATAGTAGAACTCTCGAAGGCTCATACACAAATTCAACGTGAACACATTAATGCAGAAAATCCAAATACTGATGATCACGAATGTACAGATCATACATCATTTTTAGTTAAGAATTTATTGTCGTTCATTGATTAACGGCTAAATGACATGTTTTGATAAGTGAGTACAAAAATAACTATTACGATTAATCACTACTGTGTTCGTTCTAATTTGTGTTTGTTTTTTAATATATTGCGCACAGTTTGCTATCCTATATCTTAAATTTTGCTAATTGCAGTACACTAACCGCACTTTTATGTTTTTTCATCATTATACATCATTTTTTAAAATAAGTAGCACGTTTAAGCTCTTATTTTTCATGTTTATAATTATGTTTTCGTAATAAACATAATTATTGTGTTCTGGAGTAAATTTATTTTTAGTTGATTCTTGTTTTATTGACCTACAATTTATCAGAGCGAAAGAGATAAGATACTTGTTTATTTTAAATTATCCGTAACTCTTTAACAAATATTTACCTATGTTAGCACTCGCGTTGCTAATCGAGAGCCAAGTTATGTTCCTGTGTATATGGTAAATAATGTAATTTAATTGGGGTAATGGTCTCAATAAAATTAGTTCACTTTTCGAATTTTATCCAAGCTTTCGGAATAGTTTTATTCCTTCTTCAGGGCTATACATGTTAAAATAACAAAAGTTAAAACAATAAGGATGTTAACATAACATTTTTAAAGCTACTTACAAAATTCAGTGAGATTTTTTAGTTAATTGGCTTTTCATAAAAAATGGCAATAAAATGAACATATGACATATATGTAGATGTCATATGTTCATGTCAATCAAATGTTATGCATTATAAAATTTAAATAAAATAAAATTGTTATTTAATACTTTGGTGACCTCTAAGTGGAAATAAATCAGGAATTAAAAGATTATTTTTAATCGAACACCCTGTATATTCAACACATTTGGATTCACCTATTTTTAAGCTTTAAGCACCCTTTTTTAAGCCAAATGTGTCAGATATCCAGGGTGTTCCATTAAAAATAATGAAGTAGATGGCGACTTCTGGTATAACCGGAAGTGCTAGAAATTTAATAATATTTTCACTGGCGAGAACATAATCGACTGTATATAATTCTAAATTTTCAAATTTATATTTTGACG
Organism: Holotrichia oblita; assembly: GCA_023690525.1. Classification (NCBI taxonomy): domain Eukaryota; kingdom Metazoa; phylum Arthropoda; class Insecta; order Coleoptera; family Scarabaeidae; genus Holotrichia; species Holotrichia oblita. Next base: position 23,773,255 of record CM043022.1, read on the forward strand.
AGAACGCCATAAACTTCTAATGAACGGTCTCGCTGAGACAGCCTGTATGTACTGTGTGGCCAAATAAGAATGGCGTTCGGCCATACCTTAGGAAGTGGTCGCGAAAAACATCTGCAAATTGTTTAGGGAACTGTAGGATGACCGTAAAAATGTGTATTCTTATTTTAATCAAAATTTACGAAACTCTCTGAAAATTTTGCATATTTTACACTAGTTTTTGACAAATAAGAAAAGAGCAAGAGGGGAATTTTGTTTTGAAGGAACACTTATAACTCAGGTTCTGTTGAACTAAAATTTGTAAACTTAGTCTCGTTGAAAACAGCTCTACTCCACCAATCTAATGCTTATACATAAATTCAAATCCGTTCTAATAAGTAACGTGCATGGTAGAGGGTGGAATTTTGTTTTTTTATAGAAAATATTTAATAGAAACATGCAGTTTTGACCATGTATTAAATAAGTAGTCTAAATTATCAACGAATCAGCAAAAATCGCGTCTTGATATATTTTACCTATCCGAAGGCATCTTGAGAAATGTCTAAATGGTAAGAATGTCTTCTATAAATTTAAATTATTCTGTTTCTCCTGAATGGAATTTAGCAAATTTGGTCTTATTTAAAAGGATTTTCCTTAGCCTGTAGTTAGTGGTTCAAACTGCGTAATAATATTGTTTTCGTCACCTCTACAGGGCGTTAACTAAATTTTGTGATTTTTAAAAAGAACAGTATGCGGTATATTATGTTTGTGATCACGCTCCAAAATAGTAGATTGGATGTTACGAACAGAAGAATAAACAGCATAATAAAGTCAATACTTTGAATGGCATTTTCTATTTTGACAGTGGGTCTAGGTGCAAAAATAAGTTCTTTTATTGTTCTTTTATACAGGGTTGTCACCTAAGCGCGCGCTGGTCTATAGCTCCTATACTAATGATGTTAGGAATTTCGTTCATATACTAATCTATACTACTTGCAAGACTCTATTTCAGGAAAATATTTTTAAGTATATAAGGTGACCCAAATAAGTGTGAAGATATGGAAGTAATTTTTTTTAAATGACACCCCTTGTATTGTGTTGCACATTTCAGTTCATCTCAATGCACTTTATCAATTCCCAAAAAATTATTTCATTACTCCTGGTATTTCCGGAGAAATAAATTAAAAGTCATTAAAATGAAATTTTACGCACTAAAAATAGAAAATAAAAAAAAACGTAGGAGCAATTTTTTGACTCACGATTTAGTATGGAGTGAGTCGAGAAAGATCTAAGGTTACTCTCACCTTGTTTACATTTCGTAAATTTTCTACAGGGTTACCAAAATTATGGTCGAACAATGACATATTTCAAACTAATTTTTCTCACTTTTTTCAAATGGAACACCCTGTATATTTTTTCACCACTTGATGCAGAATTAAAAAACAAATATTTTTTGTAAGTACAACTGTATTTAAATTCTCGACGGTTTTCTAGATATTTATGGAAAACCATTTATTTGGTTTTCCACGGTAAATTTGTATTAACATTTAACTATGAATAACATTAGAGAATTTTACACATGATTAAATTAAGTATTCAAACAATCTACCATTTTCTTGTAAGCACAGATTTAACCTGTTTGTTAAAGACCTATTTGTATTTTGTAACATTAAAAGAGTAACTGTATCAAAGGCTTCTCTTATTCTGTCCCGCATGTTTTCTGGTGTAGTTGGTGGTATACGGTAGACCAGATCTTTAACATACCCCCACAGGAAAAAATCAACTTTGGTCAGATCTGGTGACCTTGCGGGCCATGGAACAGGTCCTTGTCTTCCAATCCAGCGACCTGGAAACTTCTCATTCAAAGTATGTCGAACTTGAATACTGAAATGAGCAGGCGCCCCGTCTAACTGGAACCAGATTCTTCTTAACAGCCCTAATGGTATATTCTCTAGAAGGTTATCAAGGTCTTCGTCCAAAAATCTTTGAAAAATATCACCATTGAGATGTCCATCAAAGAAATGGGGTCCTATAATATGGTCTCCAATTATCCCCAGACGTTTACATTCCACCTGTGTTGCCGGTCAACTGCCCTCTTAAAATTTGGATTCACATTGGCGTAATAATGTAGATTATGCCTGTTCACATGACCATTATTGTGGAAAGTTGCTACCATCGGTAAACAATACAGTATTAATAAACCGTACATCATCTTGAATTCGAGCGAGACCCCAATTACAAAAATTTATCCTGTTTTCGAAATCTTGCCCTAGAAGTGCTTGAGTCAGTTGTACGTGATATGGATGGAAATGATGCTTCTTCAAAATCTTTTTAACTGAAGTTTGACCTATGTGCAGCAAATCACTAATGTCGGCTGTACTCCTATGTGGATTTTCAACAACACTTGCAATAATGTTAAATTCGTTTTCATCATTTAATATGGGCTTTACTCTGTCATGTTTTTCATATTTAACTGTCCCAGTCCTGTTAAATCGATCCATCAATCTTTGAAATGCTCTTTCATCTGGGTGCCTTCTATCAGGAAATCTCTCGCCGTACACTCTGGATGCTAGAATACAATTCTTTAAACATTCTCCGAGAATGTAAATCATATCAGTTGATTCTTGGATCGTATAGTTCATTTTTATTAAGAAAGAAAGATAATATGTGCAAGATGTCGCCGAGTGTCAGAATAATACGACAATAATTAATAACATTGGCATACCAACGAGTAATTTTTTTTCCATAACCGATTTGATCTATTAACAAAAATTTACCGTGGAAAACCAAATAAATGGTTTTCCATAAATATCCAGAAAACCGTCGAGAATTTAAATACAGTTGTACTTACAAAAAATATTTGTTTTTTAATTCTGCATCAAGTGGTGAAAAAATATACAAGGTGTTCCATTTGAAAAAAGTGAAAAAAATTAGTTTGAAATATGTCATTGTTCGAGCATAATTTTGGTAACCTTGTAGAAAATTTACGAAATGTAAACAAGGTGAGAGTAACCTTAGACCTTTCTCGACTCACTCGATTAAATCGTGAGTCAAAAAATTGCTCCTACTTTTTTTTTTATTTTCTATTTTTAGTGCGTAAAGTTTCATTTTAATGACTTTTAATTTATTTCTCCGGAAATACCAGGAGTAATGAAATAATTTTTTGGGAATTGATAAAGTGCATTGAGATGAACTGAAATGTGCAACACAATACAAGGGGTGTCATTAAAAAAAAATACTTCCATATCTTCACACTTATTTGGGTCACCTTATATACTTAAAAATATTTTCCTGAAATAGAGTCTTGCAAGTAGTATAGATTAGTATATGAACGAAATTCCTAACATCATTAGTATAGGAGCTATAGACCAGCGCGCGCTTAGGTGACAACCCTGTATAAATCTAAATCAAATCTGGAGACCAAAATGGGCAAGGAAATAAACTGCCATGGATTTTCCTTAGATTATTGCTAGTGGTACAAATTATTTGATGTTTTTTTTCCTGAAGCTATATTATAAACTGCTTCTGAGAAATGGCCGAGCGCCATTCTTACTTGGCTACCTGGTATATGCATACATAGCTTCAGCATTTTTAACCCGAGCGCATTGCACATACCAAGTGTATGGAATCGCTAAATGGAGGTAAATAATTTTGTAAAAATGTTATGCGGGAAGATATTCGTGGATATTCATCTATTCTTTCACTTTTACTGTGCGGAAGTATGCAATATGTCCCGGATACAAATGCTAATAACACTACATATATCCCATGCACCATCTTTTCGAAATTAAATGTGAATTTGTCAATGGAGAAGAGTACTGCTTTGAACTTCTTTCGCTTTCCCATTGAAAAATCGCATTTAATTTAAAACAATGACAATTAGATTTTTATATATTGATAAAAATTTATAAAATAAAAACAGCATACATTTTTTACTGTTATACTGTTAAAAACATAAAATATTGTTCTGTTAGAACTAGATACAAAGCATAAAAATGCGCATGCAGCATGTATATTCAATATATGTAACATATGTAGGTAGGTACTCCATATCAAAACTTGACAATCGCTGACATATTATTGTATCTAAATCATTGCTGTGCTTCCATGCATACGTAAATATTTGACGTTATACTTTATATTGTCGTTGACTTGAATTTTAAAGAATGGATATAAATAATGTAGGAACTCAAAAATGCTTGTCCAATTCTATATTCAGTTTAAATATTTACATCAATGTAGCCAGCATTATAGAACTTGATAGAACGTAATTTTTTTGTTATTTTAAAAAGCGCTGATATATAACATTTAACACCTATGCTACTCTTTCTTGTTCGTCTAATTTTAAACCATGAGGTAGTAAAAATAGTTCTCATTTGATATATGTATCTATGAACTAGGTTATAGTTGTTGAAAAAAGAAGAACGCGATTCATAAGCTATTAGGCAACTCCACACTACGTCTACATCAAGGTAATATCCTCGGTTCGACGTAAATAAAACAAAAACATAAAAAAGTTGCAAATACTGTCCTTCAGAATTAAATTGGAACGCATTTTCTAGGAAAAAAACAACAACTAATTAAACATTTTTTGAGTGCTGGTTCCTTATAAGTAATATTACAATAAATTAATAAGCAATTAACAAACGAGTAATCGTTTATCGAAATTGCAGAGTTAGTTATATTATTATGTAGATACAGTTATTGGTGATAATTACAGAGATTAATACAGTCTCGCAAGAGGAAGGTTTTATATTGATATATCCTATTATCTCTGATTAAACTCAAAATGTCTTAGCTGTTAAATTAATTTTTAATTAAAACTAATCTCAATAAAGTCTTCTACTCAACAGGTTTAGATCTTAATTCTCATACTGATAAAGTATATTTCACTCTTACGAATATATAAGAAATTAATCATGTAGGATTAGTTTCTGTTGATGACATAAACGTGTACGCAAATTCTTCAGCGATGCGTCTGCTCTATATAAACAGCGATCATGATTTCCAGAATTAATGTACCTACAGTTTCTGGAAAGATTGACGTAAATCGTGGAAAAAATATGGTTATCCATTTTGTCGCAACAATACAGTTTGAAGTTAAAAAATAATTATATCTAATAAAATAAAGATTTTATTTTATAAAAAAGGAAAGAAAAAAATAGTTTTTGAAAAAAATGGAATAAGTAAATAATATATATCAGCATCTTTTTTTAGTAAATTCTTCTAGATATTTATGTAATCTGTTCCTTTAGTTTCAAAGGGTCTGGTCCCAGTTAGGCTGATTCGGCCGTAAAATATATATTTTTGGTAACTATGGGTGGCTTCTTTTACACCAAAGAGCTACATGATCAAACTGATCAAAAACTTAGCATGGTTAGAATATCATACATGCGCAAAAAATGTTATACTGTTTTAAATTGAATTTTCTGATTGCTTAAACTGGTTTGTTTTTGCTAATTTTTCGCAACAAAATGCGAAATAAACAAATAAATTGACTCCGTTTTACAACGACACATGGTGTAGGTGTCATTTTCATTTCATACTATTCAACTCTATACTAGAATAGAAAATAGAGGTATAATTTTTGTAATCTAGTACCTAATCAAATATTTAAATCCGAAACGGAGCTTCTTCTAGGAGACGGTCACCAGGAGTTTATGTATCTATGTCCTGTTTTTCTAAACTAGATTTACTAAAACTTGTATGTATGAAAATATTTTTTGTAAGTGGTATTTTAGTATGAATTTATCTTAGTTATTTTTTGTAGTCTTCAGGCTTTCACGGCCGCTGTTGATGGCTGCTCTTCGGTTCTCGAGTTCTCTGACGTGTAGAAAAGTTGTGATATTTGATTTATGTTGCTTAAGGTTTTGCTTACATTTTAGTCAAAATTTTCTTTGGATTACGTTATCATCGTTGACATCTCGCAAATCAATATTTCTCTTCTGCGTTTCTTCACCACCATTGTTTTATTCTTTACTATACAGATATGCTTCGCCAACCCTTCTGTGAACATATTGTTTCCGTTTGGATTCGAATCCAATGGAAATAAATTCGAGTATAATCCAGCCCTTTCTGTTCGTTATCTTTTCGCAATAGTGATTTTTTTCCTGCAACACGACCTCTAAGTCCATGTTTAATTAGATGACACCACACGGTAGAAGAATGCCCAGAAAATTCTGTCGATCCACGATAAACTAAAAAATTAATTCTTTGCATGATGTTAATCGCAAATATTGGTCAAGATCTTTCTTTAATTTTGGTGGCTTTCCCGCGCTTTTTTTTAGCCACCAAATTAGTTGCTTACTGCTTTTTTAGTCATTTTAAAACTTTAGGATTTCGAACACAGCGTTGTTTCTGTAATTTGTCGCTGACTAAACCCCTGTTGATGAAACAACCACTCTCCAGTGGTGCTTTCTCATAGGGCTTCTGTTTTGTTTATGGCTGGGGGTTAGCTAGGGTCCGTTAGCTTTGTATTTTTGGGATCCCTCTAACCGCAGGGTTCGTGACAAACAAGAAATTTTATGGATCTGTAACTAGACGACCAAATTGCGGCCGGATGCTAGTCTACCATCGATAAGATTCTCCTAGTCTCCACACGAGGAGGGGGTCTGTCACGATATAGCTCTCCTAAGTGCTGGATCAACAGATTCGCCGGCCAAGAGAGAGTTCCCCTCATCGCGCAAGAGAGTCCCCAGATGTGGGTGCATTCTCTCAGATGCGGGTGCATCCTCTCAGATGCGGGTTGTTTAAATCTTTATGGATTTGAGCATTCTTCACGAACTAAGACGACGCCACGATGATTCGCAGCACCCAGTTCTGGAGGATGTTGAGTCCTTGTGGTTTACTGGCGATGGACTAGATCATGAGCTTAATCCTTAGACTCAAGGAGCTCTACTAGCACAAGAGAGGAGCGAGAGTCGCGCGAGCACGAAGGAGTTTGGCTGCGATGCTAGAAAAATACTATCTAGTATCTAGTGTTAAACCGAGGTTCGTTGGGGAGGGGAAGGGGGTAGAAGGTTCCGTTTTTAAAAGAAACTGTTAAATACTCTAGGCAATTCACTAGGCTTTCGAAGAAATGAACCTAATTAGAATGCGGTAGATTATCTTAGTAAGATTAGCTAAGCATATTTTGGAGGAAATTGATTTTTGCTTTGTTACACAGTTTCAATTTAAATTTCTTAAACTTTATTGTGAGAGATAATTTATGTAAACTTAGATTGATATTACAAATGGGAACAATGTATAAACACTTCATTTTGTAAAACACTAAACAATTAAACCAATAATAAAGTTTTATTATCGCCTTGATAATGACAGCATTGCTGTTGAAACGCGTCGGTGTTTTTAGTTAAAACTTGTTTGGTGTTCAGTGGGTTTAATTGTTTAGTGTTCTACTTCTGCACCAAGAGATCCAGTGAAGAACTTCACTTCATTTTGTAAGTTTTTCATAGTCTTTAGATAACTACTCCGAGGCCTCCATTTTATGCTAAGGCTGGACTTGTGGGTCCGTAAGCTTTTTATTCCTCTTTGATATGGCTTTCATCTAACCACCGGATATTCCATTTATCCTACCATGCGTGCGACCCTTTCAAGGGTGCTTCTGGCCAGCGCCATCGCATAATCGATTACTAAGATATCTACATATCTAAGCGTTAGTGACGAACCAGAGAGAAAATGGTGCGCAGCACTCTGTTCTGAAGAATGTTAAGCCTCTTGATTTGCGATTTGGCGGCGCTGGACCAGGTCAGAGCGCCATATGTCAAAATCGGCCGGAGAAACACCGTGAAGATTAACAATTTTAGACATAGACTTAAAGAACTTTTCGTACAAATCTGGGGAGCCAAAGCCCATCGTGCGCTTAGGATAACTACTAACTTTCGTTGAAGCTAATGCGACTAAAGTGCGAAATTTATTATTAATTTTGTAAGAAGGACCAAATGTAAAAACTACGAACAAAATTTTCCCAAGATAACTGTTAGCTGGTAATCTAGTTAACTATTTATTTACTTTTTGTTTATTTATTTTAATAATTGCGCTTTGAAATAATTTATAACATCATTCTTATAAAGCGGAGATAATTTTCCGGCATTGCAAATACCAACATCGTTAAATTAAATCATTTTGTTTTTATAAATAACTTTCATCTATCAACCATCGCGAACAGTACAACAGGAAGTCCAATGTATGTATGTCGGCATACCATGGCATTTGCGATCATGTGAGTCCACATATCTTTCCCTATTTCCATAGCTGAGAACTGATTATGACAAATGATCGGCTGTTTAATGTATCAGATCATAAATATACTATCATTAATTTGTCAATCATCGCCAGATAGAGAATGCAGCACATTCCCGACGATTGAAGCGACTATAATATACGTATATACCCGACACAACATAATGTATAGTATAGTATATCATAATTTGTGATGGAAGTGGCCCTAGGGATCGAAGAATTCGGAAGGAGCAAAAAAAAAGATCCGATCGAATAAATTAGATTTCGATCTGCATTGATGGCTTTAATGCGAACAAGTGTTGTATGTTGAATATTCATCGTCCGAGTATATGCTAAAGATACGTACAGTAGCTGATGTGTGAATTAAGAATTTCTTTTACAAAATTTAATACAGATGTAGGTAGAAATTAGATTTATCGATTTTAAATTGTTAGTATAATTATGTTTGATACGTGCATTCATTCATCATCAATGTTATATATAGCTCTGAGGAGATGTTGACTTTCGCCGAATGATATCTTTATCTACATACATCTACCTTTCGTTAGATTATAAACCAGTTAGGGACGCTCCTTAGTTAAAGTTTAACGATCAAACCAGAGATCTCGGGGATATTTCGATCAATCACAGTACAGTATATTAGTGGCGCTAACTCGATAGAATCTAAATAAAATAATTTTTAATAGTTTCTTCTAGGTGGTCAATATTTTTAAATTTTAGAGGATCCTGTTTGACAGAAAATTTTACACACAAAAAAAGTATTTTAGTTAAGTTAGAATTTAATTGGTATAATTTTATAAGTTTTAAAAATTATCTTAGCCACATAAAGTGGTTTTACGCATCAGTAAACTCAACTAGCTTAAGTAAATAGAGACAATGGTCGTGGCAGAAGGTGAAACCTCGAACAAAAAACAAAACAAAAAAACAGGTCCACAACCGACATCAAACCGATACTGGTTATTTAACATTCGCATCTTTTTCATTACAAATACATAAGCGGCCAATATAATAGCACGGCAGCAGCGCTTTGATTTTATTACAAGCTCTATTATCGATGTACAAAATGCTAGAGGAAAAACACGAAAGGGAATACACGCACTTGAATATAAGTGTGGTTCAATCATAAAATGTAGATTGTGCTGTTGCATTATTCATCGACGTCGTAGCTCTTTTAGATTTGAATCAAGAATACAGGAGATTCATTGTTTAAATATTAATCCGTAGTATAATATAATCCAGTTGTTATTAAATTAATAGCTCCTAGTAGGCTGACTAGGTATTATCTTCTAGTGTTTCGAGAATATACATCCAAACTTATACATACATATGTGTAGGTACAGTTTTTTTTGTCGTAATTAATTTCTCAAAAAATTGAGCGCGTCGAATTTGTATTTGTATAATTTTATTCACGAGGAAATTATATAAAGCGGAAACCTGTTCTTTTTTTTCAATCATGCACCTTCACTTTTCCATTACAATATTTTTAATGGAGTTGAACGAATGAAAATAGAAAGTTTGAGATTAAACTAGTACAGTGTACGCTATAAAAATTGTCTTGTTTAATCCAGTAGCATGTCTTTAATATTGATTAAGCTGTAGGTAAAAAAAACATAGGTAGATTAATATGTAAATATCACCGAATTTGGAAGTTGCCATCTTGTTTTTCAAGCATTCGTCTAAATGTTATTCACTTTATTTTATGTTGTCTATCCAGTAAATAAATTTTCTCCCACTTGCTAATTTAATTTATGAAATGTACTTATGAATTTAACATGCCTTTAAAGCTCCGTTGATTCGGTAAATAAAATTTGTTAAAAACATTTTACTTCAAACTTTTTATGTAACTGGATTATATAATGTATATTTTGTATTTTAAGTAGCGCAATAAAAAACTAACTGCGTTAAATTAGGAAATTAGGTTGTTTAACCCAAGCCCGTAACAGTATTTTGTAATTCTATATTCGTATTTAACAAAATAAACAAGAAAGAACAAAGAATGTGTTTGGATTTTTATATTCACGTTAACGTGCTGGCGTTAACTTCTAAAACATGGGAAGCTTGTTGGTATATTTTGTTCAGTAGCTTGTGTAGTACTGGAAATCCTGCACAAAATGGTTGGCTTAATTTAGTGCATTCCTTCTCAATTTTTCTACACCTCCGCAGTGGTACCACCATAATCACATATTTCTGGTCATTTGTTGCAACACGGAGATCGTGGACTAGAATTCCAGGAACCATGTATAATGATAATGTTCGTATTGATCAACCTCAAGCAATTGTTGGTGCTTTTGCCCGCCATTTTCGCAGTGTATTCCTAGACTCTTCTGACTTTTAAACGAGAACGCTTATGTGGATTACAAACCAATTGTGATTGTAAAGTTTTTTACAGAAGAAGAGGTTTGCCAGGCAATGAAGTCACTTAAAGTGAAATTAACAGCTGGCCCGGATAAGATTACGAGTTTTTTATTAAGAGATTGCCGTTGAGTTTTATTGAAACCTTATTATGTAAGTACAACCTTCTACATGGAAATCAGCTAAAATTTTTCTCGTCTATAAAGTTTGAGATTTATCTGAGATTGTCAATTACAGACCTATTTCGTTGATGTCCAACATAGAAAAGATCTTCGAGTTACTATTATACAAAAGCATTTATTCTTCAGTATGCTTTAGTTTTCTTTAGCCTGTATATGGACATTGTCAAAGATTACAAAAGTATGCACATATGTCTATATTTAATCTAAATAATCTCTACTAATTTTTATTTTTATATTTTTTTTTATTTAATATTCGGGAAATTTACAGGGTTGTAGCCCCAAAACAATTTCCAAGTACAATACAAAAACAAAACATCAGCCAAGGCCGAACTAACTTAAGAAAAAGTAAAAAAAAATATTACTAACAAAAGCGATAGCAGTAAGTAAAATTAAAGTGTGGTAGGATTAACAGTATACCTTAAAATAGAAAAAAAGAGAAAAAAACAGAAAAGTCTATCCCTGAAAAAGACCGATCACTGAACTCCTCAATGCAGACAGCGACAAGTTAAAAATATCTAAACTACTCGCGAAACTATTGTAGTTATTACACATTCGATAAAACGGTGAGTTTATACCCATGTTGGTTCTTTGAGTTATTAGTTGGAAAGTCGAGCAGGATCTGGCCTTCAGTCTCGGGACACTAAAACTCATTTGGGAGAGAAAGTCACAATTAAAATGATTATGAACAATTTTATATATTATCAATAGATCTGCAATTACCCTTCTATGTTTTAGTGATAATAAACTATAAGCAACCAGACGTTCATGATAACTCTGAAAATTGTTTCCAAATTTGTTTGTCAAAAATTTAAATTTTTTTTTTGTACCGATTCAACTCTATCACTGTAAACATTATACATGGGGTTCCAAATCACAGAGCCATACAGCAGATTATTAATCACAAGCGTGTTGAAAAGGGTAATAAGACATTTATGATCCTTAAAAGGCTTAGTGATTCTACAAATAAATCCAAAAGTTCTAAAAGCACGGCGAGTAATGAAATCCACGTGGTCTTGAAATGAAAGTTTTGAATCAAAAATTAAGCCGAGGTCTTTGACCCTTGGTCTAATCTACATACAAATAAAATAAAACCTAAAGCATTACATGTTTACGATATTAAAAGAATTTGTCAGAAAAGACATGCAAAATGATTTAAATATTCCTCCGCAGTGTAGTATACGCGTTCGAAAACAAGTACTTTTTTAACTCTGTTTTAAATTGATTTTTATATAGAATACTTTTTTAACTATCTGGCAGCTTGTTGTACAATAGAATAGCCATATATCTTGGGGAGAGTTCAAAGCGCTTTGTCCGATAAAGTGGTACAATTAGATCGATGCGGTTTCGTGTTGTCATGTTACTGTATATATCGCGATTATTAATAAAACTTTCTTACATTACATTTATAAAACATCAACACTAGTAGTATGTTAAGCTGCTTAAATAGGGGGCGACATGACGTCGTAGCCGTTACTCCCATCATGCAACGAATTATTTTCTTCTGGAGTATTAGCAACCTCTTCGCCGCAGTTGAGTATCCCCAAATGACTATGTAATAGCGGAGGCGCGACTCAACGTACGCAAAGTAGAATTGTCTAAGTCACTGCAAGCTTACACTATTTCTTAGACATCTAACACACACTGCCGAAGACAGCCTACCATGAAGCGCCGCGCAATGTTGTCCAAACTTTAGGATTGGGTCAACTACTAAGCCCAGAAATTTGACCCAGTCATTCTCTGGTATAGACTCCCCATCCAATTGAATATCTAACCTGTCATAATTGTTATGGGAGAGTGAACTAAAGCTTAACACGGTAGTTTTGTTTCGATTTAATTTCAGCCCGATATTACTGCACCATTTTCCCATATTATCAGCGATGCTATTACTTAAGACTAACACATCAACAATAGACGCTCCAGAGAAAATACAACTAGTATCATCGTATCGTATCATGTACCAGACGCAGGAAGACAAGACATAACTGAGGTCATTAATATACTGCAAGAACAAGACTGGTCCCAAAATTGATCCCTGAGGAATGCCACGCGAAATATCTATCGTAGAAGAGTTCTACGTATACGATTCATTTCACCCACAACATTTATTATTGTCTCTCTGTTAGCCAAGAATGAGGCAAATAAATCTTAGGCAACGCCCCTGACACCCAGTGATTTAAGTTTAGGGAGGAGTAATGAGTGATCAACGATGTCAAAGGCGTTAGATAAATCGAAAAAGAGGGCGGAAGCCATGCTCTTTTGCTCCAAGGTTTGATGTACACAATTCAAAGCATGGTGTATTGCGTCACATGTCGACGTGCCTGGCATGAGAATACAGAAGGAAGAGAAATAGATCGATAGCTACTAAAGTCACATATATCCCCTTTTCTTAAATATGGGAATGATTTTAGAAAATGTTAAAGTCGTCGAAAAACTACCTTCTGATAGACAGCAATTATATTATAACTGCTGTGACCTCGGATTCATCAGTAGAAGTTAGATACAAACTGAAGGTTTGTAGCTAAGAGATCTACGGTAACGAACCTTGCTCACTTCTCGCAGTATGTGTCAGAAACTCTACATAGATGTTCAGGGTTAGGTAGACGTCATCTATACGGATATGGCAAAGGCTTTCGATCGCATTGACCATTACTACAAAAACTTCGTCTTTCGGGATTCAATGACTCACTTCGGCTAATACAATCATATTTAATGAACCGTTCTTTTTATGTATCCTACAACGGTGTTTCATTCAGCAGCGATGTTATTACATTCGGGGTGCTGTTAGGTTCTAACTTAGGACCCTTACTCTTTCTTCTTTTCATTAATGATTTGCCGGATTGTGTAGGCAGTCAGATTTTAATGTTTGCGGATGATGTCAAGATTTTTTCTATACTACTATAAATTGTGGTAAAAAGGACTGCACAAATCTTCAATCAAACTTGTCTAATGTCTCCAATTGGTCGATAACTATTGTTTAACATTTCTAAATGTAAAGTTGTTACCTTCACACGTACGAAATTTCCATCATTATGTGCACATACCGTAACCGTGTCGGGACCTTTTGTTTTCATACTTTATGTCAACGATTTACTTGAACATGGTGGCTGTTGAGAATCAAAAGGTAATCAGAAGCAAAAAGCATTGAAAATATAGTTAAGAGATTTAAGCACTATTATAACGGAAATTCGTTAATACTAAATATCCATAACATAGTGTGTTTACTTTTCTAATCAAAATACTAGATACCTTGTAGAGAAATTAGCGATTTTTCTTATTCGCAGTACAGTAAATTGTAAATGTAAATGAAAACACTATATTTTTAGGAGGAATTGTGGATAATAAATTAAAGTGATCAACATCCAGGCTTTCTTTCCGAGACTAACATTTATAAAGTAGAAACAAATGATAATAAATACAGCACAAGAAATCAACATGATCTTAGGATCAAACGTACCAAATCTGATTACTTCACAAAGTCTCCACAGTTTCTTCTTAAGAATAAATTCGAAATTTCTTGTATACAGTTGACAAATATTTACAATATTCTTGAACGTTTCCTTTACTTCCGTATTGCAAGACGAAAATGCCAAATTTTCTGTAATGCTACCAAACTGTCAATCATTTTCGACGCAATTATTTGAGGCGCTTCTATTTCATTTCAACGCAATTATTTGAGGTGCTTTTATTTCATTTCTACGTCATTTTCTTCGTCTTTCGTTGAATTGTAATTGCCTTGAAGCTTGAAACTTCGCTACAAGCTCTTTATCGAAGTCAGCAAAATGTTTCTTCTGATAGAAAGTTTCTCCGAACTATTATTATCAACTGCTTATATCTAGAAATCACAATTTCATATAAAAATTCCAAAAAGAGAAAATAAAATCTAACAACAAACTTGCCTCTGTGACTTCTTGCTTTCTTATTGAATTTCTGACATTGTTTTCTTGAAACAAAACTGAAACTTTTGGGCCAGTCAAAGTTGGTATTTTTGAACTATTTTTTTGAAACCTTGCTTTAGAAATTTTATGGTTCCGTGATCGAGAGACTGAGGCTCTTGAGTGTGCAGTGCTACTACCATTGTCGCTATAGAAACAATTACTTTCAATTACCTCATAAATACAATTCTTTAATAATTTGTTCTAAATAATAATTATGGTTCAAACATTTTACAGTTCTTAAGCATTACAATAAACGTTCGATGAGTTCCGTAATATTTTGTTTGCTCTAATTACAATTCAATTCAACAAAATATACTATGCAGTAACAATAATTAACAAGTATTTCATTAAATTTTACTTTGTATTTATTTTCCATCCATATGCTGATATAATAGACATCATCACAAGAAATAGCCGAAGAGAAATCAAGGACCAACCAACCGCCTAGCCAATTGTTAGCATAACATACCGCCGCATGTGTCCACGTATGGTGTTGTTATACTGGTAAAAGAATCTCCGTCCGAGAAACAAACATACAACGGTAGACCAAGCATAGCGTGTAAAGACTAACGCCGGAATCCAGCATTGAAATCACCAACGGTTGACGATGTGGGATACGATTTTACGAGCTTTAGGAGCGCTCCTCTCTATGAATAGAAAGTCGTTAGCTGTACGTTGTTAAGAACGGCATTACATCTGTAAAATCATTCGAGCGAACGTTGCAGAGGGTAAAGTCAAATGGATGAATGACGAATAGGATTCTGTGACTGAATAAGTGCATAGTATAATGTAATCTATATTACATTACATACATATCTATGTATTATTGGGCTGATGAACTTCTTCATCGTTAATGATGTATTGTGGCATGATTAGCATAAGTTGTATGTATGAGAAACGAAGCAGGAAGCAATAAGAAATATAACAATAAATTGAAAATTAAAAAGTTAAATTTAATTTTAAGCTATAATTTTCTAGATTATTTTATAAGACGATGTGTGCCTTGCATTTAACGATTAGAGTTGGAAATTAGTTATATGCTAACTTCAGAGACAAATGAATTACGCTGTATAGACTAATATCTTAGGTTGTGTAAAATGACACAATCGCTTTAAATTTATTTCACTGCTATTTAAAGTAAGAAGTTTATTCAAACGACCTACCTAATCTACCTCTATGAAAATGGATAAAAATGTTTCATTATTTCATTTTAAAACCTATGCACAACAACATAATTAACCTTACTTAGCTATCCTTTTCCTTCATAAAAAATTTCTAACTATTTAGGGCCCAAATGTAGCTAAAGTGGGCTGATATCTTTCTTTATTCTATGTATATAACAATGTAGCTGAAAATTCAAGATGAATTGTGTACAAGTGAAAGTTGATAAAGTTCCAGGATTTGACTGCTATAAATAATAGTAAACAAACGCAGCTGATTAGTTGCAGAAGGCCAAAATCAGAGATATACGAGAGTGTTCTGACAAGTTTCCGCCCTAACAAAGACACAAGTCGTTTTTTCCTAAAATTTATTTTTATATTTCTACATAGTCTCCTTGTAATTGTACATGCACACTTATCCCAGCGATGTTCCCATCTCTTCAACCCGTCCAAATAGCACTCGGCGTCTTTCTCTGCAAAATAACAGTTTACGAAGGTGATGGCCTCCTCATTTGATGAAAATGTCTGTTATTCGAGCGCAATTTTTTAATTAGGGCACAAACAGAAGTCACTCTGGGCTAGATCTGATGAATAAGGGGGTGGTTAAACACTACAAACCGTAATTTGTGGATTTTTTCCATGGCAACTGCTGAGGTGTGAGACGGCGCATTGTCTTAAAATAAAATTATTTTCGGCAAATGTGGTCGTTTTTCAGCAATTACTGCCTTTAGCGTGTCAAATAATATGCGTAGTATGCTCCTGCATTGGGTTTTCCTGTTTGAAGATAATCGGTAAGATAACTCCATGAATATCCCAAAAAGCAGTCGCCATCACTTTCCGAGCCGAAGAAATAGGTTTCTTCGGGCGTATAGTGGCGGAGTTAGTGTGGCACCCCACACGCGGAGAGCTTTCTAATGCCTAAATCTTGGATCAATATGTGACAAACACATTCTTTGGATATGTTCATAACCTTCGCTATCTCTCTCACTTTAGTTCGGCTGTCTTTTAGTACTATTTGATGAACTTTAGTGATGTTATAGTCAATGGTTATAGTTTTTGGGCGTCTTGAACACTCATCGCTTCCCGAGCTTGTACGGCCACGTTTAGATTCTGCTGCCCAAAATTTCACTATTGTAAATGATGGCACAGAGGCCCGTCTACAGCGTCCAACTCATCTTTAACTTGCGTTGGTGTATTGTTTTTCAAAAACAAATATTTAATGACGACTCGATGCTCGATTTTGTCCATTTTCACTACAAAAATCAAAAAGCTCAAACTCAAAAACTTTCATAGATGGCCCCTTAGTTTTAGTAGTTCAATATTTAGTTTAATTGATTTAATCTTATATTTTGTTGGCACCAGATACTATGTTGTCCGTTATGGAAAATGTTATGGAAATAACCTTTTTTAAATGGTGCATATGAACTTACGTGGCCAAGTATGAATTATCTGTTGATCAACACGTGCAATTGTATCTATTCTATGTCTTATATAAATAGAACGTGATCTCATCTTAAAAAGTGTACAGAAAAGTGACATACCCTTGTCTGAATCAATTCTTTATTGAATTGCTTGAAAGTTATACATGTGAGTTTTCTCCTTGTTTTAATTCTGTGAGCTCATGTTTCACTCACTTGATGAATCTCATGCAAATCAGTTTGTATTAATGTTTGGTCTTCCTATAATATCTAAATCGATCTGGTTTTTCTACGTTGGTAGCAGTTTTTAGCCAACCAGAAGGTGGCAAATTCGATAAATTAAAATTGGTCATGTTTGTCCAAAATTATTGTAAAATTTTTCAGATTTATAAGTATTCGAAAATAAAAAAAGAACACGAGCATACATGACGAACTTGATATACATATTTATGTTACAGATTATTAATGTACAAGTGTTTCTTCGCAATTAGTATCAAGATTTTAAAATACTAACCAATATATTTCAAATTCTTCTATTTTGACACTGAAATCCTTCTAATATGCTTGTTCTCTGGCAGACTTAAATCAATCTAGGAATGGAATTTCTGTTTGGCAAATTAATTATTTCTGTGATAGCCAATAAATAATCTTGTTGAACACTTGTTAAAATCTTTGTTTATGTTTGAATTGGAAGGGGTAACTCCGAGTAACTTGTTGAATGCACCAAACTCACAAAATGGCTTGTTTGTCATCTTAGCTTATCTATTCATATATCATCTTAACTTAGTTAATTGGTTTAGCTTGCAGTAGGTAAGATACCTAAACAATACCAGCGGAGGACAAATGTCCCTTGAAACAATGATTGATACCATAAAGAAAGTGAATACTGGTTGTACGATGAATACGTCTACTAAAAAGTGTCGCTTACGAGAAGCTACATTATGATTTTGCACTAAAGAATATTTAGGAGACACTCTACCAATAAGTACTGGACGATTCAGACCTATTTTTATTGAGGGTCAGCTTTTGAGCCTCAACCACTATGTACATATATATATATATATATACAGCATTTGGATAAAATAGCTTAGGATAAGAAATCTATGATCAAGAGTCGCGTTTGATTACGCTGAGGCCTTGCAAATAGCTCACCAAGAAAAGAAGAAAGCTAGTACTTAAAGACTTTATACAAAGGTTTGTGACCAAATATCGAATTATCTCTTTCAAAGCCAGAAGCTACTTTAGCGGCTGCATTGGCTGCTTTTAACAAAACCAATATCCAAGCATTCTGTAATCTCTATATATACATCCTTATTGGCAAGAGGTACGAACATACACAAATATATAATGTGTTTTTACTAAGGCTCTATCTATATGAAGTCCAAAAAGAAACCGCTGAGTCATCAAGGTGTTAGGTGTTGATTATTACGTCATTATGTTTTCAGGAGTGTCTAATGTACCAGGGAGAATGAATGCAAAACTTTTGTCCAGTAATTATAATATTTCATAATACATGTACGATCTAGCAAAGAAGAATCCATTCTATTGGTAATGAATAACCGTTTATTATATATTACACTACTTTTTGCGAATACGAGAAAATCACATTACTCTGCTGGACGTCACTTCCTATGACCCTTTCAAACCTGCCTTTAGTAGAGCAGATAATGACTACCAGTATTAAACATGTTCTTGAGCTTTTTAATGTGGTTGCCATAGTAAATAATATTGTGAAAGGCTGTAGACTCTTTACCATCGATATAAACAGAAAGACTATAGGATGATCTTGAAATAGTCGTCTCTATGGGCTGCTATAGACATAGACAGATAGCTGAACCGTCTTATTCTGAAACCATTGAGCTCCTCCTGTCAAAGAGGCTTTGGGGAATAAACAAGCTGATAAAGGAGCCAAAGAAAAGAAAACGGACGAAAAAACAAAAGAGTTGAAAACCAGAAGCAGACAATAGACAAGAAAGGTCTATATTTTAAAAACAAAAAGTGAGACTTGGTACTCTTGTTTAATCTGTCAAAAAATACAAAAGCTTACTATCATCGTCTTACCCGACCTTCCCCTAATTTCAACATCAACACGCATGAAAATGAATAATGATTTAATAAGAAACCACACAATATGTAAGTGTTTTAACGATAAATCAACCATATAGGCTTTTACGTTCATACAATATTACCTCCAGCAGTCACTCTAGTGTAGGTAATTAAACTTTCTATGCGTATAATATTTATGTGAATAAGTGTCACGAGTGTTTTATGTATTTATACACCTACTTACAGCTCTTTTAATAGTTTGAAAAAACATCATTTTCTATTCCTATGTAGGAATTTACATCCGAGAAGAATGTGTATAAAAAATTATACGCCTGTTAGAAATAATAAAATTTATATTCAGTATCTATTTTGAGAAGGAGAAACCTTTATTTAAAATTGAATATAGATGTTTGTAAACACACAGCAATTACAATAATAATAGAGATATTTTCAGATATGTTGAACGAAGATTTCCAAGTTTAAACTTTCAAGAGAACTTTAAACACAACGAAATGATTAAAAAATATAATTAATACACGTATAATTTGTAACGACTAATCGATTTTTTATTAAAATCTATAACAGGGCAAAGTTCTATTATGTTTTCACGGATCGTTTGCTAGATCAATTTCCTGCCAGTTTTGCGCTACACCTACTTTTATTTATCCTGTTTCATCAAGTTATATTACTTTCTAAAATCTACCGGCATTTCAGCAACGTTATACTTATACATAATGAGTGGATTTTAAATTTAACGAGAACTGTAAATGTTATGGCATATTATCTGTGAAAAATTTAAATTATATACGCGTGTCCGTAATGGTTTGTGAATTTGTAGTAATTAATTTCTGTTTACTTTTCCTTTATAAAAAATAATAAATCTCAAATAATAATATGTGTTACTTATGTATAATAGTAACATAATTTTTCGGAAGATATGTACTGTAATTGCCGCTCTTAATTAACCACACCATACGAGGACTCATCATGAATTATCTACGAATTACCTTTACTCTTGAAAACGGCAATTTTGTTTATTGAACCATAAAGAGAAGAAATGTACTTAGTACGTTTCTGCAATGAACTGTATTTTGTTTACTAACTTATTTTTCCAATTCATGTTGATATGGAAAATGAAAGTTTTATTTATTTACGAAAAAATATTCGAACATTTACAAATTAAATAAATGAAAGAGAAAGAATACACTGATAACAAAACCAAAAGATCTTCTTATTCTAATGCACTTTCCATTTCATTTTCACTTAATATTTTCACCATAAGTTTTGATTGTGGGCCTTGCTGTCAGAGTGCTTATTAGCTCGAATTGTTTAAAATGGAATTCAATGAAGTAGATGGCCTTTTCATTGGACGAAAATCTCTGTTCTCCGAGCGCAATTTTTATATTAGGAAACAAAAAGAAGTCGCTTGAGACTAGATCTGGCGAGTAAGGAGGGCGGTTAAGCAGTTCAAACAATAATTCGTGGATTTTCGTCATGGCAACCATTATAAGGTGTGAGATGGCATATTGTCTTGGTAAAACAATTTTGGACTGCAAATGTGTCAATTTCTCAGCAATTTTTGCCTTTAGCTTGTCAAGTAATGATGCGTAGTATGCTCCTGCAATGTTTTCTTTCCTGTTGGAAGATAATTGATTGAAATAACTCCATGACTATTTCAAAAAATAGTCACCATCACTTTCCCAGCAGAAAAAATAGCTTTTGTATTTCGTTTTTCTGTTCCGGGCGTGAAGGCCTTTATGGTGTATCCAAGTTTCATCTACAGTAGTTAATCGGCATTACAATTCTGATTTATTGCGTCTAAATAGCATTGGAACTGTTCATGCGAACACATTTTTCGCCAACACGCGGACAGCTTTCTCATGGCTAAATGTTGATTGAACATGTGATAAATACGTTCTTTGGACATGTTCATAACCTATCCCAGCTCTCTCACTTTAATTCGACGATAATTTAACACTATTTGATGATCTTTAGCGATGTTATAGTCAGTAGTTACAGTTTTTGGACGTCCCGAACACTCATCGTTTCCTACGCTTGTACGACTACGTTTAAATTCTTCTGCCCAAAATGTCACTCCGGTGAAAACTACCATGCGTATAAGTACCAGATAGTGCAAGATTATCTAACTATATTATAATTAAAGAGGTTAATTGTACTTAGCTTGCAACTATTGGAGAGAGATATAGTCCAAAAGTACTTTTTGAGCTTGTAAGCTTGTACAGTTTAGTCAAAATCAGTAGTTTACATTTGGGAACTTTTGTGAGGTCCGATAGGCTCAGAGATATACTAATTACGTCTCATCTCTTAGACCAATAAAAGGTGGAAGCTGGACTCTAATGATACAAGGGTACTGATATTCAGGAAGGCTATAACTCCTCAACGATTGAGTGTGTTTTTTGTGTTGTTAACCTTTTGACAACTTTGAAACCAGTAAGAAGAAAGACACACTGGATAAACCAGTATCGATTAGGACAATTTTTAATGCATTTGTTTCGAATTGCAAACATTTCGTAGAATATATTTCAACATCAATGAGTAATTGGTAAAGTTTGATGGCATCTGTCCAGTATATCCCAACTAAACTGTCCAAGTATGTTTGGTTTGACTGAGACTGGGTATTTTTAAACCTTTCAGAAGAAGTGTCAAACCCAAAGATATAGGTTGAATAGTAGCAGTAGCAATGAGTGGTTGCAATATTACTTTCCATAACTAGTTCATCAGTTACAATTTAATGCATCTATTGTTTGTAGAGCACCGTCTAATATCTGTCAGAACTGTGCGTAAAAATTAAAAACAAATTGCCGTCATGTACAGTGTCTATAAAAGGAAGACCTCTACCTTGAAATACTCATATGTTTGGATTTCAAAAGCAAATAACGATAGTATCACAAGTTAAGAGAAAAAACCACCAGAGGCAAACAAAAGCCTGATATTGTGACATTTTACAATTTGACGAAAGGGGCCGTTGACACATTGGATAAGCTTACAGGTACGTAAGACATTTCATGAAATTTTCGGCGATGACTCTTGACGAGATTAAATTCGGTTCATAAAACCGCAAGAGTAAGTCCCGAAATTGTTTACATAAATAATACAAAAATTACACCATAATTAGGCACGAGTTTTTGAAAAATCTAGGACGGAAACTAATTGGAGACTATCAGGAACATCAACTCCAAAACACTTCAATCCATGTAAATTTTTAACATGAATAGCAATTTGCTAACCTGAAAAACTAATCCAAATGAGTAGGTAGTCTACAGGAAGAGGTTGTCGCACAAATTTGTTAGTGAAATGGATGTAGTAAAAATGTTTTAAACTCTTCAATAAAATACCAATTCAGTACGTTTAACAAAAGAGGATTAGTGTCAAGAAGCAAAGATATTATTATCATCATCATCATCATTTTCAACGATTTATTATAAATATATAAGTCGTTTTTTCATTTAGAAAGAAGCAATATTTGAACATCATTTAATCGATTGCAAGTTTTAAAGATATAAGAAATCCTTGCCGTGGATGCTACAGTTTATTCCAAACAACACCCACCAGAAGGTTTTCTCCTCTGGCATGGTTAATATGTTGAGTTATCGTGACCTTCTGGTATCGCCTACACACTTTTTGATCCTGAAGAAACCATTTAAATTAGCGGTGAAACGTAGAGATAGTAAGTAAGTAGGAAAACAAAAATTAGTCCAGAAAACAATATAAAAACTAAACTTAACGTATAGTATCACGATACGGATCCTGTTGAGTAGATTAAAAAGCAAGCTATTTACCTACATGAAAGAAAAAAAGTAAAGGCCATAACCAGGAGAGACAGGATAAAGAATAAGGAAAAAACGAAACAGTTTTGAAGAAAAGTGATATCACATGGAATGAAACTCAAAGGATACCTATAAATAGAAGAGAAAGGAGCAAAATTTTCACACGTGGGATGGGAATAAAAATGCTTAATAGATGTTTTTAATCTTACGACAAATAAGGCTTTGTTGGGTGGAAACACTCTATGCAAATGCGGTTCAAAACAATTCAATAAATTTTACTTACTATAATATGGTTACAGACTTTTTACACATTTACTTTTATAAAAGTACAATTCTGGTAATTCTATCCAGGTGGTAGGCTCTAGTTAAATATTTTATAAATACAATATCGTTTTCCAATATCATGGCCTTTTTTGACTTCAATTGTAGTAAACATATTGTTACGTTGAAACTTTACGAATTGCAAAATAGAACACTTAATATACAGCTATAAAACTGCAATTTGCTTCAGTCATGCTATTTATGAAATTCTGTTTATAAATATAAAGTTACTGTAGCCGTATTAGTGAAGCATTAAGAAAGATTAATCGACAACATAATATGTTATTCGATATATGCTTTATTATCCCCAAATTTTCCCATAAACGACATTAAAAAAATAAATTAATCCGAGATTAGCACATCAATTAATTTCCTCATAATAAAATATTAGAGACGTGCGAACACAATGACATAAACGAAACAGGAAAAGAAATTATAACGGAACATTTTGTACAACCGACCACACGTTTGTTGTATATGCTATACGCATCGCTTCACAATTACGCAATGTCACAATATTACGCTATTATGTTACTACCGGAATAGATATCCACAATGACTACTTATGCTGTACGGAACGACATTCATGCAATGATCTTTCTTTCTATCGCTCTCTACCACAAAACCCGGTACCAGTTGTACGCGGTAGGCGTCCATTTTCCGTATCTGTGTCTAGTGCATTAAATCGCTAAGCACATACATACACATAACATCTACAGGGTCGAGTTTAACTAAATTATGGAATAATTCAGTTAAATGGCAGATATCCTTGTAGATATTTCTTAACGAGAGTATAAGAAGCAATGTACTAATTACTTTCGATATACATTCTATTTTACACCTTAATTCAAAGTTTTGGTCGTTTAATTTGCGAAATCGTGGAATAGTTATAGCGGTAGGAATTTTGATTCGAGTGCTTGAGTTTTTTTTCATAAAGAGAATGGAATTCAAGTCTCGTTATCAATTCTATAACTAACACCATCTTCTTAAAAATAGGTCTGACCGATTGTAATGGTGAGGGATCTTGCATAAATAGGACATTATGCTGTAGTGACAATTTGCGTAGTGAATACGCCTTCCCTTCCTGCAGGCCAAACTTCGAGTTACCTTGAGGAAGATATACGAGAAGCTATAGTGCTGAACACAAGGGCGCGGTACCCGCGTACTATAGTTACGCGCAGCCGTCCTGCTAGCGTCTGAAGGCGCGTACGTTCTTGCTGATTCTATTGCTGACAACGACCACTCGAGACGGCTCCTTCCTTCAGAGAAGGATACATCTGTCATGTGCATACCCACAACCATTCCTCGCTCAAACTCGCTCAGGTAACGCAAACGGCCTTCCATTACGCACAAAGCATGCTTCGGTTTCCATGCTGAATTCAGCTATAGAATAACTCGAAACTCATTGCATCAATTTATCTAGAGCAAATCTTTATGTACCGCTAAAATTATGCATGTATCTTTACGAGTTTAGACTATACAGGGTGTTCTCGTCACTTTTTTACAGGACTGTATATGACGCGTTAAATCTTTACTAGATATAAGACAAAAATACGTAACAAATAATATTTCCGCCATTTAACCAAATTATCCCACCTACAACTTACTTTCAACATAACCAAAGAGCACAAGCGATACTATTGCATAACTCCATCGGCAATCCGAGCTTTTCTTATGGTAGTTCGTGAATAAAATGTGAACATTGTGATACGGCCGTGTAAGTTGCGGTCATGGTTGCATTTCGCGTCGCGTATTGGATCCGCTCGAGCGTGAAGATTTTCGTGACATCATGAACGTGTAATGACTTTAATTCTCCCTAGTCTATTATTACCGAGATCGAATCATCGAATAATCATTGCGTGTGATATTCTGATGAACCCTAAAATGGGAGCGGGTGCGTTTAAATTCGGATTTGGCCTACCGTTCGCGATTGTCGCAATTTTTTGGTTACAGTGTCGTGGGATTTTTTAAAAAGAGTGCTGTTTGTTGGGAAGAACATCTTTGACAAGTAAGTGTTGAAATTTTTCGTAAAATTTCAATTTTAAATAGCATCCTAAAATTTTGTAGGTATTACATCAACATTTAACGTAAGTTAGTTGATACACGTCAGACAAAAAAATGTTAATGAGCATTTCTTTGTAATTTTTAAGATTAAAACTTTTGTTTTCCTATATTTTCTACGCAAAAATGTTGAATTTTTGCCAGGTTTATTCAGACTGTTGTAGTCAAATTACCGCGGGCAAAAGCAGGATGCAGACAGAAACAAACGAACGCCTAAAGAACAGGTAATTTGCGTATATTGTAGTTTTTATACTCGCCTTTGTTTCCTAAATTGTCTCGGTAACTTCCTGTTCGAACTATTTCAGTTCATCTTTTCGAAAACACACTTTATTATAGAGGTTCAAAAAACCTGCGTTTTTTTAAGATTTTTCGAAATTATTCTGAAACTCGAAGTAAATGATTTAAAGATTTACGTCTAAATATTTTAACCATATGGATTTTTTTTCACTTACTGTTCTGATAAAAGAATTGAAAAAAATTACCAGTGGTACTTGGAGACCTTTCAATAGGTCTCCAAGGTCTCCTGACTGAATCCTATCGTCAAAACTAACAATAACTTCTAAAATAAACTAATCCTATATTTAAAAGTTTTTCCAATAAAGAAGCTACACAACTTCTCTAACAAATCTCGTATAATGTATCTATTATATACATACATATAATGTACAGTTAAATATATTTAGTGCGATAATTCCAATAAATTCCTAGTTAAATTAAGTATTAAAATAAACATATAATTCAAGCTTTCCCACTTTTAAATTAAATCACAATATATTTCTCCTTAATATATACATATCTAGTCATATTAATATATTATGCTCAAATAGTGTTCGAATATGATCCAATCTCTTCGGTGTAATCCAGTATAGTAGGAATTTCCATAAACCTATGTAGATAATAATAATAATAATAATATTTATTTATTAACCTAGCAGATTACAATCCATTTATAAGGTTATTTCTATTTTAAGGAAAGTACGAACGGAACGTGCATATTAAGTATATAATAATAGCTAAAATTAATAATAATAAATCAAAATAAGCATTCCTTAGCCATTATACAAAAATCCCTATAATTATTATTATAAATATCAAGGGCATAATTATAATGATTGTATGTTTTACATAAATTAAAAAGTGGCGAATTCATCAAATAATTTGTATGGGGTACATTATAAACAAAAGTAAGTGAGCTGCGGGAGTTAAAACGGGGGATGTAAAAATTTAATTTTTCTAGAAACTCAGGATTATCGGTTATGCAGTGAACTATTTTAAATAAATGGCACAAAGAAATTAGCTTTCGATTATTTTCAAGTGAGCTAAAGTTAAATTCTTGGAGTAATGTCATATATGAAATATTATAATCCGGATATCTTCTGTATTTAACATAGTACAAATATTTTAAAAATTTTCTTTGAATTGACTCAATTAGTGTAATATGCTTCTGGTAGAAAGGTGCCCAGACAATACAACAATATTCCAGCTTACTACGAATTAACATTATGTATAACTTCACCAAGGTGTCGATGCTTTCAAAATCCTTACAAGAACGTATGATAAAACCTAGCAATTTGTGAGCGTCCATGCAAACTCCTTCAATGTGTTCAGCAAAGCGAAGCGCTCCATCAAAAACCATTCCAAGATCCCTAATGGAGTGAACCCTTGCAATGCTGGTGCCATCAACACCATACTGATAAAGCAATACGTCGGATTTGCGAGTATATGTCATTACTTTACATTTCTCAGTATTGAGCGAAAGACCATTATCTGTGCACCAATTAGTAAGTGTATCCAAGTCATGTTGCAAAGCCATGCAATCCTCGAAACCGCTGATGGTAGTAAAAATCTTAAGGTCATCAGCGCAGAGCAAGCATCCGGCATTAACTAGATCGCATATGTCGTTAATAAACATAATGAATAAGAGTGGTCCAAGATTCGAGCCCTGGGGCACTCCACTGAGAGCCGTGTAAATATTTGATAAAACACCTTTGTATTCAACATACAACTGACGATTCGCTAGGTAATCTTGCAATAATATAATAAGATCAGGATGCAAACCAAAATTTGCCAATTTAGAAACGATAACGTTATGTTGCACATGATCAAACGCTTTCTTAATATCCGTATATATTACATCAATTTGTTTTTTACTATCCATGTTCTCAGCAATATATTGGGTAAAATTACACAAATTGGTAACCGTAGAACGTCCCTTTACGAAACCATGTTGACTACGATGTATGAGCGGATGTATATGCCAATAAATTAAATTGCATAATATCATCTCAAAGATTTTGGAAAAATTACTCAATAGTGCTATAGGCCGATAGTTGTTGACCATATTCTTTGATCCAGACTTGAAGACAGGAACTATTTTTATTTTTCTCCACATAGTAGGAAAAGATCTTTGAGACAAAATACCATTGTATATAATTTTCAAAGGTGTTAATAAGCATGGTAAGATAAGCTCTAATTCCTATGGTTCGATTGCTTGTGAATAGATGACGTAACAAAGATGAACGTCAATATGGACAGATGAATAAATGATTTAATAATGAAGAGAATCACTTCTAAATCATGATAGTGTGCTGCGAACGCAACTTCAACTTTAGTCCTGAAATCTGGGTTGTATTTCCGCCACCAAACAATTATATAATTACTTGTTTATCATTTTAACATGAACATTTAGCAAGCATTTAATTTTTTGTGGCTAAGGCAGTTGAACAGCGATTAATTTCTAAGATTATAAAGTACAACAATTTCGCCAGTAGTTTACCTTGATCAATAAAGATGTTCTTGATAAGTGTTTCTATTGTATATTGAGGCAACATTTAGTTTTTTTTTAAATTTCCGAGCAAACAAAATTAATCATCATTAAATTGTGTCAACACCATTACATTAACAAAAACCTACTGTTCTCAAACACATATTTATTTGGAATCATTGCTCATCATCACTAGGTAAGTGACGCTGCACAGTATCTGTATTTTACAGTTATTTGTCGACACCGCTTTACAGCGATTGCCGGAAAGTGCCATTAATGCCCTGGTCGTCTTGTCTGAGTCACAGGATTTTCCCGTCCATCTGGAAGTTGACCAATGTCGTCATGCTCCAGAATCTTTGCAAGGATCCGTTTTTACCATCTAGCTACAGACCCTTCTAGCTGCAGCCATTATTCGCGATAGAATTCGCGATGCCATCAACGAAGTTAATTTCTTCCTTGATGAACAGTTCGGCTTCCGCGAGGGCTTATCGGCTGATTTTCAACTCCTGCGTATTACGGAGGAAGTGCTCAACGCTCTAGAACTGGGACATTCGACTGGTGCGGTTTTTCTAGATTTTTCTTCAGCTTACCACTCGGTATGATATGACAACCTATTGTATAGAATGTGACGCATCAGTATCAACACGAACCTGACAGCCTTGATCCTGTCCTACATTTTGGGCACGACTTGTGGTATACGAAAATCGAATTCTTGGCCCCTGGTTCATACGCGCGGGTATCCCGCAAGGCTCTCTCTTTTTATGTTTTTGACCTCAGACATCCCACACTCTATCCACACAAGGCTACCAATATACCGCAGAACTGAGTTCTGCGTATGATTTATGCAGTACCTTGGTTCATCTCTAATGCGCAGATTCATCGGGAGTTAAAATTCGCAACGCTTAGTTAGTACGCGCTGAAACCAACCAGGAAGATCTCAGACAGGACCTCTAGGTCGGAGAACCCGTTGGTCAAACGCATTGGAGAATTAGATCCGGACAGACCTCTTCCTCGAGTTGCAACCAGATTCATCTTGGAGTTTGGATAGCGAAATCAGCTAAGATCGAGCCGCATCATGAGCCTGGCACAACCGCACTCATTTCCACATGGCTGGAATGGCTATATCCTGTTGAAGAATAACAGGCTTAAGAAACTGTAGTTCCAACCTTAGTAAAACAGAAGCTCTCATAACTATTTTGCTCTCAATGATTACGCAAAGTCTTTTCAAATATAACTGTTTTGGTAGCATATAAATTGCCCCCACAACACTGTTTCAAAAACAAACTGGTTATGATTAACCTCTGACTCCCAACTATACTAAAATGGAATTTTTTGTATAAAATTATGGATTTATTCTTGTTTTTACCTAGAAAAGTAGATAGATACATTTTTATTTTTAAATTTTTTAAATGCAAAAAATATACGTATCTATGCATTTCAAGATTTGGTTTTCATCAGGATCATTTACCTGAGATGAGAACGTTTAGAAGAATTATTGATAGTCGCTGCAAAATTGCAAAATTCACATAGAACTTTAGTTTTTAGCTTGCAACCAGCATTTTTGCCAGAGAATTCTTTAGATTTGAGGCTGCGGTTGCAACATGTCTATTTCTTCTTTTCGTACCTACCGTAGGAGAGGACTTTCTTTATAATGATCTAATAGTACTTCTTGTTAGTAAGATCGTTACAGTCTCATCATGTGAATCTTTAAGCCATAACTTTGTAACATTTCATTTCATTAATCATTAATAAATTGATAATCTCCAGCTCAAACAAGTGAAAAATGGTTTCAACGGTCCGTTTTTTACTTTTATGTACCATCCGATAATAATTTATCCTCTTATCAATGAAGTCTATTCCACTGATGTATTCGTTGGATCCTTTGACAATGTTTGATCTGGGCACCTGAACAAAAATTGACACTTTCTCTGACCACCATTCACACTCATCTTGGAGTTCGATTTGTAATTCTCTAGATGTCAAAATAACACATTTCATTTCACAACACTGTCCTTGTTAACACTTCTTCTAATATGTGCCCTAACAATAGAATAGTAGTGAAGTACATAGGTTAGGTTAGGTTAGGAGTGGGGTGGCATGCGGGCCTGTTTCACCGCGACCTTTACAGATCTATTGTGATCCCCTTTACCTTAGAGAACGCTCTCTAGTTTCGCCTTCTTAATCAGACTTATCATTTTTGAGAGCGGCTCTTTTGTGCAGCCGTTGGCTGGGGTTCTCTACCCCCATTACTAGAAACCTTGTCCTCGCTAGGCCGTCACAGTGGCACAAAACGTGAACTAGGGTTTCTTCTTCCTCTTGACAGAATCTGCAAAGAGCATTTTCTGCCAGGCCTATGTTAAACATATGCCTATTCAGTCTGCAATGACCGGTCATCAGACTTACTATCATTTTGACAGTCTTCCTGTCTTTACTCAGTAGGTCTTCAGTAAACTTAGGCCTCTGTTCCCGTAGGAACTCCTTAGCCTGTCTTTCTCCTGGTGATCTTTCCCACCATTCCTTGGACTTGTTTTGTGACCATTCGTAGATGGACCTCTTAATTTGTGATTTGGTAATGCCGAAGGAAGCTCATCTGCTTTAGTGAAGTACATATCTATATACATGTGGGTTCCTCCCGTTAAAGTTTTATAATAACTGCAGAGAAACCAATTTCCAAGACTGAAATATCGTTTTTATCTTCAGGGTTAAACTTGCATCGTACAAACTGGTTCATTTTGTAGCTACTACAAAACGGAATCGCAACATCGTTACACCTAGACAATCTTCCTTTAAAACTTTCATGTAAGGTCTATATTTTAAAAGGATTGTCAGTGCTTCTTCGGAAGGCTTCTGCTACCACATCTCATAGCTCTTGCAATTATAATTGAACCCAATAGGTACATCTTAATTTTGGATACTTGAGACACACCATTAGAACGGATATTCTAAAAAACCTTTTTTTGTCCGCTTAGAGACCTCTTTGGATTTCTGGTCAAGACTTTCACCTATTCCTTCTCCAGATTCTGTCTTATATAAATTATTTTGATCCGAAAAACAATCACGCTTTATATAACATCTCAGTTTTGTTTCTCCTTTTTAATTCAAAAGGATATTTAGTAAGACCCACATTGTGCACTCTACATGGAATTGCGTAGTAGCACATGCATTCTCCTATACCACACAAATCAGAAGCCTACACAGTAGATTAACTTATTACTTAGATTTCTGAAATAAGAAACAGCTCTATATTTCTAAACATTATTTATTGCTGTCTTTAGATCATAAAATACATATAAGCTTAACTATGATCTTTCTAAGTTCCTAAATAAATTGTGTAACTATGTATTTTATATCAATTTTCAAAACTGGTACTGTCAATTTCAATTAACTATATATAAATACAAATATATGAAAAATAAAACGCATTTGGTAGAACTCGATGAGTTACGTGACAACAATTGAGATTTCCATTTTAATTGCAGGAATTGCAAATGCAAGACGGTAACGCCCTATTAATACAGCCTGTATATGTGTATACCCTACTTTGAAATTGTAATACGGATGCTTTGTGTCTTAAATCTCCAACGTAGGTCGCCAGCGAGTTCAAGCAGTATTTTAATGTCGCATCCAGTTTTACATACATGGCATATAAACGAGTAGCAAAAGTACAACACATGTAGGAGTTTGAAGTCACATAGGTGGTCTTTGTTTAAGACCCTGCTGTATAAAAAACATGCCATTCTATTACATTATTGAACATGCAAGCTTTGATTTAAGAGTTCGACGTTGTTTCAGTAGTTTGACTTGTACAGATATTTATTTATTAAAAAAATTGATACAGGTTTTTAAATCCTTTGATCGAGATTATAAGAAGCATGTGAAAATTTCTACAATTCTTTTGTACATATACTTTTGTATATATACTCTATCTATTAATAAAAATAAAACGTTATATCTCCTAAGCATGTGAGCTACAGTTTTGGTCAAAATTATTTAACATACCTGAAAGATATGTGTAATGACTTCTACCTTGCAGGAATTGCATTAATTGATTTCACAACTGACGGTACAAATCGATATTAAATCATTTATAACAAAATATTAAATTAGTAAACTATATTAAGGTGTCTGATATTTTAAAGAAAATCTGTATACTCTATCCCCTTAGTATTCGAAGTAATTGTAATTACCTATGCGTTTACAAAACTATAAAAGAAAATATCCTAAATGTAAACAAACACGGTTACATTGTTTAAAATACACTTAAAGAAAAAAATACTTAAATTTAAAAACATTTTAAGATCCGTTCTTAAACTGTCCAAGGAAACTCTTTCCATTTAAACCAACTCATCCCGGCTACGATGTATTTATTATTATTACTCATTCAATTTAATTGACTACGTTAGCTTTGTATTATAAAACATACTAAATAGCTATCGTGGGTAGTCGACAAATTTTTATTCATTCTCTTTATATACTAAAAATATGCCAGAACCATATAAGAAGTATATATTAGTGTGGAAACGAAACACTGGATTATAAAGTTTCCGTTAAAGCAATGTCAAGTTTATTTTGGTCACATTGGCTTTTAAACTCATTAACATCGTTTATGTGTTTCTATCGGATACCGCATCGTAGTTAGACTTACGAAACTGACACTGTTAGGTGTTGAAAGATGTGGTTTGACTTTGAAATGTTTAGTACCCTGGAGAAATTCTTGAGACAAATTAAAGTAGCATCGTTCGAAAATAGTGACCAAGGGCAGTACAGCAGTAATTTGGGAATATTATCTTAATAACCGTAAGATTTCTACACAGTTTTGCCAAAAATAACGATCGAATATGTTTACAAACGTAGAAAATGTTAAATATTTCTTGAAATATATTTTTTAAAAGCTGAAAGAAACTATACAGGGTGAGGCACCACATTCGCCTCGGTTGATATACAAAAAACGGTAACACATATTTAAAATCTTTTTGTTAGAGCATGTGGAGGTCCATTGGGAGCATGTTCTAAAATTATTTTGAAATATACAGGGTGTTCCAAAAGGAAGTTACACATAAAGTTTTCAAAATTTAAATGGAACACCATGTATATTATTACATATTTCGATGACGCAGACTAAATAAAGGCAAGTTACTGTGGTATTCCCTATACCTACGTTCAATAGTTTCTGAGATATTTAACAATTTTTGAAAATGTGGATCAATATTTAGAATGAGTAACCTGGCGTACGTATTTAAGTTATGTGTTTCAAATTGTATTGTTTCATTAGCACAACCATTACATCTAATGCTAAAATAAAAATATTTTCTAAAAATTATACAGGGTGGTTAAAATGTTACGTCTAATTGTGGGTACCATTAATGCTCAATAACTTGCTTATTTTAAATGGAACATGCTGTATCTAACATCGTCATTCGATTTCAATTTCATTTCTCTTTTAAAAGTTATTGAGGTTCCCTATACCTATCTCTTATAGTTTCTTTGTAAAAGTCAATTTAGTGTTTTAATTGGCGATTATGTATAAAAAATTTGGTTAAATCATCTAATTTGACATGATGACAATAATTTGATACTAATTTTGTCTAATTTATTCTTGAAAAGTAGGCAGTGGTGTATTGGACGTTGCTTCATATTTATTGGAAACAATGCAAAAATTTACCAATACATGTCTTATTACATACAAATTTTGATCATAAACTTAATACAAAATAAAACAATGAAACAAACAAAAAAACTAATGATTCAAATATCACTCTAATTAAAGTCCGTTATTTTCTATACTTAAATAAATCTACATGGGATGAATAATCTCACTGACCGTGGAATATTTACGTACGATACGACTGCATACTAATTGGCAGTTCAAGGCTAGTTGGCCAATCGCAAACCCAATGATGTTCGAAATATGTCCCGCTACGTATGTGGTACAAACATGCCATGTTTATTTATTGCAGAAGCTTGACCCGTACTTTTGGAAAAGATACCTCTGAAAATCCGACAAAATATGCGGCTACAGATATATGGTGCTCCTTCTTTCGGAATTAATCAGATAGGGAATACCCTAATAGGTAAGTAGGACATGGTAATTCACAGAACTGACCTGATCCCCAGACCTAACGAGTCCAGTTTCTTTGTTGTGGAGATATATGAAAAATATTGTACACAACATATGTACCACAAATAACACCTGACAATATGAAAATATTTCAACCAAGAATTTATTTATGTATTGAAAATGAGTGATATTTGAATCAGTAGTTTCTTTGTTTTCTTTTGTATTAAGTTTATGATGAAAATTTGTATGTAATAAGACATGTATTGGTTAATTTTTGTATTGTTTCCAATAAATATGAAGCAACGTCCAATGCACAGTGGCGGATCCAAGGGGAGGGGGGCACGTGCTCCCCCTTCCCCAAACGACCCAACTGTATACTAGATAAAACATACTATTTCTAACAGAAAAATATTTTTAAATATCGCATTTAAACCCTAATGTTTAATGAAATAAAAACAATAGATTTACTACCGAGTAACCATTTTGTAACATTTCTTACGCTCAAAATAAGTTTAACCCGCTCGGCAAGTTCTTGCGTACGCCTATATTTTAGTTAGTTAAATACTTCAAAAACCACCTCCGTGAGTTTTAAATTTCAAACATTTTCCCTGGGCACCCCTCTACCCGGGGCGGTATTCCATACCCCCTGGTTTTGCCCTCCCTCCC
Organism: Holotrichia oblita; assembly: GCA_023690525.1. NCBI lineage: Eukaryota > Metazoa > Arthropoda > Insecta > Coleoptera > Scarabaeidae > Holotrichia > Holotrichia oblita. The sequence continues at coordinate 23,808,223 of CM043022.1, forward strand.
CTCCCCCCTCCCAAAAATGTTTTTCTGGATCCGCCGCTGCCAATGCACCACTGCCAATTAAAACACTAAATTGACTTTTACAAAGAAACTGTAAGAGATAGGTATAGGGAACCTTAATAACTTTTAAAAGAGAAATAAAATTAAAATCGAATGACGATGTTAGATACAGGATATTCCATTTAAAACAAGCAAGTTATTGAGCATTAATCGTACCCACAATTAGAGGTATCATTTTAACCACCCTGTATAATTTTTAGAAAATATTTTTATTTTAGCATTAGATGTAATGGTTGTGCTAATGAAACAATACAACTTGAAACACGTAACTTAAATACGTACGCCAGGTTACTCATTCTAAATATTGATCCACATTTTCAAAAATTGTTAAATATCTCAGAAACTATTGAACGTAGGTATAGGGAATACCACAGTAACTTGCCTTTATTTAGTCTGCGTCATCGAAATATGTAATAATATACATGGTGTTCCATTTAAATTTTGAAAACTTTTTTGTAACTTTTGGAACACTCTGTATATTTCAAGATAATTTTAGAACGTGCTCCTAATGGACCTACACAAGCTCCAGCAAAAATATTTTCAATATGTGTTACCGTTTTTGGTATATCAACCGAGGCGAATGTGGTGCCCGAACCTGTATACGCAATTGGACGAGGTTACAGAAATATTTCGCAATCATCCTATGGGCTAACATATTGCAGGTTCAATTTTATTTTTATCCAAATATAGTAGAAGAAATGGGGATCAATCCATACAAAACGCATTTTTTTAAATCTTGTAATTATAAAGAATCATATGCTACAAGAGAACAACAATATAATAAAAAAAAATGCGTCTAGATATTAGAGTTTTCTACATATTTTTTAAAATATATTAAGACAGCTTTTATGTTTTTCCACCAGTAGTCTCAAAATTTGTGAGATTGATTTTAGAATTATCTTAAAAGTGTCTGGATCGATGCGGTAGATGGAACTGTGTTCTCAACGTTAGTACTATTCGTATATCTTTCCAGGTTGAAGGTTTAATGGTCTTGGATTTGAATTAGTCGACGTTTTGTCAAACCCTACGGTTGGCATTTTCAAGACTATATTGACTTTTCAGCGGTCATCTAACGATTGGTGCTTATGCATCATGGATATGTAGTTTCTTCCTTAGGTTGTTGTCAGTAGGGGGATGCAGAATGAAGTTATCGTGATCCAAGTCGGGCGGTTCTATACTTTATCGCGCCTACTCTAGAACTGAGTTTGTGATTACCCAGGATAGGATATATTTAACACATTTGATAGTCCCATTCCAATCGAACAGCGATCTTTTGGGGCAAGGATTGTAGTCTCCAGCTGAACGCAATCCTTGGATTGATCTCTCGATTCAATCTATCGAGCTGAGCTGCGATCTTCAGACTGTTCGAAGATGATATTGAACAAGCGATGGTCAGTCAGTTTGGGGATGTCTGCGATGTAGATGTTGAACAGTATCAAGCCCAGTGTCGAGTTTTTTGCAGCACCAAACAGCAATCAAAGAAGAAGACAAACAGAAATTCATGTGTAGTAAAACGCTGCCACCACGCTTCTACAAATTAGGTTCCTAAAATCCATAGAGAAAGAACTCCGCCGAATAGATTCGTCCACCCTACAGGTGGTTAAATTATCTTACGTCCACTGCACTGAGAACAGACCTCTTCATACATTAAGAATTCAACATACTTCGTGAGAATTTTGGCGAACATAAGCATCAGCTCTAATGATATCTCAGTCAGTTTTAACGTTGTATCACTATTCACGAAGGTTCCAATATTTGGCACTGCCTAATTGTCAGATACTCCAAGTGGAACCACCACCTTTGAACAAAACGACAGCATAACTATTGGTAGGCCCTTTCAGTCACGTAGTGTCCAATTTATACATGAAGAAATTTGAAAAACTAACACTGGATAGAACGCCAAATAAATCAATCATCTGGTTTCATCACGTCGATGATATCTTTATTATATGCGAGCCATGTAAAAAATAATTTTTATCAAGATTTCAAGGGCCTTCAGTCTAGTATCCAATTTGCTATGGAGGTTAAAAAGAATAATGCTCCCACTTTCTTAGATGTGTAGGTATACAAGCAAGTGAACGATACCTTTGTCTACACGCTGGCATACAGACAGGTATCTACACAAGAAGTTCAACCCCCATCCCAGGCAGAAGAGTATGTGCTATTTGAAAAGATGTGACATTTAAAACAAACCTTCGTAGACAACGGTTACTCTATGACTGAAATCGAACGCACAATGAAATTACTATCAGATGACCAATTAGATTGGTAAGATCTTGGCTTAACACGACTTCATAACTATTTGCTGAACTAAAGAAAACTACAGGGAATCTTTGATAGGTAGCTAACGTGTCATATCAGAGGGTTAAAAGGAAAGATCGTCCATAACTAAGAATGCTACTTTCTGTTTATACGATTCCTACCCACACCTTTTTAAACTTCAATCTTGAAGGATATATAATGTTAAACCGGAAATCTCATTTTACGCTCCTTGCTGGTATCTTCACCATCTATTGCAAACTTGTATTTATGTACTTCTTCGTTATATTTTAAATATGATAATCATTCTAGTAAAGAAATCTAGAGGCCCAAAACAGATTCTCAACAGTATTTCTCAAAATAAATTCTTGCAATATTGTTGCAAAAACTAGTTCCAATCAGTGTATATTGTTCTTCTGATATAATTCACCCTAAACAACAGAACCTTACTAACTTATTTATTTAACCAGCACAACAAAAAGTCAAACTTCAAAAGCAATGCAGCAAAGACTTCTCTCAATGCAGAAACAGAAAAGTTTGAGAAAAAGAACACTGTTATTGACACAGATTTTCTAACATATACATACATACATACATTCCTCGCTATATATTTCGAGTTATTAACCTTTATATGAATAGCAACATAGTATGAGTATATACAAAAAGTATATAATTATTAGGATATATTCATAAATAAGCTCAGGCACATTAATTTCGACTAAAAATCATTTTTCATCTAGAAAAATGACGCACTTTCATCTTTGAGAAAAGCCCACAATTTGCTACACATGTTGCAAACGTTCAACATTTACCATTCTAAGGTTATGTACATGATTTATGATTGGAAACGTACGTACATAATGTATGAGAGTATGAAACTAACGTTAATTAATACAAGTCATGTCTTCAAACATTTGTTCTGTAACGCAATATGGTGGCGAGCCTGAGATGAAACTGACACAACATACGATTATTTACGACCTATTAATAACAGATGGAAAGCTATAAAAGGTGTATAAGTACGAAGCAATTAAGACCTGAAGAAATTATTTTTACGACAACGTAAATATGAAAGACAAGTTACTAATACAGTAAAATATTAAAGAAACTTAAAGAGCTAATAATCTTCTTGTTTAAATTTTTAGTGAAAAATAATTCACTTATACTAGTTGTATTGAAAACATTAAATAACTTCTTGTATGTACACCGGGTGGTTAATGATCGTGGGTTATAGATAGCATTAAAGTCCTTAATATGAAAAGCTTTTGCATGTTTCTAAATGTCGTGTTTATTGAGTCATTCGCACTTGCAAAGTATTAAAACCTAAGTAAAAGCTACGGAAATGTAATGCTAATTTAACGTATTTTCGTAAAGTAATTCATTAAAATCTAAATTTAAAATATACATGGGACATGTGGGACGTTATTTTCGAAGTTTCGAAGAAACATGAAAATTTTATTAAAGGGACATTTATTTTTATATTGGAGAAAATATGGATTCATAAATCTTAACAAGGGTTACGATATAGCAGTGATTTTCTTCCGGACTCTCTGAAGAAGCGCGTTAAAGATCTCGTATATGCATAAGTACCTATACATTCCAGATGGAACACATGCCGCTCGGTTTGAGCTCTACTAACTCGTTTATTTTTGGAGTTCTTCAATATTTGTTCCTGTTATCTTTTATATCTTTGTGTACGTTTTTGACTGTGTCACTATTTTCCAGCATTTATTCTTGTCGTGGATCTTCTTTTTCCGTCCTTGAATTCCCATGTTTATAATGTCTCCTTTTACCTGATCTTTCCAATGTACTTTTCATTCTCTCCCTAGATCTGTCTCTATAGCGATTCCTCTTCTGTTCTCTTGCTTACTGCTGTTCTCCCTGAATTATTTTCACCACCACCATCGTATTCTTTGTGATTTTATGGTTTGTGCTATATCTTCTTCTTTCATGATATTCACCACTTCAAAGTTCATGAGTTTCAGCACCTCCTCGCTGTGTGTAGTACATTTTGATCTAATGGATACTATATAGACTTTAAGTTTCGTACTTTTATGTTGAAATTACTCATCACTACATCCACAGCTACACCATGTTGCCGGAATTGGCTTATCAGCTTCTGTGAGATTTTCATTCTTTCCATGTCCTCTATTATCGTGTTTCGTTTGAGACTATCGAATGCTTGTTTAAAATTTTCTAGCGGTAGTCATATTCGATTGTTTAAAATCTTGCTAACTGTAGGTATTATTATTGACGGGTCTCTTTTTTTCAGCATGAGCATTATAATTCCCAGTTTCCCAAATTTGCACCATCAGTTCAAATAGTTTTTGTTTAAGAGCATCATTTCTATATGTGATCATTGTATTTGTTTGATCCTGTTGTTAGTGATGCATTTTAATCTGTTTATTATTTTACTAAATTCATTCTCCGTTGGTGTTTGTGTTTCGTCTAATGTATTTGTCGAGTTACTTCTTTCATTATGGCTTAATTCTCCTTCTTTGTCTGTTTCCTGAGCAGGGTGCTGAAGCTGGAGTTATTTGGGACAAAATAAACTGTTTTGTTAAGATTCTTATCTATAGTATAATACCAGTGGTTTCTCCAACGTAACTGATCACTACTATAAAGCCTCAACCCTTATGAACCAGATTTGATTGATAAATTTGTATTTATCAATCAACTCTGAAAAATAAATAAAAAATATATAAACAAGTATTTCTTGTGAAATACTTGTTTATATATTTTGTTTATAATTTGTGTTTGTCCCTAATTACGCTGGCATGGTACACGGATGGCTCTAAAATAGAAGGAATGGGGACGGGCATTGGGTCAGTGGGCCTAACCACTATCTCAAAGTGCTTATGGTACTCCACTCCAACATATTTTATAACCTCGTAACTCTTCAGTGGATCCCAAGCCATCAAGGGATCGAAGGGGCAAATAAGCTTCCCAAAGAAGCAGCGAAAATGCCTTTTATTGAATCTTATCCCTGTTGTAGGCTGCAAAAGAGCCACCTAAAACAAGCAGTTAACAAATAGGAGGTCAACAGAAAGGCTTCCCACTCGCACAATACGCCAGGACTAAAGCAGGCGAAGGCACTGTTATCAAGATCGCCTAAGATAGCATAGTCGTTGCTATCTTTCAGCAAAGGAGACCTTGGACTTCTGGCAGGGTTTGTGGCAGGTCGTGTGGCCCTGAAGTACCATCTACATAAACTGGGAAAAGATCAAATCTGCCGTCTACGTTAAGAAGATCTAGAGACGGCAGCACACATTTTGTGTAAATGTGTTCTATATTGTTAGAAGTAACTTTCGTCAATTCTAGAAACGTTCTGTTTAGTAAAGATGACAATACTGATTTTGTCGTCGGTATCTTAATTTTCACTGGCACAACACTTACCTTCGCTTCTGTTTTAATACCGCCTGATAAGCATAAGTTAGTGTTTTAACAAATTCTTCTCTTCTGGATATAATTCAAAACAGGTGGGCGACTTTTGGTATCTGAATTTTGGCCACGATATTTCCTAAACCGTGTTGATTTTGGCACGCCGCACCGTACCTTTCTGAGCGACATGTAGTCATCAATAACACTCGCCACAACAACTTCTAAATTATTATGGATAATCTGAGTAATGCTTAGCTCCTAGCATTCGTGTTTGTGATGCCTAATTACCTTAAAACAACAGACTTTTATAAAAATTCGTAATTCGTTGAGTCTTCAGAAACAAATTCATATAACCTCACTAAATGGCTAGTAAATGTTTAATCTAATACATATTCAATATCATTTTATAATATTTCGTTCTAACAGTAGCTGCCGCTTTCTTTTCTCTTCTGCTTGTATATTGTATAGTCTGCCTGTTCTCGTGTTGCTATCAATTTCAAATTAGCTTCATTTTGTTTTGATTAAGTATTATTTCGCATTCCTTATCAAAGCTTTTTGCTGGATTCTGTATTCCTCTTTGTCACACTGAGAATACAATTTTTGATGGTGTTCCATTTTCCTTCAATCTACCATTTTCTTCTCTCATCAACAACTGCTTTTTTTATTTCCTGCTCGTATATCTTTCTTTATTGGAGTTTAATTCCGCTACATCCCATATTGTACGCTTTTGTTTCTTCACTGGATTTATAATTCTCCAGTTTAACATTGTTACGTTGTTCCAAATATTATTGTGCTCTGTACTATATTTACTAAATTTGGTTTTTTTATTCTCAAATAGGAAATTGCTCCGTTAAATTTTTTTGTGTTCTATTATTCTTTCTCCCATTTCATTGCTGATGATGAATCCAGTTCCATTGTGTCCTTCTCCGTAGAACAGACTATACCCTTCTTTTTCAATTTTTCCCTCTCGTTTCTATCTTGTTTCCTGTCCCGTCATCATTTTGACTTTTTATTTCGTCACCCAACATCGTTTTGACATCCCAGCTTTCAATTCTTATCAATTTTTTATTCTTATTTATCTTTTTATTATTACTATTTTTTTAATTTGTGTGTTAATGTGTAAAAACAAGTTCTACTGTCAATAACAGTTTTGAATGTGTTTGCAAAAATAGTTCCATGACTTAGACAAGGCAGTGCTACATCCTATATGATATAATATATCATTATATAAATATGTACGTATCCTTTTTTTCAAATTAAATGCGCATTAAAAAGCTTCAATGCAGCCTTTGCCTTAAAGTGAATCTCATTTCTCTAAAAAAGAATACTACTTTGATGAAGTTCCTCAGGGTAATTAAATGTACTTAAAGCTGTTATGTCTTGTCCGACGTCTACTGTTATTATTAATAAAACAACTTGTTTTATTATAATTTAGTAAGCTTTATTAAAGATCGCTTTGCTTCACATACATGCTGAATGCAGTGTCTACATAATGACTGTGTCTTTATTGTATTGCGCATGTGTATGAATATTCTACATGCATACGTGACATCTTCCTTTTTTTTTTAAAAGAAATCTATAATATTAACAATACATCTTAAAACTACAATATTCGTAAAACTTAAACTATTTACTTATTCTAAGTATAGTCTACAATTCAATTCTAATTTATTGGTAACATAGGTAATATGCAATATTCTTAAAATTAGTTATAGTCATATTCTGGCAGTAGTTTTTGCTTTTTAATACGGTTACTTTTACGATAATTAGTCGGCGCGGTCTCATTTCGAGACGTCTCCACCTTTCTTTCCTTTGTATTAAAAATATTTGGTTTTATAATATGAATGTGATTGCGTCTATATGTTCCTTCAGGGCTTTCTATCAAGTAAGATCGAGGTTCGGGTCCAATTTGTTTAATAATTCCTTGAGTCCAGGTAGATGTTTGAGGATTCTTTTTAAAAAATATATTATCACCGATTCTTAAAGATTTTAAGTCTTTGGCATGTTTATTGTAATATTGCTTATGTTTTTCTTGATTTGAATGAATTGATTGTTTGTATTTGTTTAAATTTACTAGAGTAGGCTTCAAGTTATTGTCTGCTATTGGTATTTTTGTTCTTAAGCTGCGAGACATGCATAATTGAGCTGGAGAACATAATCCAAATTTGGGCATGTTTCTATAGTTAAGCAATGTTATATATGGGTCTGTCTTATCTTTTAAACATTTGGTAAGCAGATGTTTTATGGTTCCGACAGTTCTTTCCACTAAACCATTTGACTGACTATGATATGGACTTGTAACTATATGATTAATATTCCAGTTGTTTGTAAAATCTTTGAATATAGTTGAAGTAAATGGGGGTCCACCGTCTGTGACTAAGTCATATGGAATTCCGTGTCTAGAGAAAATTGATTTCAAAGAGGTTATAACTGCTTCACTCGAATGTTTTCCTCCTTTCAAAAGTTGAATTTCGGGGTATTTAGAGAAATAATCAACAGCTATTAGATAGTATTCTTTGTTAGATAGTTCGAAAAAATCTACACCGACTTTATTCCATGGTAAAAATTTGTAATCATGATTTATTAAAGTTTGTTTGGTATTATTTCTACGATGAGTAGTACAAATTTCACATTGTGTAATAAAATTTTCAATGTCTGTATTCATGTTTGGCCAATATATGTTACCTCTAGCTAAGTTTTTACAGCTAGTCATTCCCAAATGTCCTTCGTGTAAGAGCTTTAAAATATCTCTTCTTATTGCTAGTGGAATAATAATAGAGTTTGATTTAAAAAGTAACTTGTTAATGACATGTATCTCATCTTTTATAGCAAAATAGGGTTTTACGGAATCAATAACTTTCTGTTTATTTGCGGGCCATCCGTCTTTGCAGTATTTTTTAATATCTCTAAAGGTTGTATCTTTGTCTGACATTTCTTCAATTTCTTTCAATTTAACAGGATAAATGGATAAGTTTTTATAAAGTAAATCAACATGTAAACTGATTTCTTTGTCAAAATCCGTCAAAGCATACTCTTTTAATGCTGCACGAGACAGAGTATCTGCTATATATAAGTGACGACCTGGTGTATATTTAATGAAAAGATCATAAGGCTGTAGACGTAACATGATTCTTTGTAATCTGGACGGAATACTATAAAGAGGTTTATTACATAAAGTGACAATTGGTTTGTGATCAGTTTCAACTATGACTTGTTGTCCATATAAATATTGATGAAATTTTGTACAACCAAATAATATCGCTAATAGTTCCTTCTCTATTTGGGCATAGTTTTGTTGAGTACTATTCAATGAAGCTGAGGCATATGCAATTGGGTTGTGATCGTGCGATATTACAGCTCCCATCGCATCTTTTGAAGAATCTACTGACAAAGTAATTTGTTTCTTTGGGTCAAAATACGTTAAAATTGGTGCATTACTAATAAGATCTTTTAATTTATTGAATTCTAGTTCATGTTCATTATCCCATTGCCATTTTTTATCTTTATGTAAAAGCTGTCGTAAATGTATAGTTTCAGTGGCTAAGTTTTTGATAAATGTTCCTAAATAATTTATCATGCCTAAAAATCTTTGTAAATCGTTTATATTTTCCGGTTTTACTATATTCTTTATTGCTTTGACTTTTTCTGGATCAACACTAACTCCATTTTTATTGAAAATATGACCTAAATATTTAACTTGGGTTTGGCAAATTTTGGATTTTTCTTTATTAAATCGTATACCAATTTCAAGAGCTCTGACTAATACTTTCTCTAATCTTTCATCGTGTTCTTTTTTGTTACAACCATAGACTAAAATATCATCCATCATTATTTTGATTCCTTCTATGCCATTAAATTGATTTACTATTTCTTTGTGAAATATTTCAGGAGCCGCGTTTATCCCAAATGGTAATCTCAAAAATCTATACCTTCCTTCAGGTGTAATGAATGTGCAAGCCTTGGATGATTCTTCGTCTAGTCGTAACATCCAAAAACCAGAGTTTGCATCTAGGACTGAATAATATTGAGATCCAGCTAGTTCAGATTTAATGTCATCTATATTAGGAAATTGAAAATGAGATCTAAGAATCGCTTTATTTAATTTCCGTGGATCTAGACAAATGCGTAATTTACCATTTTTCTTAGTGACAAGGACAATTGAATTAACCCATTCTGTTGGTTCATTAACTTTTTGTATTACTTGCATTTCTTCCAAATTATTTAATTCTTGTTTAAGAGGTTCTTTTAAATGAAAAGGGATTTTTCTAGGGGCATCGCAAGTAGGTCGTACATCTGATTTTAATGTAAGGTGACATTCAAAATTCTTTAAGCAACCAAGACCTTCAAAGACTTCTGCATATTTTCCTATAACATTTATGTTATCTGCTGCGATACTAGAATTAACATTTTGAATTCGTTGAACTAAATTTAATTGATTGCTGGTGGCAAGACCTAAGACTGATTTACATTTCAGAGTTACAACATGAAATTGTATTGAATATGTTTTATATTCATATTGACAGGAAAGAGTACATTGACCAAGGGTATGTATTACTTCACCACTAAAAGTTGATATTTTCGAATGTGACTCTGTAATTAAATGTTTTGGCAACTTTAATTTGTTAAAGGTATCTATCGATAGTATATTAGTTTGTGCGCTAGTATCTATAATAAAGTTAGCTCTATTGTTATTAATAGTTAAATTAACATTCCATAATTCGTTATACTGATTCATATTCTCTTCATAGTATACCTTAAAACACAAAATAGATCCTACAAATAATGAATTTACATTACTTTCATTTGTGTCACTGTTACTATCAAAATTAGCTTCAATATTTTTAACATATAACTTAGCTTTACACATTTTTGCAAAATGATTTAATTTTACATTTACTACATTCTTTACCTTGAGCCGGACATTTAAATCTATGAACTTGACCACATCTTCCACATGTCTTGGGTTGATTATCTTGAGAATGTCGTGGTTGTCGGTTGTTTGGAGGTTTTCTCTGCGAAGATCTATCTTCCTGTTTGTGTAGTCTTCCTACGAAAGATGATGAAGCAGCAGCCTCCGGTTGTACTAGTTGTTTGGCTTGATGTCTTGATAATTCATACGCTTTGGCAGTTTCAATTGCCTTGTCTAAACTTTTAGGATTTTCGTTTAGTAATTTCTCTTTAATGTAGTGATTTTTGTTATTTAGATTCCAACTGAAGATATCTTTGACTATATTATCCCTTAAAGTACCAAATTCACATGATAAACTAATGTTTTTTAAATCCGTAGCGTACACGTCTATGTCTTCATCCGGTAACTGTTTGCGATTAAACAATTTGTGTCGTTCCATTGTAATGTTGATCTTTGGTGTGAAATAATTTTCAAAACGTTTCAAGAGCTCTTCGAATTCGATATTATCAATGTCAACGTTAAAAGAATAAAATACTTGTAGAGCTTCTGTACCAATATAATGTAATACGAGTGCAACTTTTCTTTTATTATCTTCGTTTTCGAGATTTGACGCTCTCATAAAAATTTTAAATTGTGTTACCCAATTTTTCCATAGAAGCGGCATGTTTCCATTTTTTAAATTTAACGGTTCTAATGTCGTAGTGGTACTCACGGCTGAGGCGACGTGTTTTGGCGGCATTTTTTTTTTTTCAGGTTATGTTACATTGCAGACACAAAAACTCTTGAATCACTTACTTTCTTGACGTTTTACTTGGTCACACCTGACACCATGTTATGTCTTGTCCGACGTCTACTGTTATTATTAATAAAACAACTTGTTTTATTATAATTTAGTAAGCTTTATTAAAGATCGCTTTGCTTCACATACATGCTGAATGCAGTGTCTACATAATGACTGTGTCTTTATTGTATTGCGCATGTGTATGAATATTCTACATGCATACGTGACAAAAGCAAAATCGTTATTTACTGGACATGGATTATTAACAGCTATATAAGAGAATAAACGTACCGTTGTATAAGGTCATTATCATATACTTCTCATAATCGATTTTTTTTTAAAGTTCGTAGACGTAATATTGAAGCCGTTATAAAATGTTTTATGATCTCTGTTTTAACCTACATATCTCAACTGTCTCGAAAGTACTATAAAACGGAATCGCCTACATGCCTCGGTTATTATCTTCGCAAACACAAATTGCATCTTTCGATACTCAAAAAAGAAAAAGACACAAAACGACAAAAAAAAGGTAGCCGCTTAGGTTACAGTCACCTTGTTTCGTTTAGTTTTGTAACGTCGGCTTGAATCTATCCAGTTTGTAAATAGAAGGTATTCATCTTTTTTGCTATAATTGTTCCTTGCATACATAGCTCGAGGTACAGAAAACATTCCGCAGCATTTACGGGTAATTTATAACGGTGTAATTTATAGCTTTAATTAAGGCCTGTTTGGCTCTACGTTCTCCAGTTCGTCGATGGTTGATGTCTAAGCCGACGCATACAATGAAGCTGTATGGATTTTTTGTTGTTTTTATCCCTTTCCTAAAGAAATGATTCTATTCCCTTATTCAGAAGATCGCTATTATAGTTGCTGTGTGGGATTGTAAAAATTTGTTCTAACTTACTGAAATTCTGTAAAGCAACCATAAATATTTCATTGTATTACGTTGAATAGATTTTCACAAAAAATCCTCACTAGCAGTAGTGCTGAAAAAAGAATCTAAAATAGTATAACGGAACATTGGCTAAAGCAATTTCGATTATAAACAGTAAAACTAAATAACCACAATATGGGCTCTTGCTTCCTGCGTATAGATGGCTTACGTGATAATTTATATTGGTTTTGTGATGGCTGACCACTTGTGTAATAAAGTTTCATTCCTGAAAGAAAATGACAGAAAGAATTATCCAATACATCAGTGTAGAATTAGTTAAAAAAAAATTTTATAATAAATATTTACAGACCACCAAATGTCTTTTTTGATAAATTGAAAGATATATTGGAGTTTTGCGTTTGTAGTAAACAAACGAACTATAAATTATTATCCTTCTAACCACTAACCGGAGATGCGTTTCACTTTCGTAGATGGTTGTATGATAGCATTACAATAGAAGCCGTACTTAATGTCACATATGAGATCTTCATAAATACAATAATGCAGAAATTGCAAATAAGTATCTGAAACAATATTCATAAGATGTCAACATTAATAAGACCTCAATCAAGAAAAATTTGAAAATCTTATTTAAAAATTTAAAAGAAATTCTACAAAGCTTTTTGTGTGGAGTTGAATAGAGAAATGCTCAATGGGATCTGATGGAATACTTGTATATATAAACTTAATGCATAAAAAAGAAATAAAATCAGATCTCAGTAATTACAGACCAATAGTGCTAGTGCTCCACTCTTAAAAATATTTTAAACAACTATCTGTGATAGCTCGCATGATTGCAAATGCTGAAGTTATTTAAACATATCTGAATTTGATTTTTCAGTCGAATAATATGCAGTAACGTTTCAAGTCCATACTCAAGAAACTTGTTTGAGATGCAACTGACGAAAATGCGTAATAGATTGAGACACTTAGCAGCTTGACGCTGGAGTACACCACCTTGAGATTGTCAAAATATTTGACAATGGCGGTTCCAAATTTATTGATGATGAAGCCTGGTACGAGGGAGCGTTTTTATATTCGCGAAATGAGCGGGTTGTAGGGGGGTAATTAGGCGCATTGGGGGCGTGGCCTATGCAGCGGCTCATAATTAGTATAAATAAGAAGTTTCATTGTTATTAGACAGTTAGTCTTTGAGCTATCGTCAACCAAGTAACATAATCAGGAGTGAAAAGTCAAATATGGAAAAAATCCAATATCGTGCCGTTATAAAGTTCCTTACCAGGCAAGGAAAATCAGTCGCGACCATAATGAATGAGATGTCATTGGTTTACGGCGGCTCTTGTCCAGGAAAAACCATGGTGTACAAGTGGCATAGTTTATTTAAACAAGGAAGGGAATCCCTTGAAGACGACCCGAGACCGGGCAGGAGCATTGAGGTGACCACGCCAGCACTTATCCAAAAAGTTGAAAAAATTGTACTCGAAGATGCTCGACTAAAGAAGAAACAACTCGCAGAAATGGTTGGAGTATCCGAAACAACAATTTTTAAAATCCTACAGGATCATCTCGGCATGTCTAAGGTCAACGCAAGATGGGTGCCGAGAATGCTCACGCCGCCGCAAAAACAACAGCGCGTAGAGTGTTCGCGTGCATTTTTGGACCTCTGTAATGAAGACAAGGATGGTGTACTGAGTCGAATTGTTACTCGAGACGAAACTTGCGTTAATAATTATGAACCTGAGTCCAAACAAGACTCCATGCAGTGTCATAAAAAGGGCACAGCACCTCCCAAGAAATTTAAAGTGTCACAATCAGCTGGGAAACTCATGGCAACGGTATTTTGGGACTCGGAAGGAATATTGTTGATTGATTATAAAGATGAAGGTGTTTCTATAACCGGAGAATATTACGCTTCAATATTAGAGCGACTAAAAGAAGTCATTAAAGAGAAAAGACGGGGAAAATTGACGAAAGGTGTGCTGCTTTTGCACGACAACGCGCCCGTCCACAAGAGCCGCGTTGCGTTAGCTGCCCTGCATAAGGTGTGCTTCGAAATTGTGAATCATCCACCCTACAGCCCAGACCTGGCCCCGAGTGATTATTACCTATTTCCGAAAATGAAAAAAGAGCTGCGGGGTAAAAAACTTACTGCCGATGATGAAGTCAAGGAGGCGTATTTTGCAGATAAAGAGAAATCATTTTTTTATGAGGGTATAAATAAATTAATTGAAAGATGTGAAAAATGTATCCGTCTTGCAGGTGAATATATTGAAAAAGAAAAATAATTTGGTTTTTTATTTCCACCCCTTATCCCCCATTCCGCGAATATAAAAACGCTCCCTCGTAATAGAGATGACAGAAAGGTATATTGACTTACTAGCTAAAAGAAAAAAAGAACCATAGAACGAAGCCATTCGGGACAGAATTTTTAGTTTATTTTTGAAATAATTTTGAAAGCTAGAAAAGAAAAGTTAAAAAGGGAAAAAATAATCTTCTGCTGTACCACAACTTAACTTGTACAGTGATGTGCTTTAGTACTGACTCACCCCTCGAGGGCAGTTGGCTATCTATCGTCGTACATAAGGGTTATATTTATAAAGTTTTATGGAACTTTGAGTCAGTACTAAAGCATGTCACTGTACATAAGTATGTAGTCTTCGTCAAAAAGAACATATAGCTAAGAGCTTCGTTCGAGCATTGTTCAGAACTGCTGTTTTGATGGGGGTTGCCTTAATCCTGCTATCCAAATCGTCTCATAGCTTCTGTATCGGGTTGATGTCAGGACTTTGAGAGGGCCAGATTATATCTTTTAGTGTGTTTTTTGTTACTTGTTCGGCTAAATCATATATGGGAAACCTCCAGCCCGCAGGCGGAATGTTCTGATTGTTTATGTTTTTTTTTCATTAAGTATGAATGTGTGAACTTTTATCCCTTTTTATTTATTACTACTTATTATCTACCTAAGGCCCACGACTTGATTAATGTCCTGAAGTTAGGCGCGCAAACAAGCAAAGGTTGCCCATATCTGGGAAAAATAATTCTTGCACAATAATGCCGTGTGTTTGGGGTCATTGTCGTGTATTAACTCGAGCTTGTTCTTATTAATCTAAAACTAGACGGAATGACATTACATTCTCAAATCGCAACGATTTCTACCAAATCTCCAATACTACTCTATACGAGAAACAACCCCAGACAATTACTGCACCTCCTCCATGTTTCACCTGCCTGCATTATACCAACCAATTTTCTCAGTTCTTGAACGCCTAACATAGATACGTTTTTCGTTTCTATTCAAACACGTCGAATTTTGACTCATTGCTCCAAAGCACTATTTTCCAATCTTCCAGTGTCGAGTTACGATGAGCTGGTGCCCTGTGTAAGCGTTTTTAACGATTGTCTCCTCGCAACAGGTTTTTTTTTATTCCTACTCATTCATGCAGGTCGGCTTCTCGAAAGCGACATTTTACGGTACTTTCGCACATAGTTTTCTCTCTTCCCGATTAAATTCAGCTGTTACTTCCGGAGCCGTTAACCGTTTATTATGTTTACTTATTAGAACTACACGTTGATCATTCTCTTGTGATATCACTCGTGATGGTCCTGGTGAATTGCGATTTTCCAGACGTCGTACCGACGTAATGTCAGTTACAACGTGGATTTTTTAAATTTAAGTTTATCAGCAACAGCTCGGAAGGGCGTCCTTTCTATCAATGGGTAGGGAACTGCAAAGACGTGGAGCCGAGCCAACGGTGACAAGGTGGTTCGACGCCATGATAAGAAACATAATGGTTCATGAGTCACACCTCTGCACTATAAAGGCAACCGTGGCAACTGGCTGTCCACATGGCGGTGTGCTGTCACCTTTGTTGTGGTGCCTGGTGGTGGATAGCCTGCTTTCCGATCTTCGGACGGCGGGCTTCCATGCACAGGGCTATGCAGATGACATCACCATGATAATATGCGGCAAGTTCGAGGGCGGGATATCCGAGAGGGTGCAAGTCGCACTCAGACTCGTGGAAAGGTGGTGTAAAAGAGAAGGGTTAACTGTTAACTCCTGAAAAACGACTATGGTTGCGTTCACTCGAAGAAGAAAGCTTTCCAGACTTCAGTGTCCGACCATTTTCGGCTCAAAGATACTCGTATCTTCTGAGGTCAAATACCTGCGGGTGACTTTCGACACCAAATTGACGTACAAACCACATCTGGAACAGGTAACAAGCAAAGCCACGAGGCTGTTTTGAGCCTCCAGAGGAATGTTTGGCAAAACGTGGGCGCTGAAACCTATGATGGTACACTGGCTGTACCCGAAAATTGTAATACCTTCTATAACTTATACATCGTTGGTCTGGTGGCACAAAGCTAGAAGGCATATTAAATTTCCCGCAGGTTAATGGAGCAGTGGAAATTCTTTCTGACAGTCAGGCTGACTTTAGAGCACTGCAGGCTGTCAGGTTTGACTCCGAGGTAGTGCTACATGCCATAAGCCATGTAGCAGCCATGAAATGGCTGACAAATTAGCCAGAGGTGTTTGTGAGGGACCACTTGTGAGTCCAGAATCTACATGTGGGAACACCTATGGCAGCATCAAAGCCTTTGTCAGATCCGAACTTCCACTGGAATGCACTTGCCGGCATGAGACACTGTAAAACTCGTGATTCCCCCGTACGAGAGAAAACTACGTAAAGCAGTTATATGAGCAGGATCAGGCTGCGGTTACTCACAGGAATCTTAACCGGTCACTGCGCACTAAACAAACAGCTGCATCGCATGGACATAGTAAACTCTCCCCTGTGTAGAAACTGTGGGAATGCGGAGGAAACTCCAATCCATCTTCTTGCCGACTACTCGCCAGTAGACAGGGAGAGGGGGAGTTACTTCGGGGTCGGGCGTCTGGACGATCCCGGACCAAGAAAACTCTCGACTAGGTTGTGGACTTCTTTGTCCGAGTGCAACCTGGCTAAGAGGAGTAAAACAGCACGGGGGCACAGTAGGCTTTCCTTATGGACGAGCTTGCCTTTACGGTTCGTCCGCCCGTGCAGTCCCAAAAAAAAAACAGCTCGGAGAGAATATCTTTCGTGATGCTGTATTGTAGTAAACTCAGATTTTTTCTTTAGAGGCTCTAAGAACAATGTAACTGTACAACACTACATCGAATACTACACTGAATTGATAATATTGTCATCCAAGTTATCTAAAACTTTTCAGATAACTTCTAAGAAACAAAGATTACCTTAATAATATTGAAAACGATCTTTTATACAAACTGTATTTTATATATCCCAATAGACTGAAAATCCAATTAAGTAGGTACTTTGCCATTTATAATTCATCAGTTCAACTTGGCTACAAGTAATTTCTAAATTATAGGTGGTGTTACATTTCAAAATTAGTACAGAAACATTTACTGTTACTATAGCATCTACAACTGAAGTAAAGACGAATCAACCCTGCTATAAACTTAATGTATTTCTGAAATTCCGAAACATAGCATTATTTTACGTCTATTTATCAATCTCAATTTTAGATTTGTTCTTTCATACATGTAACGTAACGTCACCGTTTTCATTTTTGAATTTGAAATTCATTAAAAATAAAATTGTATTACGGTAGAAATATCTAAAATATAAAAATTATACAAAATGACATTATAAGCCATAACACAATTTTAATTAGACGCAAACGAGGCATCATACAAATGTATCTGTGTATGTTCCTAAATAAGTTCTAATTAATTTCCCATTTTGAATACTGAAACGTTCCAAAAAGTCAAAGTGTCAACCGAACAAAACAGATAAATATAATTTATTTTTAGAGCAAGATCGCCATTAAACCTAACGACGTCGATAATTAAAATTAAAAGCAATAACAAGTAACAACGACATTAAAACCCGTAATTCCTCCTCTCACAGAACAGGATGCCATATTTTTTCCAGCCATGAAGCCATCTGCAACGAATAGTTGCCAACTGTGTTTTATTTAGCAATAGCCACATCAGCAACAATAATAATAATAATAAGACAGACCAGAGAAAATACACGCGAAAAAAACAAATAACAATAGCTATCTCTTGCGATAGTGCCAGTGACATTCACAAAGCTTCACAACATTATTAATATTCACAGAGACCCGTTGCCTATTGTTTCGTTCCAAAACGATTAAATATGACCCTGCCCAAAATGAAACATGGCGGTGTATACTACGACGATGTCGTCTTCATTTGGCAGTCAAATCCGACTCGCTTAAACCAACGCGTACTTTTTCATTACACGTGACATTCCCCGAGTGTTTTTCATCGGAAGTCGTATTTCACGGATTTCTCTCTTTCTACACTAAGTGAACGTTATTTTGGAAAATTAAATGATACACCACACCAACGTTTTAGCGTAATTTATGGCTTGTTTCGCGTCGTGAGCCTTTTTATTACGCTTAATTAACCTATTATGAAGCTTTAGTATGAACGAAACTCCACGTTAACAGCGACGAGCATGTAATGCGAATTAAAACAAATTCTTTTGTCTTCGTTACTAATGATAACAAGCTTGAAGTGAGGCTCTTTTTAGTACGTAGTCGCTGTTGAGCAATTTAAAATTATGACTTAATAAAGTGATTACAGAATTCGGCTGCACACAATGTGATAACTTAAAACAACTTAATACAATTATAGGTAACTCAAGTACCACACATATTGAGACCATATATACCATTTATTTGTTTTTTAGGCTTGTGTTTTAGACCTCTAACATTACAGTTAGGTTTGTTCCGCATTATGTTCTACTTAATTTGCGTCAAAATAATATTAGAGATTAGAAAAATTAGGAAAAAAGAAGAAGGCGATAATAAAACTGTTTTATGCGCTAGTCGTTTATTTCTTTTCTGCATGTAAAATTCTATCTCCTATACAAATAGCGTTAACGTAAGCACATTTTTATTTTTGTCGATATCTCGAAAACGAAAGGGAATTGACCTATGGTGTACTGAACTTGAACTGAGCTACTATGAACTTTTTTGCTCAGAATCATCTATAGAACAGATGATATAATTTTGTCGGTTACCTCAGGGAACACCCTGTATAGCTAGGATACTGTCCTAACCATACTATTTCTGCGTTATTAACAAAAAAATATCTTCTAGGATGTATTAGTTCGATTTTAGTGATTGAACAAAACGCAATTGCTTAAAAACTTTGATTGTATTCGTATTGTTAAACACACCTCGACTATAAAAGAAGACAGAAATCTCTTGCAGAATGTAATTTTTCATTATTGAAACCAACATTTGTACGAGGGTGACTTGAAGTGTTTTCGGAATCAACAAGAAAAACACGGTATTGGTGTGATTTTTTATTTTTTGATGTAGTCTCCTCGAAGATCAATACCTACACTTTTTCAAACGGTGCTCCAGTCTCTTCAAGTTGGCGGAAAAATAGGATGTTTCGAGGTGTGCAAAATAATCATCTGCAGCGGCGATGACCTCCTCATTTGAAGCAAATATCTCTCCTGTCAGCGATTTTTTCAGGTTTGGGAATAGGAAAAAGTCTCTGGGAACTACGTCCGGTAAATATGGGGGATGAGAGATTAATTCTTAGCGCAACTCAATCAATTTGGACACGATGATGCGGGATAAATGAATCCCCCAATCATTATCGTGGTAGAAAAACACGTTACAACGAGGTCGTTTCTTCTTCAATACTGCATCCAATCGGATCAATAAATCGCTGTAGTATTACCCCGTGATCGTTCTTCCCTTCTGCAGATAGTAATGAGGGTCACATCCTGGGAATCCCAAGAAATGGTCGCCATGACCCTTCCGGCCGATGGAACGTTCTCTGCTTTCTTCGGAGCAGATTTGCCCGGAAAAGTCTACTGCTTCGACTGTTCCTTGGTCTCCGGTGTGTAGTGGTGGATCCAAGTGTCATCCATGTGAGCAAACGCGGTACCCATCGCGCCGAAAGCTTTTTCATGCCCAAAATTTCGTGTAGAATATGGCCAACGCGTTCCTCTGAGATGCCTGTTCTCTCTGCTATTTCTTTCATGTCGTTCAATCGTGTCAAACGTTCACTTGTGCTTGCACGACCACGTTTGAACTCGCTCACCCAGAAAATGATGGAGTAGATCTGCCATGAAGCTCTAGCAAAATATTTCGACTTTCCGTTGCCGTTTTCCTAGCCATCCAGAAGTGCTTTAACACTGCACGAAATTCGATTTTATCAATTTTTGCGAAATCACCTGACTTTCTACACAAAATACACTCTTACACAACAATTATTGCCAGTAGACGTCTGAAATTTTGAAAGTTGCTATAAAAACAGTTACCCTTACCGGCCAATTAATCCACTTCAACCTTCTTGCAGCGTCTCTTGCCAATTCCGGAAACATTTCAGGTCGACCTCGTAATTAATATTCAATATTGCATATCTGAAAACGAGGCTAATGTTCACGGTAGTTTGGCCACGTAATTACATTGGACGAACACAAAGATCCAAAAAAGGTTTCTCGTAGTGGAAAAGTAGATAATAAGTTAGATAAAAAGAAGCAAACTTAAAAACAGACTTAGAACAGATGGGTATACGGGGCTGAGACAGAAGAATAATGGATAGAAAGCAATGAAAATTAATTGTAGAAACTTTTGAAGCCACGAGCTTTTAACCTTTCTTGCTATTTTCATAAAAAGGCTTTCAGTGCCCTTCAACTACTTTTCTTATTAACCATAGTTTGGAAAATCACAAATTTCAATATTCGATTAAAAATAATGTGTGCTTGCGTCTCAAAAATGCTATTTATCAATTCTATTGCAGGTAATCATATTATCAACAAACAAATGTTAAAACTGAAGATGTAGTTTAAAATAAATTAATATATAATAATAAATCATTAGATTAAATTGTTATTCTAACGTAGAAAATTTAATTTGTCGTAATATACCAACATATTTTAACATTAAAATTTCCAGTTACAAAAACAAGATTTATAGCTACTTAACGTGCCTTTTCTTTTTGATGTGAAGTATTTGTCGTTAGTAATTCGTTTTAAATAGCCCAGAACTTACAATGAAATCGCCGAAAAAAACATATCTAATTTTATAATGAAAACTATGTGGAGTTACATAAAAAAGAAAAAAAAATAGTGTTTTAGGACTGTGTCTACTGCTTTTTTTGAAAGAACTATAAAAATCGTACACTCCGAAGAAAATTGTTGCATTCCTGGAAAGAATACAACTAAATTTAAATAGCAGTTAGTTAGGTATGCATATATTTACATTTTCAGCGCCGTCAGTAACACTCCGGAAAGTATATTTTCACAGTCAAAATCTCATCTACCGTCGGTCATAAAACGACGATCGAAATTTGTGTGATTGAAAGTGTTTGTGGAAGTTTATACTTGCTGTTACACATACAATTGTAACTGACTTTACTTTGTTTTATGACGCTTGCCAGTGAGTGCTTTTCAATTAAGTTAATGTGCGAAAAGGTAGTATTATTTCGCTGCTAAATCTGAAACTGCGAGCACTTGATGCACTCAACGAATGATAAAATCTCCTCGAAATACACTCTAGTTTGTGTGGTTAAATATGGACTTAAAATAAACTTTTGATGCATGAAGTTTAAGTTTATACTGCGAAAATATATCTATCCATCGGAGTTGTTTTTATATTTATATCTGCTGGTGTTATTTTGTTCCGATGCAGTCTCTAAATTACTGTGTTGCATCTTGAGCTTGAAAATTTTCCTTCGGTATGTAAGATATTTTATTTTATGAGATTCCTGAAATACTTGATTTCAATAGATGATCAAGTTGTATATATTTTCACAATCGTTTCGGTGAGAATATGTGCTCGTGCTCTGATGAAAAATGTTTTCTTAAATCTTTGCATTTGCTCCAAGTTTTGCAAATTTTTCTTGAAAGAAAATTAGCTTTAATTACATTTTATTTCCATCCATATTTATTTCCGCGATTTTTTATATATTCGTCGCTGTGATAACATAGTAATATTATTTTCAATAATCAAACAATCATATTTTCCTGAATATCTTGTCGTTCTAGATTTTAAAAAAATAAATTCAATTCAGTTCAAACTTTCTTTTGTAATAGTCTTACTATAACTAATTTACAAAAAAATTGGAATTTAACAATTGCATTATAATATATGTATATGAAAACAATCAATTATGATAGCTCTTCCGTATATAGATACGAATTCACCTAATTGCCATGCAAATTATCTGAGATGGGTGCCAAGCCACTTTCGAATCTAAGGCAATGAAATAGCTGAAATAGTAAGAGGCGCCAACGAACGACCATCAAAGCTTTTGTCAAATCTGAACTCACCGTTAGATATTCCTCCTACTGGA
>CM043022.1:23831355-23865144 GCA_023690525.1 Holotrichia oblita
AATGAAGGTGGATATATTGGTCATTACAGAAGCGACAAAGAAGGTTGGAGGAGTGTTCAAAACGAGTAATAATCATATGATGATATATGCTGAGGGAGTGAAAGATGGATAGCATGATATTAGATATTAGATGTAAGGGCAGTGGCACTGCTGCCTTTAGTCACCACGACCTGCATGGATCTATTGTAACATTGCCGTTCTAGTTATTAGACTAGTTGGAGGCTTTTGATGAACTTTAGAATTAGTCTGGGATTTTCGTCCTGGATGTTAGTTGGCGTTAGAAACGGCCTACTGAAGTGTTGTTGTCAGGTATGACTGGCAGCAATACATTTACACAAAATGTGTTCTGCCGTCTTTGGATCTTCTTGACAGATGGCAGATTTTGATCTTCAGCTTTTCCGAGTTTATGTAGATGGTATTTCAGGGCCACATATCCTGTCAGAAACCTTGCCAGTACTTCAAGGTGCCCTTTGCTGAAAGATAGCAACGATTATGCTGTCTTAGGCGATCCTGATAACAGTGCATTTGCTTGCTTTTGTGCTGGCGTATTTTGCCAGTGGGAGGCCTTTCTGTTGATCTCCCATTTGTTAACTGTTTGTTTTAGGTGACTCTTTTGCAGTCCACAACAGGGATAAGGTCCAATGAAAGGCATTTTCGCCGCTTCTTTGGCAAGCTTGTCTGCCTTTTCGTTCCCTTCGATCCCTAGATGGCTTGGGACCCACTGAAAAATTAAGCGGTTTTTGCGTCCTAAATGCCTTAAATTGCATATACCTTCATGCAGCAGACTAGCCTCGTATGTGTAGGCACTCACAGCCTTCAACGCCGCTTGGCTGTCCGTTGATGTACTAATTGTTGCGCCACGTATCCCCATACGTTAATAGCAGAAATCTCCGCTTGGAATATGTTGGAGTGGAGTCCCATAGGCACTTTGAGATAGTGGTTAGGCCCACTAACCCCAATGCCCGTATCCACTCCTTCTATTGTAGAGCCGTCCGTGTACCATGCCAGAGTTCCTCTTTTGAGTTGAGGCTCACCGAAAGCCCACTTAGTAGGGTTTCGATGACCACTTTAGTCAATGTTGTATTGCATATTCTTTGCAATGTGAATTAAGTAGTTGATGTTGCGATCTTCAAGGATTTTAAGGTGTCCTCTAATGTCCCCCAGGTTTTAATTCCTTAGTCTGTCCAGAGATAGGGCACTTGATATAGCTTGTTTTTGGATAGCATAATCAAAGAAAATATTACCAGTAGAAATAAGGAAGAAGAACAAAACTAAAATAATAATAATAACTTATTAATCAAATAAAGATGATAAAATATAAAATAAAGATAAATTCCGAAAAGATCAAAAATTAGCAAGAGAAGAAGCAGGAAATGCCTTTTAACTAGGGCACTTCAATAACATTGTAAGGAAAAGAGACAGGGAACGTATAACGGAATATTGGGAACGTACGGAGACAATGTTAGGAGGAAGAACGCTGGACTTTTGTAAGCAAAAGTAGAGATGAACAATCAATTATTGATTGTAATAATGGATAAAAATTGTAAAAATACCGTGTTGGATAGAAAAGGACGAAGAGAACCAGAGATAGGGAGTGACCATTTTGTCGTTATATCTTCAATAAGGTTAGCAGAAAATGAAACGGTAGAAAAAAGAACCAAAAGACAATTCTCCAAGAGTTCATAATCGCTTACATACTAAAAATCCAGATATGGCTGAAAAAAAAAACCGATATCAATAAAAGGGAGATATCTGACAAAATAAAAATGAAAATATTTATATCTTATATTATACAGGGTGAGTCAATATTCGCTCCCTAACCTTCGAATATATCTTTTACAATTAAAACTGAGATAAAAATTAAGAATATTAAAGTCCTGAAAGCGAAGCCGTTTTCAATTAAAATAAAGAAATTAACATTTTTCAAAAAATTTCCTGAACAAATCCTCAAAATTGTGTTTTCGCTAATACACGTTCGCAACCTACGACTCTGAAGTTCATGGGAATAGAATTGATGCTATTGCTTCAACATCATTCAGTTAGTGGTTCACCCCACCTAATTGATTTATTCCATGAGACAGCCTACTAAAAACATAGTCGTAGTACTTACTTTTACAGTTGAGTATTCTTAGTAGAAAATATAGACTAACGTCTTTGCTAATAAGGTTGTGGTGATTAAAAACCCGTTGTTGGTTGAAATGCTCTGCATCAGTAAAGAAAACGTTATTGAAAAAGTCTAGATTGTGGTGAATTTTCTGTGAAGCTGATGTGCAAAACATTTACACTTAATAAGTCAACTAAACAGGATGCAATATTTGAACAGGTTGCAGGTGATATGGATATAAATGGTATTTTTGAAGATATTTATGAACAAAAGTTTGACGTGTACTGGTGGTAGGATTATTCTCAACATCCTGCAATAACTATTCTTCTTGTTGTCATGTATGTAAGTTTTCGAGGTCAACCGGCACGCAAAATACGTCCTGGATGAGGGCTGTTCGAAAATCGAACCACGGGCGTTATCATTACCAGCATCTAAAACTTTTATCTTAAATTATCGGAGAAGAATTGAGGGGTTGGCAAAAATGTGAATAGAAACCTCCGACATAAAATATCTAAGAATAACTCCAATAATAGAATTTATTGAGCAGAGACAATTAGATTGGTGGCGACATTTCCAGAAAATGGAACGCACAAGATAACCTAACAGAATATCGAAAGCAAGAATTGCGAAAAATAAAAGAAGAGGAAGGCTATGAAGGACATGGGATAACGTTGTAGCAGACATTTTAGAAAGGAAAGATACAACATGCGCACAAAGAAGTGGAATAAATTTATAAACAACTCAAAGACGCAAAACTGCCGACACCATTTATACCTTTTACTAGTTGACCCCACCCAAACTCTTCGAGTTTGGTCTAAGCTGACCCATCCCAAGTATTCGAATTTAGACTGAACTCTTCCGGCCCACCGACCAGCATTTCCGCTAATCTTAACCCGACAGAATATATCGAGGTGTCCCAGCTAATGAACTACTAAAAAAAAAAAAAAAAAAAGTTATACGAATTGAGCAGTATGAAAGCAATGTGCATACTTATTTTATTTTTAATCGATTTTTTTCACGGACTATTTTAATAAATCAATGGCATTCTATGTAGAAATGCTCTTTATTTTACATAACTGTAAAGTATGGTCGCTTCATTAGCAGTTATCCTGTATACTTGCTGAATTATGAATTTAAGTCATCATTCTACAATTTATACATTTTATCAAACAGAGTATTGACAAATGTGTTTATCAATATTTTTAATATCGTTGGGAAGAAATTAAATTTTCCCGGTAGTAATATGAAAAGAACTAATAAACCCTATAACCTTCTAAGTGTAAAAATCCGTCTTGACAGTTCAAATTTTGATCGCAGACGCGCTAACGTCAACGATTTATTATGAGGGCCGCCTAATGATTATTGCTCTAGTTATTAAAGATGGTATTTTGTACGTAGACGTATTTTAACGTATTTAATTTTGATATATATTTTTTGGTAATAAGTAAATGACGTCACGTAGTATTTTTTCCATTATATTACGTAATGAGGTTTTGACGATTACAATTTGACTTTTCGCGTTTCGCGTTAGATGTATTTTTTCAACTATTTTTATTAATAATAACGGAATATATTATTTATAGGTAAAATGTGTATCTATTAGTATATTGACAAATGTTTTTAACATGACGTATATACTTATATTTTTGAAGAGATAACATGTGTTCAGAAATACCATAATATTCAAATTGAGCGCTTGATACATTGCACTAAACATGTATACCTCAGATATGCTGCCATCTATTAAGATACAATGAAGTTATTTGGTAAAGTGCAGTTATATCTACGATTATTTAATTAATCTCAATACTATATGTATATATTATCTTAATGACAATCACAAAATGTTTTACCGAAAAATCAACAACTCATGATCTCGATGTAAAAACGCAGAATAAAAAGTCCGTCTTGACAGTTCAAATTTTGTAGTATTTCTTTACTTATTTTACGTAATGAAGTTATGAACGCTTAAAATTCGATATTTCTTTCAAGTTTTTTATTTAATAATAACGGAATATATTATTTATAGGTGACATGTGTATCTAATAGAATATTGACAAATGTGTTTATCATGAGATATATATCTGTATATTTAGAGAGGCAGCATGTTTTAAGATATTCCATAATATTCAAATTGCGCGCTTTCTCGCAGTGTAAATATACATCATTCACTTTAAGAGTGCAGCGTTAGAAAAGATAGGACCTTATTTCGCGGCTTGTGATTGGTTAATTATCGAGGCACGTACACACTATGTAAAATACTGTTCTTATACGTATGAAATTTGAGGTTAAAAGCGATACGTCAAATTTGTTTATGCTGTTTTGTTCGTATATATTTGCTGTATTGTGTTATTTCCTTACGTTTTTCTTTGTATTTTCAAATTTTGCAAGTACCTTACATTAAAAGCAAACTTCTTTTCAGTATTACTTGCAAATTCAAGGTATCTATTATTATCCGTATTCATGTAATATTGCTATTACACTTGAAGGATCCTCAAAAAATCCTTCGGGAAAACATATAAGTAGTGGGCAGAGGCAAATGGCATATAATTTATATTTGCAACAGAAGCAGAACAACTCAAAGTCAGTTTCTATTACATTGACTGCGAAACAACTTATACTTGGAAAGAGAACAGTATAGAATATTGTGAAGGATATAGATACCGCAGGTGTGTCTCATTCACCTTCAAAGAAATGTATATGTCATACAACCTATGATAATTTGGATGAAGGCCAGCGGTCACCAATCCGAAGACAAGTGCATTCCTTTTTCTTGAAAAGTTAGTTGCCTACGTGTACAAAAATATTGAGCGTAAATATATTTGAATTAACGTTAGCATGATCTAATTAATATTCGTAGGTTGTTAATGCAGATGAGAATTTGCCAAGCGAACAACATTATAGAAAATTCTCAAAAAATTAGGATTTATGTGCGCGAAACGCAACCGAGAAAGTGTGCTAATCGAGCGACAAGATATTGTTTTACGGAGACACCTTGGAAAAAGGAAGCATTAGTTGAATGGCTTAATTTAAAAGGAATTGTTGAATCCTATCGAATTAATATGAGCTCCAGTGAAGCATCATGGTACTAATAAATAATAGAACTTTTAAGTTAGCGGAAGTAAAAACTTTATTATTGGATGGAGTTAATCATGTCACTGCTGAAGTCAGGACTAATTGTATCAAACATTCTATTGCAGAAGAAAATACGATGTATGATTTGGATTTTTGCGTATTATATCATATAAATATTTAAAAATATTTCTTATGTACAATAAACTTGAAAAATACATTGTCTATACAATTATTGTGTTTCTATACTTAAATATTAATAAATATAACATAGTCATACATCTTATATACAATTTCTATACATAGTCTGAATAATATATATTTTACGAACATATAAATTTTACGTTTTAAAAATCAATCTTATCATTAATTGCCTATAAGAAGCTGTAAAAAAGTTTAACAAAACTTAAAAAAATAGAAATGTATTGATTCACAATGTTATATAGACATTATTGGCTAAAATATACATACGTTACGTAATATATTTGCCGCATTTGAAGGTTAACCTACGTCAATGTCGATTTTGAATTGAGCGGTATATTTAAATTCTCTAGTGTAAAACCAACGCCGATTGTGGCGCCAACTACTGCACTCTTAAGTTGAATGGAGTATAGTTTAAGAGAGAAAATTTCTAACGGCCTTGATTAGGTATATTAAAAAGCTGTCGGATTACGTATTACAGTAACAAATACTTCCTTACGGGTAACTGTATAGGTGTTAAGGTACAAATATTAAATAAATCTCGTAATTTTTAGAAGAGAGGAAATTTGTTAGGAATTTCAATGTTTACCTGTCAAAGTCGTTGAGTGGACTTCTTTTTTTTTTTTTTTTTTTTTTTTTTTGCTGGACGTAGCGGGATCGTATATTAGTCGTCATGATAAAAAGAAAACTTCATATGAACATATGACCTAAAGGTCTTAGCTTTTGAGATACAGGGTGATAAAGTTTTCGAAAATAAATAGTTTTTTTTTTTTTGCTGAGGTAGCGGGACCGTATACTACTCGTCATGTTAAAGAGAAAACTTCATATGAACATATGACCTAAAGGTCTTAACTTTTGAGATACAGGGTGATAAAGTTTTCGAAAATAAATAGTTTTTTATTAATTCCTGTAATACCACTTTAGATATTTTAATGAAACGTGGTATACGTGTAGTATGTATCAAGAGGCATTATTGAGTGTTCCCCATTTTTTTTTAATTCCACCAGTGGCGTTCGTACGGAATTTCAGCTACCTACTTTGACAGACGTTTAGGTCACACGTTCATATGAAGTTTTGTTTTTAAAATAGACTAAAAAATCGTTCCCTGAAATATTGACATTCAATTTCCCCTGTACATTGGAGAGCGGAGAAAAAAAAATTGACCCCCTTAAAGACGCGCTGGAGAGAAATAAAAAAATGTATGCAAAAAAGACTTTTTGACTCTTTCGAAAATATGTAGATATATACTTAGTATAATCTCGATAATACACTGAACTATATACGATTTTAGTATAAGTAACGATGAGAATTATCAAAAAATAATAAGCGGTTTAGAAAGGCGTTGGAACATTGAAATTTTGGAAATCGTCGTAATAATTTATTATTTCATTCCTTGTTTGTACATTATTGTTTTCGTAAATATATATTTGTGGAAATAAAAAGATGGTATCAAAGAAGAGTCCCTTACCTCTGTGAGCATGTGTAGGTTAAAGTAAAACAAATAATGAAATATTATTTAATTATACATTTAATTAAAAATAGAATATTTTCGCAGTAACTCCTATTTTTTTTTTTTTGTTCCTTGTCGTAAATGAAAAATAAATTTTAACTATATTCCTCTATAAACAAAATTAAAAAAAAAAACAGATACGTCGTAGAAGGGGGTTTGAACCTAGTACCATCCGATTCGAAGCCGAAGACCTAAGCATCACGCCACCGGCGCTCGTATGAAAGGGTATTTTATATACGCGTATATTATGAATAATATATTTTCTAAAATCGAGTTTGGCAGAGGAAAATCAAAAAAATAAGCCGTTTAGAAGGGCGTTGGAATTTTGAAATTTTGACGATCGATATTGTTCACATGGGCAATTCGCTGGAGACGACCTGCAAGGCGACGCTAAATCGGACGCCGCCGCCGCGACGCAAAAAGATTTTAGTTTTAATCGGAAAAAAAAAATTTCCCGAAAATATCCAAGTACTCGCCGAGAAGAATATATTCGGACATAGATAGTTTTGGCGTAGCGTCAACCGTTCGGGAGATAAACGCGAATTTCCGACTAATCTGAAAACATCGGGAAAAGTCAAGGTCGGTTCGCCGGGAAACCTAGACAGTTGATTAGAAAAATCCTTTAGGCGTCGATCGACACCCCCCTTTTCGAGTTTAGTCCTTCCGTAAGGTCCCAGGAGGGAGCCCCGTTTACCTCTACAATCACCAATTAGTATAGTATAAAGAGCGGAGTATGGCCGTCTTGATTTAATAAAACCCGCTATACAGGCTCTTTCCAAAATGAATGTCCATATTTCAGGGAACGATTTTTTTTTGCTGGACGTAGCGGGATCGTATATTAGTCGTCATGATAAAAAGAAAACTTCATATGAACATATGACCTAAAGGTCTTAGCTTTTGAGATACAGGGTGATAAAGTTTTCGAAAATAAATAGTTTTTTTTTTTTTTTGCTGAGGTAGCGGGACCGTATACTACTCGTCATGTTAAAGAGAAAACTTCATATGAACATATGACCTAAAGGTCTTAACTTTTGAGATACAGGGTGATAAAGTTTTCGAAAATAAATAGTTTTTTATTAATTCCTGTAATACCACTTTAGATATTTTAATGAAACGTGGTATACGTGTAGTATGTATCAAGAGGCATTATTGAGTGTTCCCCATTTTTTTTTAATTCCACCAGTGGCGTTCGTACGGAATTTCAGCTACCTACTTTGACAGACGTTTAGGTCACACGTTCATATGAAGTTTTGTTTTTAAAATAGACTAAAAAATCGTTCCCTGAAATATTGACATTCAATTTCCCTGTACATTGGAGAGCGGAGAAAAAAAAATTGACCCCCTTAAAGACGCGCTGGAGAGAAATAAAAAAAATGTATGCAAAAAAGACTTTTTGACTCTTTCGAAAATATGTAGATATATACTTAGTATAATCTCGATAATACACTGAACTATATACGATTTTAGTATAAGTAACGATGAGAATTATCAAAAAATAATAAGCGGTTTAGAAAGGCGTTGGAACATTGAAATTTTGGAAATCGTCGTAATAATTTATTATTTCATTCCTTGTTTGTACATTATTGTTTTCGTAAATATATATTTGTGGAAATAAAAAGATGGTATCAAAGAAGAGTCCCTTACCTCTGTGAGCATGTGTAGGTTAAAGTAAAACAAATAATGAAATATTATTTAATTATACATTTAATTAAAAATAGAATATTTTCGCAGTAACTCCTATTTTTTTATTTTTTGTTCCTTGTCGTAAATGAAAAATAAATTTTAACTATATTCCTCTATAAACAAAATTAAAAAAAAAAAAACAGATACGTCGTAGAAGGGGTTTGAACCTAGTACCATCCGATTCGAAGCCGAAGACCTAAGCATCACGCCACCGGCGCTCGTATGAAAGGGTATTTTATATACGCGTATATTATGAATAATATATTTTCTAAAATCGAGTTTGGCAGAGGAAAATCAAAAAAATAAGCCGTTTAGAAGGGCGTTGGAATTTTGAAATTTTGACGATCGATATTGTTCACATGGGCAATTCGCTGGAGACGACCTGCAAGGCGACGCTAAATCGGACGCCGCCGCCGCGACGCAAAAAGATTTTAGTTTTAATCGGAAAAAAAAAATTTCCCGAAAATATCCAAGTACTCGCCGAGAAGAATATATTCGGACATAGATAGTTTTGGCGTAGCGTCAACCGTTCGGGAGATAAACGCGAATTTCCGACTAATCTGAAAACATCGGGAAAAGTCAAGGTCGGTTCGCCGGGAAACCTAGACAGTTGATTAGAAAAATCCTTTAGGCGTCGATCGACACCCCCTTTTCGAGTTTAGTCCTTCCGTAAGGTCCCAGGAGGGAGCCCCGTTTACCTCTACAATCACCAATTAGTATAGTATAACTAGTTGACCCCACCCAAACTCTTCGAGTTTGGTCTAAGCTGACCCATCCCAAGTATTCGAATTTAGACTGAACTCTTCCGGCCCACCGACCAGCATTTCCGCTAATCTTAACCCGACAGAATATGTCGAGGTGTCCCAGCTAATGAACTACTAAAATGAACAAAAAAAAAAAATGTTATACGAATTGAGCAGTATGAAAGCAATGTGCATACTTATTTTATTTTTGATCGATTTTTTCACGGACTATTTCAATAAATCAATGGCATTCTATGTAGAAACGCTCTTTATTTTACATAACTGTAAAGTATGGTCGCTTCATTAGCAGTTACCCTGTATACTTGCTGAATTATGAATTTAAGTCATCATTCTACAATTTATACATTTTATCAAACAGAGTATTGACAAATGTGTTTATCAATATTTTTAATATCGTTGGGAAGAAATTAAATTTTCCCGGTAGTAATATGAAAAGAACTAATAAACCCTATAACCTTCTAAGTGTAAAAATCCGTCTTGACAGTTCAAATTTTGATCGCAGACGCGCTAACGTCAACGATTTATTATGAGGGCCGCCTAATGATTATTGCTCTAGTTATTAAAGATGGTATTTTGTACGTAGACGTATTTTAACGTATTTAATTTTGAAATATATTTTTTTGGTAATAAGTAAATGACGTCACGTAGTATTTTTTCCATTATATTACGTAATGAGGTTTTGACGATTACAATTTGACTTTTCGCGTTTCGCGTTAGATGTATTTTTTCAACTATTTTTATTAATAATAACGGAATATATTATTTATAGGTAAAATGTGTATCTATTAGTATATTGACAAATGTTTTTAACATGACGTATACTTATATTTTTGAAGAGATAACATGTGTTCAGAAATACCATAATATTCAAATTGAGCGCTTGATACATTGCACTAAACATGTATACCTCAGATATGCTGCCATCTATTAAGATACAATGAAGTTATTTGGTAAAGTGCAGTTATATCTACGATTATTTAATTAATCTCAATACTATATGTATATATTATCTTAATGACAATCACAAAATGTTTTACCGAAAAATTAACAACTCATGATCTCGATGTAAACGCAGAACAAAAAGTCCGTCTTGACAGTTCAAATTTTGTAGTATTTCTTTACTTATTTTACGTAATGAAGTTATGAACGCTTAAAATTCAATATTTCTTTCAAGTTTTTTATTTAATAATAACGGAATATATTATTTATAGGTGAAATGTGTATCTAATAGAATATTGACAAATGTGTTTATCATGACATATATCTGTATATTTAGAGAGGCAGCATGTTTTAAGTTATTCCATAATATTCAAATTGCGCGCTTTCTCGCAGTGTAAATAGTTTAAAAGAAAAAATTTCTAACGGCCTTGATTAGGTATATTAAAAAGCTGTCGGATTACGTATTACAGTAACAAATACGTCCTTACGGGTAACTGTATAGGTGTTAGGTACAAATATTAAATAAATCTCGTAATTTTTAGAAGAGAGGAAATTTGTTAGGAATTTCAATGTTTACCTGTCAAAGTCGTTGAGTGGACTTCTTTTTTTTTTTTTTTTTTTTTTTTTTTTTTTTGCTGACGTAGCGGCATCGCATACTACTCGTCATTGTAAAGAGAAAACTTCATATGAACATATGACCTAAAGGTCTTAACTTTTGAGATACAGGGTGATAAAGTTTTCGAAAATAAATAGTTTTACATTAATTCCTGTAAAACTATGTATGTATCAAGAGGCATTATTGAGTGTTCCACATTTTTTTTTAATTCCACCAGTGGCGTTCGTACGGAATTTCAGCTACCTACTTTGACAGACGTTTAGGTCACACGTTCATATGAAGTTTTGTTTTTAAAATAGACTAAAAAATCGTTCCCTAAAATATTGACATTCAATTTCCCCTGTACATTGGAGAGCGGAGAAAAAAAAATTGACCCCCTTAAAGACGCGCTGGAGAGAAATAAAAAAAAATGTATGCAAAAAAGACTTTTTGACTCTTTCGAAAATATGTAGATATATATATAGTATAATCTCGATAATACACTGAACTATATACGATTTTAGTATAAGTAACGATGAGAATTATCAAAAAATAATAAGCGGTTTAGAAAGGCGTTGGAACATTGAAATTTTGGAAATCGTCGTAATAATTTATTATTTCATTCCTTGTTTGTACATTATTGTTTTCGTAAATATATACATATTTGTGGAAATAAAAAGATGGTATCAAAGAAGACTCCCTTACCTCTGTGAGCATGTGTAGGTTAAAGTAAAACAAATAATGAAATATTATTTAATTATACATTTAATTAAAAATAGAATATTTTCGCAGTAACTCCTATTTTTTTATTTTTTGTTCCTTGTCGTAAATGAAAAATAAATTTTAACTATATTCCTCTATAAACAAAATTAAAAAAAAAACAGATACGTCGTAGAAGGGGGTTTGAACCTAGTACAATCCGATTCGAAGCCGAAGACCTAAGCATCACGCCACCGGCGCTCGTATGAAAGGGTATTTTATATACGCGTATATGTATAATATATTTTCTAAAATCGAGTTTGGCAGAGGAAAATCAAAAAAATAAGCCGTTTAGAAGGGCGTTGGAATTTTGAAATTTTGACGATCGATATTGTTCACATGGGCAATTCGCTGGAGACGACCTGCAAGGCGACGCTAAATCGGACGCCGCCGCCGCGACGCAAAAAGATTTTAGTTTTAATCGGAAAAAAAAATTTCCCGAAAATATCCAAGTACTCGCCGAGAAGAATATATTCGGACATAGATAGTTTTGGCGTAGCGTCAACCGTTCGGGAGATAAACGCGAATTTCCGACTAATCTGAAAACATCGGGAAAATTTAGCGTCTAATCGCAAGGAAACCTAGCCTAAGGCACAGAAAATCCTTCAGGCGTCTTTTGACACCCCCTTTTCGAGTTTAGTCCTTCCGTAAGGTCCCAGGAGGGAGCCCCGTTTACCTCTACAATCACCAATTATTATAAGTAAATAGTTGACCCCACCCAAACTCTTCGAGTTTGGTCTAAGCTGACCCATCCCAAGTATTCGAATTTAGACTGAACTCTTCCGGCCCACCGACCAGCATTTCCGCTAATCTTAACCCGCTCCACAACTTTTAAGCGTCTTCAAGGTAGCTAAGCAAATTCAGAAACCAGCGCCACCTCTAAAATTATTTATATAACAGTAGCCCTGAGTACCTACAATAATATACACGAAACATGCGTGCATTCTGTTAATCTAAACTCCCTTAATAACTTTTAAGTGTGTTAAACACTACTCGGCCTACGGCCTCGATACTTATTTTATATTTTGTCGATTTTTTCACGAACCATTTTAATAAATGTCAATGGCGTTCTATGTAGAAACGCTATTTACTTTACACACTGTAAAGTATGACCGTTTCATTACCAGTTACCCTGTATGTTGGTTGACCAATTTTTTAGTGTGTTAGAAATTATTTGGGAAACGCTCTATTTTTATCCCATCGTACTTACTCTTATTCGTTTGAAAATAAATAATAATAATAATATTACTTATAATAAAATCAAAATACCGTTGATCTCTTAAATACTTAGAGGTATCCCTGTATATATTTTCTACTTCGTACAGATTTTTAATCGACAGAATATGTCGAGAAGGTGTCCCAGCTAATGAACTACTAAAATGAAAAAAAATGTTATACGAATTGAGCAGTATGAAAGCAATGTGCATACTTATTTTATTTTTAATCGATTTTTTTCACGGACTATTTCAATAAATCAATGGCATTCTATGTAGAAACGCTCTTTATTTTACATAACTGTAAAGTATGGTCGCTTCATTAGCAGTTACCCGGTATACTTGCTGAATTATGAATTTAAGTCATCATTCTACGATTTATACATTTTATCAAACAGAGTATTGACAAATGTGTTTATCAATATTTTTAATATCGTTGGGAAGAAATTAAATTTTCCCGGTAGTAATATGAAAAGAACTAATAAACTCTATAACCTTCTAAGTGTAAAAGTCCGTCTTGACAGTTCAAATTTTGATCGCAGACGCGCTAACGTCAACGATTTATTATGAGAGCCGCCTAATGATTTTTGCTATAGTTATTAAAGATGGTATTTTGTACGTATTTTAACGTATTTAATTTTTAAATATATTTTTTTGGTAATAAGTAAATGACGTCATGTACTATTTTTTCCATTATTTTACGTAATGAGGTTTTGACGATTACAATTTGACTTTTCACGTTTCGCGTTAGATGTATTTTTTCAACTATTTTCATTAATAATAACGGAATATATTATTTATAGGTGAAATGTGTATCTATTAGTATATTGACAAATGTTTTTAACATGACCTATATACTTATATTTTTGAAGAGATAACATGTGTTCAGAAATACCATAATATTCAAATTGCGCGCTTGATACCTTGCACTAAACATATATACGTCAGATATGCTGCCATCTATTAAGATACAATTAAGTTATTTGGTAAAGTGCAGTTATATCTACGATTATTTAATTAATCTCAATATTATATGTATATATTATCTTAATGACAATCACAAAACGTTTTACCGAAAAATCAACTCATGATCTCGATGTAAACGCAGAATAAAAAGTCCGTCTTGACAGTTCATATTTTGACGGCCGTGGGGCTAACGGAGGCCGCCTACGATTTATTGTGAGAGCCGGTAAAGGTTTAAAGATGGTATTTTGTACGTGGTAGGTACCTAATAAACGTATTTAACGTATTTATTATTTAAATATATTTTTTTCGTAATAAATAAAAGGTGAAATGTAGTATTTCTTTATTTATTTTACGTAATGAAGTTATGAACGCTTATAATTCGATATTTCTTTCAAGTCTTTTATTTAATAATAACGGAATATATTATTTATAGATGAAATGTGTATCTAATAGAATATTGACAATTGTGTTTATCATGACATATATATCTGTATATTTAGAGAGGCAGCATGTTTTAAGTTATTTCATAATATTCAAATCGCGCGCCTGCTATATTTGTCTTGTCGCAGTGTTCTAAATAGTTTAAAAGAAAAAATCACTAACGTCCTTGATTAGGTATATTAAAAAGCTGTCGGATTACGTATTACAGTAACAAATAAGTCCTTACGGGTAACTGTATAGGTGTTAATGTACAAATATTAAATAAATCTCGTAATTTTTAGAAGAGAGGAAATTTGTTAGGAATTTCCATGTTTACCTGTCAAAGTCGTTGACTACAGATCTTTTTTTTTTTTGCTGGACGTCGCGGCATCGCATACTACTCGTCATGATAAAAAGAAAACTTCATATGAACATATGACCTAAAGGTCTTAACTTTTGAGATACAGGGTGATAAAGTTTTCGAAAATAAATAGTTTTTTTTTTGCTGGACGTCGCAGGACCGTATACTACTCGTCATGTTAAAGAGAAAACTTCATATGAACATATGACCTAAAGGTCTTAACTTTTGAGATACAGGGTGATAAAGTTTTCGAAAATAAATAGTTTTTTATTAATTCCTGTAATACCACTTTAGATATTTTAATGAAACGTGGTATACGTGTAGTATGTATCAAGAGGCATTATTGAGTGTTCCCCATTTTTTTTTAATTCCACCAGTGGCGTTCGTACGGAATTTCAGCTACCTACTTTGACAGACGTTTAGGTCACACGTTCATATATAAGTTTATATAAGTTTCCTTTTTAAAATACATCAAAAAATCGTTCCCTAAAATATTGACATTCAATTTCCCCTGAATGTATACAAATAAGACTTTTTGGCTCTTTCGAAAATATGTAGATATATACTTAGTATAATCTCGATAATACACTGACATACAGATAATTAAACTATTCTTACTTGTTTCATATTTTTAAATTACTTTTAGACATGGAGAGATGTTTGTAATTATTACTACTTGTGTTATTTATTGAACCACAAAATAAGAAACGATTTTTAGTATAAATAATAACGTTTTTCCAATCGGACAATTGTAAAAAATTGGAAATTCTTTAACGCATTTAATGATTCATCGTGTTTTTTTAATTATTATTTCTTGTGTTTCGTCGCCGTTGAAATGAAGACTTCTTTATTTTATATATTATTCTTTTCAATCATTAATAAAAAAAACAAAAAACCAAAGAAAAAAGCCATAGTATCCCTCGTCGAGATTTGAACGCCGTACCTCTAGCGCCGTGGGCCACCGTCCGTTCCGATGCGCCACCGGAGCTCGTAAATTCGAGATATCATATTCTCATATAGAAATATCTAGTATCTGTTTTGAGGAATTTTGGCGGCGTTTATCAAAAAATAAGCGGTTTAGAAAGGCGTTGGAACTTTGAAATTTTGGAAATCGTCATTATAAATACGGCCGGTTCGGCGGTCACGTCTGGGAAAGCGTCGTATTATTGGGCGTCGGCGCCCCGACGCTGTATTTTTTAGTTTTAATCGGAAAAAATTTTTTTTCCCCAAAATAACCAAGTACTCGTCGAGGAGAATATGTTCGGACATGAATAGTTTTGGCGTAGCGTTAACCGTTCGGGAGATAAACGCGAATTTCCCACTAATCTGAAAACATCGGGAAATGTCAAGGTCAGTTCGCCGGAAAACCTAGCCATTTGTATAGAACAATCCTTTAGGCGTCTATCGACACCCTACGTGTTGATTTTCCTCCTTCCGTAAGGTCGCAGGAGGGACGCCCAATCAACTCTACAATCACCAATTAGTATAGTAAAAGAGCGGAATATGGCTGTCTTGATTGAATAAAACCCGCTATACAGGCACTTTCCAAAATGAATGTCCATATTTCAGGGAAGGGTTTTTTTTTTTTTTGCTGGACGTAGCGGGATCGTATATTAGTCGTCATGATAAAAAGAAAACTTCATATGAACATATGACCTAAAGGTCTTAGCTTTTGAGATACAGGGTGATAAAGTTTTCGAAAATAAATAGTTTTTTTTTTTTGCTGAGGTAGCGGGATCGTATACTACTCGTCATGTTAAAGAGAAAACTTCATATGAACATATGACCTAAAGGTCTTAACTTTTGAGATACAGGGTGATAAAGTTTTCGAAAATAAATAGTTTTTTATTAATTCCTGTAATACCACTTTAGATATTTTAATGAAACGTGGTATACGTGTAGTATGTATCAAGAGGCATTATTGAGTGTTCCCCATTTTTTTTTAATTCCACCAGTGGCGTTCGTACGGAATTTCAGCTACCTACTTTGACAGACGTTTAGGTCACACGTTCATATATAAGTTTATATAAGTTTCCTTTTTAAAATACATCATAAAATCGTTCCCTAAAATATTGACATTCAATTTCCCCTGAATGTATACAAATAAGACTTTTTAGCTCTTTCGAAAATATGTAGATATATACTTAGTATAATCTCGATAATACACTGACATACAGATAATTAAACTATTCTTACTTGTTTCATATTTTTAAATTACTTTTAGACATGGAGAGATGTTTGTAATTATTACTACTTGTGGTATTTATTGAACCACAAAATAAGAAACGATTTTTAGTATAAATAATAACGTTTTTCCAATCGGACAATTGTAAAAAATTGGAAATTCTTTAACGCATTTAATGATTCATCGTGTTTTTTTAATTATTATTTCTTGTGTTTCGTCGCCGTTGAAATGAAGACTTCTTTATTTTATATATTATTCTTTTCAATCATTAATAAAAAAAAACAAAAAACCAAAGAAAAAACCATAGTATCCCTCGTCGAGATTTGAACGCCGTACCTCTAGCGCCGTGGGCCACCGTCCGTTCCGATGCGCCACAGGAGCTCGTAAATTCGAGATATCATATTCTCATATAGAAATATCTAGTACCTATCTGTTTTGAGGAATTTTGGCGACGTTTATCAAAAAATAAGCGGTTTAGAAAGGCGTTGGAACTTTGAAATTTTGGAAATCGTCATTATAAATACGGCCGGTTCGGCGGTCACGTCTGGGAAAGCGTCGTCTTATTGGGCGTCGGCGCCCCGACGCTGTATTTTTTAGTTTTAATCGGAAAAAAAATTTTTTCCCCAAAATAACCAAGTACTCGTCGAGGAGAATATGTTCGGACATGAATAGTTTTGGCGTAGCGTTAACCGTTCGGGAGATATAAGCGCTCAAAGTCCGCTCCAACGCGAATTTTTAATTCGTTTGCTAATCTTACAGGATTCGGACGTTGGTCTGCGGCGAAACCTAGACAGTTGATTAGAAAAATCCTTTTCCCGTCGATCGGCACCCCCTTTTCGAGTTTAGTCCTTTCGTAAGGTCTCAGGAGGGTGCCCCGTTTACCTCAACGACACCAATTATTATATACTAAAGAGCGGAGTATGGCCGTCTTGATTTAATAAAACCCGCTATACAGGCTCTTTCCAAAATGAATGTCCATATTTCAGGGAACGATTTTTTTTTTGCTGGACGTAGCGGGATCGTATATTAGTCGTCATGATAAAAAGAAAACTTCATATGAACATATGACCTAAAGGTCTTAGCTTTTGAGATACAGGGTGATAAAGTTTTCGAAAATAAATAGTTTTTTTTTTTTTGCTGAGGTAGCGGGACCGTATACTACTCGTCATGTTAAAGAGAAAACTTCATATGAACATATGACCTAAAGGTCTTAACTTTTGAGATACAGGGTGATAAAGTTTTCGAAAATAAATAGTTTTTTATTAATTCCTGTAATACCACTTTAGATATTTTAATGAAACGTGGTATACGTGTAGTATGTATCAAGAGGCATTATTGAGTGTTCCCCATTTTTTTTTAATTCCACCAGTGGCGTTCGTACGGAATTTCAGCTACCTACTTTGACAGACGTTTAGGTCACACGTTCATATGAAGTTTTGTTTTTAAAATAGACTAAAAAATCGTTCCCTGAAATATTGACATTCAATTTCCCCTGTACATTGGAGAGCGGAAAAAAAATTGACCCCCTTAAAGACGCGCTGGAGAGAAATAAAAAAAAATGTATGCAAAAAAGACTTTTTGACTCTTTCGAAAATATGTAGATATATACTTAGTATAATCTCGATAATACACTGAACTATATACGATTTTAGTATAAGTAACGATGAGAATTATCAAAAAATAATAAGCGGTTTAGAAAGGCGTTGGAACATTGAAATTTTGGAAATCGTCGTAATAATTTATTATTTCATTCCTTGTTTGTACATTATTGTTTTCGTAAATATATATTTGTGGAAATAAAAAGATGGTATCAAAGAAGAGTCCCTTACCTCTGTGAGCATGTGTAGGTTAAAGTAAAACAAATAATGAAATATTATTTAATTATACATTTAATTAAAAATAGAATATTTTCGCAGTAACTCCTATTTTTTTATTTTTTGTTCCTTGTCGTAAATGAAAAATAAATTTTAACTATATTCCTCTATAAACAAAATTAAAAAAAAAACAGATACGTCGTAGAAGGGGGTTTGAACCTAGTACCATCCGATTCGAAGCCGAAGACCTAAGCATCACGCCACCGGCGCTCGTATGAAAGGGTATTTTATATACGCGTATATTATGAATAATATATTTTCTAAAATCGAGTTTGGCAGAGGAAAATCAAAAAAATAAGCCGTTTAGAAGGGCGTTGGAATTTTGAAATTTTGACGATCGATATTGTTCACATGGGCAATTCGCTGGAGACGACCTGCAAGGCGACGCTAAATCGGACGCCGCCGCCGCGACGCAAAAAGATTTTAGTTTTAATCGGAAAAAAAAATTTCCCGAAAATATCCAAGTACTCGCCGAGAAGAATATATTCGGACATAGATAGTTTTGGCGTAGCGTCAACCGTTCGGGAGATAAACGCGAATTTCCGACTAATCTGAAAACATCGGGAAAAGTCAAGGTCGGTTCGCCGGGAAACCTAGACAGTTGATTAGAAAAATCCTTTAGGCGTCGATCGACACCCCCTTTTCGAGTTTAGTCCTTCCGTAAGGTCCCAGGAGGGAGCCCCGTTTACCTCTACAATCACCAATTAGTATAGTATAATAGTTGACCCCACCCAAACTCTTCGAGTTTGGTCTAAGCTGACCCATCCCAAGTATTCGAATTTAGACTGAACTCTTCCGGCCCACCGACCAGCATTTCCGCTAATCTTAACCCGCTCCACAACTTTTAAGCGTCTTCAAAGTAGCTAAGCAAATTCAGAAACCAGCGCCACCTCTAAAATTATTTATATAACAGTAGCCCTGAGTACCTACAATAATATACACGAAACATGCGTGCATTCTGTTAATCTAAACTCTCTTAATAACTTTTAAGTGTGTTAAACACTACTCGGCCTACGGCCTCGATACTTATTTTATATTTTGTCGATTTTTTTCACGAACCATTTTAATAAATGTCAATGGCGTTCTATGTAGAAACGCTATTTACTTTACACACTGTAAAGTATGACCGTTTCATTACCAGTTACCCTGTATGTTGGTTGACCAATTTTTTAGTTTGTTAAAAATTATTTGGGAAACGCTCTATTTTTATCCCATCGTACTTACTCTTATTCGTTTGAAAATAAATAATAATAATAATATTACTTATAATAAAATCAAAATACCGTTGATCTCTTAAATACTTAGAGGTATCCCTGTATATATTTTCTACTTCGTACAGATTTTTAATCGACAGAATATGTCGAGAAGGTGTCCCAGCTAATGAACTACTAAAATGAAAAAAAAATTGTTATACGAATTGAGCAGTATGAAAGCAATGTGCATACTTATTTTATTTTTAATCGATTTTTTCACGGACTATTTCAATAAATCAATGGCATTCTATGTAGAAACGCTCTTTATTTTACATAACTGTAAAGTATGGTCGCTTCATTAGCAGTTACCCGGTATACTTGCTGAATTATGAATTTAAGTCATCATTCTACGATTTATACATTTTATCAAACAGAGTATTGACAAATGTGTTTATCAATATTTTTAATATCGTTGGGAAGAAATTAAATTTTCCCAGTAATAATATGAAAAGAACTAATAAACTCTATAACCTTCTAAGTGTAAAAGTCCGTCTTGACAGTTCAAATTTTGATCGCAGACGCGCTAACGTCAACGATTTATTATGAGAGCCGCCTAATGATTTTTGCTATAATTATTAAAGATGGTATTTTGTACGTATTTTAACGTATTTAATTTTTAAATATATTTTTTTGGTAATAAGTAAATGACGTCATGTACTATTTTTTCCATTATTTTACGTAATGAGGTTTTGACGATTACAATTTGACTTTTCACGTTTCGCGTTAGATGTATTTTTTCAACTATTTTTATTAATAATAACGGAATATATTATTTATAGGTAAAATGTGTATCTATTAGTATATTGACAAATGTTTTTAACATGACGTATATACTTATATTTTTGAAGAGATAACATGTGTTCAGAAATACCATAATATTCAAATTGCGCGCTTGATACCTTGCACTAAACATATATACGTCAGATATGCTGCCATCTATTAAGATACAATTAAGTTATTTGGTAAAGTGCAGTTATATCTACGATTATTTAATTAATCTCAATATTATATGTATATATTATCTTAATGACAATCACAAAACGTTTTACCGAAAAATCAACTCATGATCTCGATGTAAACGCAGAATAAAAAGTCCGTCTTGACAGTTCATATTTTGACGGCCGTGGGGCTAACGGAGGCCGCCTACGATTTATTGTGAGAGCCGGTAAAGGTTTAAAGATGGTATTTTGTACGTGGTAGGTACCTAATAAACGTATTTAACGTATTTATTATTTAAATATATTTTTTTCGTAATAAATAAAAGGTGAAATGTAGTATTTCTTTATTTATTTTACGTAATGAAGTTATGAACGCTTATAATTCGATATTTCTTTCAAGTCTTTTATTTAATAATAACGGAATATATTATTTATAGATGAAATGTGTATCTAATAGAATATTGACAATTGTGTTTATCATGACATATATATCTGTATATTTAGAGAGGCAGCATGTTTTAAGTTATTTCATAATATTCAAATCGCGCGCCTGCTATATTTGTCTTGTCGCAGTGTTCTAAATAGTTTAAAAGAAAAAATCACTAACGTCCTTGATTAGGTATATTAAAAAGCTGTCGGATTACGTATTACAGTAACAAATAAGTCCTTACGGGTAACTGTATAGGTGTTAATGTACAAATATTAAATAAATCTCGTAATTTTTAGAAGAGAGGAAATTTGTTAGGAATTTCCATGTTTACCTGTCAAAGTCGTTGACTACAGATCTTTTTTTTTTTTTTTTTTTTTTTTTTTTTTGCTGGACGTCGCGGGATCGCATACTACTCGTCATGATAAAAAGAAAACTTCATATGAACATATGACCTAAAGGTCTTAGCTTTTGAGATACAGGGTGATAAAGTTTTCGAAAATAAATAGTTTTTTTTTTGCTGGACGTAGCGGGATCGTATATTAGTCGTCATGATAAAAA
The DNA here is from genome assembly GCA_023690525.1 of Holotrichia oblita. Classification (NCBI taxonomy): domain Eukaryota; kingdom Metazoa; phylum Arthropoda; class Insecta; order Coleoptera; family Scarabaeidae; genus Holotrichia; species Holotrichia oblita. The sequence goes on from CM043022.1 coordinate 23,853,182, forward strand.
GAAAACTTCATATGAACATATGACCTAAAGGTCTTAGCTTTTGAGATACAGGGTGATAAAGTTTTCGAAAATAAATAGTTTTTTTTTTTGCTGGACGTCGCAGGACCGTATACTACTCGTCATGTTAAAGAGAAAACTTCATATGAACATATGACCTAAAGGTCTTAACTTTTGAGATACAGGGTGATAAAGTTTTCGAAAATAAATAGTTTTTTATTAATTCCTGTAATACCACTTTAGATATTTTAATGAAACGTGGTATACGTGTAGTATGTATCAAGAGGCATTATTGAGTGTTCCCCATTTTTTTTTAATTCCACCAGTGGCGTTCGTACGGAATTTCAGCTACCTACTTTGACAGACGTTTAGGTCACACGTTCATATATAAGTTTATATAAGTTTCCTTTTTAAAATACATCATAAAATCGTTCCCTAAAATATTGACATTCAATTTCCCCTGAATGTATACAAATAAGACTTTTTAGCTCTTTCGAAAATATGTAGATATATACTTAGTATAATCTCGATAATACACTGACATACAGATAATTAAACTATTCTTACTTGTTTCATATTTTTAAATTACTTTTAGACATGGAGAGATGTTTGTAATTATTACTACTTGTGGTATTTATTGAACCACAAAATAAGAAACGATTTTTAGTATAAATAATAACGTTTTTCCAATCGGACAATTGTAAAAAATTGGAAATTCTTTAACGCATTTAATGATTCATCGTGTTTTTCTAATTATTATTTCTTGTGTTTCGTCGCCGTTGAAATGAAGACTTCTTTATTTTATATATTATTCTTTTCAATCATTAATAAAAAAAAACAAAAAACCAAAGAAAAAAGCCATAGTATCCCTCGTCGAGATTTGAACGCCGTACCTCTAGCGCCGTGGGCCACCGTCCGTTCCGATGCGCCACAGGAGCTCGTAAATTCGAGATATCATATTCTCATATAGAAATATCTAGTACCTATCTGTTTTGAGGAATTTTGGCGACGTTTATCAAAAAATAAGCGGTTTAGAAAGGCGTTGGAACTTTGAAATTTTGGAAATCGTCATTATAAATACGGCCGGTTCGGCGGTCACGTCTGGGAAAGCGTCGTCTTATTGGGCGTCGGCGCCCCGACGCTGTATTTTTTAGTTTTAATCGGAAAAAATTTTTTTCCCCAAAATAACCAAGTACTCGTCGAGGAGAATATGTTCGGACATGAATAGTTTTGGCGTAGCGTTAACCGTTCGGGAGATATAAGCGCTCAAAGTCCGCTCCAACGCGAATTTTTAATTCGTTTGCTAATCTTACAGGATTCGGACGTTGGTCTGCGGTGAAACCTAGACAGTTGATTAGAAAAATCCTTTTCCCGTCGATCGGCACCCCCTTTTCGAGTTTAGTCCTTTCGTAAGGTCTCAGGAGGGAGCCCCGTTTACCTCTGCGACAGCTATTATTATAGTAAAGAGCGGAATATGGCCGACTTTGATTGAATAAAACCCGCTATACAGGCACTTTCCAAAATGAATGTCCATATTTCAGGGAACGTTTTTTTTTTTGTTTTTTTTGCTGGACGTAGCGGGATCGTATATTAGTCGTCATGATAAAAAGAAAACTTCATATGAACATATGACCTAAAGGCCTTAACTTTTGAGATACAGGGTGATAAAGTTTTCGAAAATAAATAGTTTTTTTTTTGCTGGACGTAGCGGGATCGTATATTAGTCGTCATGATAAAAGAAAACTTCATATGAACATATGACCTAAAGGTCTTAGCTTTTGAGATACAGGGTGATAAAGTTTTCGAAAATAAATAGTTTTTTTTTTTTTTTGCTGGACGTCGCAGGACCGTATACTACTCGTCATGTTAAAGAGAAAACTTCATATGAACATATGACCTAAAGGTCTTAACTTTTGAGATACAGGGTGATAAAGTTTTCGAAAATAAATAGTTTTTTATTAATTCCTGTAATACCACTTTAGATATTTTAATGAAACGTGGTATACGTGTAGTATGTATCAAGAGGCATTATTGAGTGTTCCCCATTTTTTTTTAATTCCACCAGTGGCGTTCGTACGGAATTTCAGCTACCTACTTTGACAGACGTTTAGGTCACACGTTCATATATAAGTTTATATAAGTTTCCTTTTAAAATACATCATAAAATCGTTCCCTAAAATATTGACATTCAATTTCCCCTGAATGTATACAAATAAGACTTTTTTAGCTCTTTCGAAAATATGTAGATATATACTTAGTATAATCTCGATAATACACTGACATACAGATAATTAAACTATTCTTACTTGTTTCATATTTTTAAATTACTTTTAGACATGGAGAGATGTTTGTAATTATTACTACTTGTGGTATTTATTGAACCACAAAATAAGAAACGATTTTTAGTATAAATAATAACGTTTTTCCAATCGGACAATTGTAAAAAATTGGAAATTCTTTAACGCATTTAATGATTCATCGTGTTTTTCTAATTATTATTTCTTGTGTTTCGTCGCCGTTGAAATGAAGACTTCTTTATTTTATATATTATTCTTTTCAATCATTAATAAAAAAAAACAAAAAACCAAAGAAAAAAGCCATAGTATCCCTCGTCGAGATTTGAACGCCGTACCTCTAGCGCCGTGGGCCACCGTCCGTTCCGATGCGCCACAGGAGCTCGTAAATTCGAGATATCATATTCTCATATAGAAATATCTAGTACCTATCTGTTTTGAGGAATTTTGGCGACGTTTATCAAAAAATAAGCGGTTTAGAAAGGCGTTGGAACTTTGAAATTTTGGAAATCGTCATTATAAATACGGCCGGTTCGGCGGTCACGTCTGGGAAAGCGTCGTCTTATTGGGCGTCGGCGCCCCGACGCTGTATTTTTTAGTTTTAATCGGAAAAAATTTTTTTTTCCCCAAAATAACCAAGTACTCGTCGAGGAGAATATGTTCGGACATGAATAGTTTTGGCGTAGCGTTAACCGTTCGGGAGATATAAGCGCTCAAAGTCCGCTCCAACGCGAATTTTTAATTCGTTTGCTAATCTTACAGGATTCGGACGTTGGTCTGCGGTGAAACCTAGACAGTTGATTAGAAAAATCCTTTTCCCGTCGATCGGCACCCCCCCTTTTCGAGTTTAGTCCTTTCGTAAGGTCTCAGGAGGGAGCCCCGTTTACCTCTGCGACAGCTATTATTATAGTAAAGAGCGGAATATGGCCGACTTTGATTGAATAAAACCCGCTATACAGGCACTTTCCAAAATGAATGTCCATATTTCAGGGAACGTTTTTTTTTTTTTTTTTTGCTGGACGTAGCGGGATCGTATATTAGTCGTCATGATAAAAAGAAAACTTCATATGAACATATGACCTAAAGGCCTTAACTTTTGAGATACAGGGTGATAAAGTTTTCGAAAATAAATAGTTTTTTTTGCTGGACGTAGCGGGATCGTATATTAGTCGTCATGATAAAAAGAAAACTTCATATGAACATATGACCTAAAGGTCTTAGCTTTTGAGATACAGGGTGATAAAGTTTTCGAAAATAAATAGTTTTTTTTTTTTTTGCTGGACGTCGCAGGACCGTATACTACTCGTCATGTTAAAGAGAAAACTTCATATGAACATATGACCTAAAGGTCTTAACTTTTGAGATACAGGGTGATAAAGTTTTCGAAAATAAATAGTTTTTTATTAATTCCTGTAATACCACTTTAGATATTTTAATGAAACGTGGTATACGTGTAGTATGTATCAAGAGGCATTATTGAGTGTTCCCCATTTTTTTTTAATTCCACCAGTGGCGTTCGTACGGAATTTCAGCTACCTACTTTGACAGACGTTTAGGTCACACGTTCATATATAAGTTTATATAAGTTTCCTTTTTAAAATACATCATAAAATCGTTCCCTAAAATATTGACATTCAATTTCCCCTGAATGTATACAAATAAGACTTTTTAGCTCTTTCGAAAATATGTAGATATATACTTAGTATAATCTCGATAATACACTGACATACAGATAATTAAACTATTCTTACTTGTTTCATATTTTTAAATTACTTTTAGACATGGAGAGATGTTTGTAATTATTACTACTTGTGGTATTTATTGAACCACAAAATAAGAAACGATTTTTAGTATAAATAATAACGTTTTTCCAATCGGACAATTGTAAAAAATTGGAAATTCTTTAACGCATTTAATGATTCATCGTGTTTTTCTAATTATTATTTCTTGTGTTTCGTCGCCGTTGAAATGAAGACTTCTTTATTTTATATATTATTCTTTTCAATCATTAATAAAAAAAAACAAAAAACCAAAGAAAAAAGCCATAGTATCCCTCGTCGAGATTTGAACGCCGTACCTCTAGCGCCGTGGGCCACCGTCCGTTCCGATGCGCCACAGGAGCTCGTAAATTCGAGATATCATATTCTCATATAGAAATATCTAGTACCTATCTGTTTTGAGGAATTTTGGCGACGTTTATCAAAAAATAAGCGGTTTAGAAAGGCGTTGGAACTTTGAAATTTTGGAAATCGTCATTATAAATACGGCCGGTTCGGCGGTCACGTCTGGGAAAGCGTCGTCTTATTGGGCGTCGGCGCCCCGACGCTGTATTTTTTAGTTTTAATCGGAAAAAATTTTTTTTCCCCAAAATAACCAAGTACTCGTCGAGGAGAATATGTTCGGACATGAATAGTTTTGGCGTAGCGTTAACCGTTCGGGAGATATAAGCGCTCAAAGTCCGCTCCAACGCGAATTTTTAATTCGTTTGCTAATCTTACAGGATTCGGACGTTGGTCTGCGGTGAAACCTAGACAGTTGATTAGAAAAATCCTTTTCCCGTCGATCGGCACCCCCTTTTCGAGTTTAGTCCTTTCGTAAGGTCTCAGGAGGGAGCCCCGTTTACCTCTGCGACAGCTATTATTATAGTAAAGAGCGGAATATGGCCGACTTTGATTGAATAAAACCCGCTATACAGGCACTTTCCAAAATGAATGTCCATATTTCAGGGAACGTTTTTTTTTGTTTTTTTTGCTGGACGTAGCGGGATCGTATATTAGTCGTCATGATAAAAAGAAAACTTCATATGAACATATGACCTAAAGGCCTTAACTTTTGAGATACAGGGTGATAAAGTTTTCGAAAATAAATAGTTTTTTTTTTTTTGCTGGACGTAGCGGGATCGTATATCAGTCGTCATGATAAAAAGAAAACTTCATATGAACATATGACCTAAAGGTCTTAGCTTTTGAGATACAGGGTGATAAAGTTTTCGAAAATAAATAGTTTTTTTTTTTTTGCTGGACGTCGCAGGACCGTATACTACTCGTCATGTTAAAGAGAAAACTTCATATGAACATATGACCTAAAGGTCTTAACTTTTGAGATACAGGGTGATAAAGTTTTCGAAAATAAATAGTTTTTTATTAATTCCTGTAATACCACTTTAGATATTTTAATGAAACGTGGTATACGTGTAGTATGTATCAAGAGGCATTATTGAGTGTTCCCCATTTTTTTTTAATTCCACCAGTGGCGTTCGTACGGAATTTCAGCTACCTACTTTGACAGACGTTTAGGTCACACGTTCATATATAAGTTTATATAAGTTTCCTTTTTAAAATACATCATAAAATCGTTCCCTAAAATATTGACATTCAATTTCCCCTGAATGTATACAAATAAGACTTTTTTAGCTCTTTCGAAAATATGTAGATATATACTTAGTATAATCTCGATAATACACTGACATACAGATAATTAAACTATTCTTACTTGTTTCATATTTTTAAATTACTTTTTAGACATGGAGAGATGTTTGTAATTATTACTACTTGTGGTATTTATTGAACCACAAAATAAGAAACGATTTTTAGTATAAATAATAACGTTTTTCCAATCGGACAATTGTAAAAAATTGGAAATTCTTTAACGCATTTAATGATTCATCGTGTTTTTCTAATTATTATTTCTTGTGTTTCGTCGCCGTTGAAATGAAGACTTCTTTATTTTATATATTATTCTTTTCAATCATTAATAAAAAAACAAAAAACCAAAGAAAAAAGCCATAGTATCCCTCGTCGAGATTTGAACGCCGTACCTCTAGCGCCGTGGGCCACCGTCCGTTCCGATGCGCCACAGGAGCTCGTAAATTCGAGATATCATATTCTCATATAGAAATATCTAGTACCTATCTGTTTTTGAGGAATTTTGGCGACGTTTATCAAAAAATAAGCGGTTTAGAAAGGCGTTGGAACTTTGAAATTTTGGAAATCGTCATTATAAATACGGCCGGTTCGGCGGTCACGTCTGGGAAAGCGTCGTCTTATTGGGCGTCGGCGCCCCGACGCTGTATTTTTTAGTTTTAATCGGAAAAAATTTTTTCCCCAAAATAACCAAGTACTCGTCGAGGAGAATATGTTCGGACATGAATAGTTTTGGCGTAGCGTTAACCGTTCGGGAGATATAAGCGCTCAAAGTCCGCTCCAACGCGAATTTTTAATTCGTTTGCTAATCTTACAGGATTCGGACGTTGGTCTGCGGTGAAACCTAGACAGTTGATTAGAAAAATCCTTTTCCCGTCGATCGGCACCCCCTTTTCGAGTTTAGTCCTTTCGTAAGGTCTCAGGAGGGAGCCCCGTTTACCTCTGCGACAGCTATTATTATAAAAAAGAGCGGAGTATGGCCGTCTTGATTTAATAAAACCCGCTATACAGGCTCTTTCCAAAATGAATGTCCATATTTCAGGGAACGATTTTTTTTTGCTGGACGTAGCGGGATCGTATATTAGTCGTCATGATAAAAAGAAAACTTCATATGAACATATGACCTAAAGGTCTTAGCTTTTGAGATACAGGGTGATAAAGTTTTCGAAAATAAATAGTTTTTTTTTTTTTTTTTTGCTGAGGTAGCGGGACCGTATACTACTCGTCATGTTAAAGAGAAAACTTCATATGAACATATGACCTAAAGGTCTTAACTTTTGAGATACAGGGTGATAAAGTTTTCGAAAATAAATAGTTTTTTATTAATTCCTGTAATACCACTTTAGATATTTTAATGAAACGTGGTATACGTGTAGTATGTATCAAGAGGCATTATTGAGTGTTCCCATTTTTTTAATTCCACCAGTGGCGTTCGTACGGAATTTCAGCTACCTACTTTGACAGACGTTTAGGTCACACGTTCATATGAAGTTTTGTTTTTAAAATAGACTAAAAAATCGTTCCCTGAAATATTGACATTCAATTTCCCCTGTACATTGGAGAGCGGAGAAAAAAAATTGACCCCCTTAAAGACGCGCTGGAGAGAAATAAAAAAAAATGTATGCAAAAAAGACTTTTTGACTCTTTCGAAAATATGTAGATATATACTTAGTATAATCTCGATAATACACTGAACTATATACGATTTTAGTATAAGTAACGATGAGAATTATCAAAAAATAATAAGCGGTTTAGAAAGGCGTTGGAACATTGAAATTTTGGAAATCGTCGTAATAATTTATTATTTCATTCCTTGTTTGTACATTATTGTTTTCGTAAATATATATTTGTGGAAATAAAAAGATGGTATCAAAGAAGAGTCCCTTACCTCTGTGAGCATGTGTAGGTTAAAGTAAAACAAATAATGAAATATTATTTAATTATACATTTAATTAAAAATAGAATATTTTCGCAGTAACTCCTATTTTTTATTTTTTGTTCCTTGTCGTAAATGAAAAATAAATTTTAACTATATTCCTCTATAAACAAAATTAAAAAAAAAACAGATACGTCGTAGAAGGGGGTTTGAACCTAGTACCATCCGATTCGAAGCCGAAGACCTAAGCATCACGCCACCGGCGCTCGTATGAAAGGGTATTTTATATACGCGTATATTATGAATAATATATTTTCTAAAATCGAGTTTGGCAGAGGAAAATCAAAAAAATAAGCCGTTTAGAAGGGCGTTGGAATTTTTGAAATTTTGACGATCGATATTGTTCACATGGGCAATTCGCTGGAGACGACCTGCAAGGCGACGCTAAATCGGACGCCGCCGCCGCGACGCAAAAAGATTTTAGTTTTAATCGGAAAAAAAAAATTTCCCGAAAATATCCAAGTACTCGCCGAGAAGAATATATTCGGACATAGATAGTTTTGGCGTAGCGTCAACCGTTCGGGAGATAAACGCGAATTTCCGACTAATCTGAAAACATCGGGAAAAGTCAAGGTCGGTTCGCCGGGAAACCTAGACAGTTGATTAGAAAAATCCTTTAGGCGTCGATCGACACCCCCTTTTCGAGTTTAGTCCTTCCGTAAGGTCCCAGGAGGGAGCCCCGTTTACCTCTACAATCACCAATTAGTATAGTATAAAGAGCGGAGTATGGCCGTCTTGATTTAATAAAACCCGCTATACAGGCTCTTTCCAAAATGAATGTCCATATTTCAGGGAACGATTTTTTTTTGCTGGACGTAGCGGGATCGTATATTAGTCGTCATGATAAAAAGAAAACTTCATATGAACATATGACCTAAAGGTCTTAGCTTTTGAGATACAGGGTGATAAAGTTTTCGAAAATAAATAGTTTTTTTTTTTTTTGCTGAGGTAGCGGGACCGTATACTACTCGTCATGTTAAAGAGAAAACTTCATATGAACATATGACCTAAAGGTCTTAACTTTGAGATACAGGGTGATAAAGTTTTCGAAAATAAATAGTTTTTTATTAATTCCTGTAATACCACTTTAGATATTTTAATGAAACGTGGTATACGTGTAGTATGTATCAAGAGGCATTATTGAGTGTTCCCCATTTTTTTTTAATTCCACCAGTGGCGTTCGTACGGAATTTCAGCTACCTACTTTGACAGACGTTTAGGTCACACGTTCATATGAAGTTTTGTTTTTAAAATAGACTAAAAAATCGTTCCCTGAAATATTGACATTCAATTTCCCCTGTACATTGGAGAGCGGAGAAAAAAAATTGACCCCCTTAAAGACGCGCTGGAGAGAAATAAAAATGTATGCAAAAAAGACTTTTTGACTCTTTCGAAAATATGTAGATATATACTTAGTATAATCTCGATAATACACTGAACTATATACGATTTTAGTATAAGTAACGATGAGAATTATCAAAAAATAATAAGCGGTTTAGAAAGGCGTTGGAACATTGAAATTTTGGAAATCGTCGTAATAATTTATTATTTCATTCCTTGTTTGTACATTATTGTTTTCGTAAATATATATTTGTGGAAATAAAAAGATGGTATCAAAGAAGAGTCCCTTACCTCTGTGAGCATGTGTAGGTTAAAGTAAAACAAATAATGAAATATTATTTAATTATACATTTAATTAAAAATAGAATATTTTCGCAGTAACTCCTATTTTTTTATTTTTTGTTCCTTGTCGTAAATGAAAAATAAATTTTAACTATATTCCTCTATAAACAAAATTAAAAAAAAAAAACAGATACGTCGTAGAAGGGGGTTTGAACCTAGTACCATCCGATTCGAAGCCGAAGACCTAAGCATCACGCCACCGGCGCTCGTATGAAAGGGTATTTTATATACGCGTATATTATGAATAATATATTTTCTAAAATCGAGTTTGGCAGAGGAAAATCAAAAAAATAAGCCGTTTAGAAGGGCGTTGGAATTTTGAAATTTTGACGATCGATATTGTTCACATGGGCAATTCGCTGGAGACGACCTGCAAGGCGACGCTAAATCGGACGCCGCCGCCGCGACGCAAAAGATTTTAGTTTTAATCGGAAAAAAATTTCCCGAAAATATCCAAGTACTCGCCGAGAAGAATATATTCGGACATAGATAGTTTTGGCGTAGCGTCAACCGTTCGGGAGATAAACGCGAATTTCCGACTAATCTGAAAACATCGGGAAAAGTCAAGGTCGGTTCGCCGGGAAACCTAGACAGTTGATTAGAAAAATCCTTTAGGCGTCGATCGACACCCCCTTTTCGAGTTTAGTCCTTCCGTAAGGTCCCAGGAGGGAGCCCCGTTTACCTCTACAATCACCAATTAGTATAGTATAAAGAGCGGAGTATGGCCGTCTTGATTTAATAAAACCCGCTATACAGGCTCTTTCCAAAATGAATGTCCATATTTCAGGGAACGATTTTTTTTTGCTGGACGTAGCGGGATCGTATATTAGTCGTCATGATAAAAAGAAAACTTCATATGAACATATGACCTAAAGGTCTTAGCTTTTGAGATACAGGGTGATAAAGTTTTCGAAAATAAATAGTTTTTTTTTTTTTGCTGAGGTAGCGGGACCGTATACTACTCGTCATGTTAAAGAGAAAACTTCATATGAACATATGACCTAAAGGTCTTAACTTTTGAGATACAGGGTGATAAAGTTTTCGAAAAATAAATAGTTTTTTTATTAATTCCTGTAATACCACTTTAGATATTTTAATGAAACGTGGTATACGTGTAGTATGTATCAAGAGGCATTATTGAGTGTTCCCCATTTTTTTTTAATTCCACCAGTGGCGTTCGTACGGAATTTCAGCTACCTACTTTGACAGACGTTTAGGTCACACGTTCATATATAAGTTTATATAAGTTTCCTTTTTAAAATACATCAAAAAATCGTTCCCTAAAATATTGACATTCAATTTCCCCTGAATGTATACAAATAAGACTTTTTGCTCTTTCGAAAATATGTAGATATATACTTAATATAATCTCGATAATACACTGACATACAGATAATTAAACTATTCTTACTTGTTTCATATTTTTAAATTACTTTTAGACATGGAGAGATGTTTGTAATTATTACTACTTGTGTTATTTATTGAACCACAAAATAAGAAACGATTTTTAGTATAAATAATAACGTTTTTCCAATCGGACAATTGTAAAAAATTGGAAATTCTTTAACGCATTTAATGATTCATCGTGTTTTTTTAATTATTATTTCTTGTGTTTCGTCGCCGTTGAAATGAAGACTTCTTTATTTTATATATTATTCTTTTCAATCATTAATAAAAAAAAACAAAAAACCAAAGAAAAAAGCCATAGTATCCCTCGTCGAGATTTGAACGCCGTACCTCTAGCGCCGTGGGCCACCGTCCGTTCCGATGCGCCACCGGAGCTCGTAAATTGAGATATATTCTCATATAGAAATATCTAGTATCTGTTTTGAGGAATTTTGGCGACGTTTATCAAAAAATAAGCGGTTTAGAAAGGCGTTGGAACTTTTTGAAATTTTGGAAATCGTCATTATAAATACGGCCGGTTCGGCGGTCACGTCTGGGAAAGCGTCGTCTTATTGGGCGTCGGCGCCCCGACGCTGTATTTTTTAGTTTTAATCGGAAAAAAATTTTTCCCCAAAATAACCAAGTACTCGTCGAGGAGAATATGTTCGGACATGAATAGTTTTGGCGTAGCGTTAACCGTTCGGGAGATAAACGCGAATTTCCCACTAATCTGAAAACATCGGGAAATGTCAAGGTCAGTTCGCCGGAAAACCTAGCCATTTGTATAGAACAATCCTTTAGGCGTCTATCGACACCCTACGTGTTGATTTTCCTCCTTCCGTAAGGTCGCAGGAGGGACGCCCAATCAACTCTACAATCACCAATTAGTATAGTAAAAGAGCGGAATATGGCCGTACTTGATTGAATAAAACCCGCTATACAGGCACTTTCCAAAATGAATGTCCATATTTCAGGGAACGATTTTTTTTTTTTTTATTACTCGCTGGACGTCATTAGCAAGGGATCGTAAATACATTAGTTTTCGTCATGATAATGTTAAAGAAAACTTCATATGAACATATGACCTAAAGGTCTTAGCTTTTGAGATACAGGAGTGATAAAGTTTTCGAAAATAATATAGTTATTTTAATACCACTTTTTTTTAATGAAACGTGGTATACGTGTAGTATGTATCAAAGGCATTATTGAGTGTTCCATTTTTTTTTATTCCACCAGTGGCGTTCG
>CM043022.1:23865644-23928251 GCA_023690525.1 Holotrichia oblita
TGAAACGATATAGTTGAGTTTATAAATGATTTTGCTGTAGTATGCTACGTAGATGATATTACTGTTGTTGTATCAGAGAAAGAAAAAGCCATTGAAACTTCTGCTAACTTAGTTTTGGATAAGCTTTTCAAATGGTTCTGCGCTAATGGATTGTCCTTAAATTTAAAAATTTAAAAATGTATTCTTTTCCATACTGGTCAAAAGAAAATAAGCAACTTCGTAGAGTATGCAGATTCTGGACTTTTTTAGGATTGACGTTTACGTCCACTTTAAATTGGAGCAGTCACTGTCAAAAATTAATGAGCAAACTGAATAAATCAATATTCTAAAGACCATCAGATTTTACCTCAAAGACCAGAGATTTCACAACGTCGTGAACGGAATGGAATCTTCAGAGAGGCAAAAACTACTAGGCCCGGTACTGTTCAGCATCTACGTCGCAGACATTCCCAAACACCCCGACCGTCAAGTGTTCAATGCCCTCTATGTGGATAACACCGCAATAATAGCCACTTCGAAGTGTCGCGAGATCACATCCCATCTTGTTCAGGCACAATTGGATCGAATCTAGGGTTTCTTCAGCACGAAAACCCTCGTCCCAAACGATAACCGTTCTACGGACAGAGATCGACTGGATCAAGAAGATTGAGTACTTGGGAATGATCCTCGACAGGAAGCTAACTTTTGCCCAGTATCTAGGTAGAGCTGGAAACAGGGTCATCGGTCGACTGTTGTACAAAACACACATCTACTCAAACAGTTCCATCCATCACACACTGGTGTCGATACAAAATCACGTCCTGTGACTTGCATTCCGCCTCCTTAAACGCACCTCTCTGGTTATTCTCCGAGACAGCGACAGATGTCCAGCACTTGAACGAGTTTCTGAGGAAGCTCAACCAAGAATTCTTCGAGAAGGCACTCACAAGCATCTCCGTCTAACGAGACGCGGTAATAAGAACATCACGAATACCTAATTCTGTTTCTCTAATTTCAGATTTCATCAGAAGACTCCAAAAAGTCACCCTTGAGCCAATACTGAGTTGCTGAGGAGAAATTTCTTTGTTTGTGGAATTCAGCGGAATGTTCAAGAAGCAACACATCTCGACTGTGGTATGCACCATTATTTCTATTTATTTATAGAGAAGCATTTCATTTTTTCATAAGAAAATTAAACCTATTTCTTTTAAGAACCATGAAGAATGTTTGTTTATATGGTAGGTTGGGGTATTTATGGTACGTAAGATGGATGCAAAATCGCAATATATCAGTTAAAGGAGCAATTGCATTGAAATTTGACTGCCTTCGTAAATCTTGTGTACTTTTTCTATTTTCAACGTCTTCTTTGTTATCGTTCGGTTCAAATTCATTTGTTTTTACTTCCATAATTTATACAAAAAAGTCGGCAAAAAAATACAGGATGAGCTTAAAAAACACTAAGAAAATTCATTATCATAGTAACAAGACAATGATAGATGTGATGTCTTTATTATGTTAGTTTAAATTTAAAAAATAAAGACAACTTACAAATTCGTCTGTTGTAATATGTATAATTCATACGAGCAAAACAGTACAGTGTTGTCAATTCAATTCACAGAAAATAAATCACTAGTACCGCTAGTTGACAGTACAAATTATACGAGCGTACCTCGTATTTCACCTTGCATTGAAATATTGTTAGTTTTCGACGACAACTTGGATATTTATATTGTTCTGTGACGGTTTCGCAACGTTGGCGACATTGTTCCTTAGTAAAAACGACAATGATCTAACGCAATCTGAATTTCTATTCGCGTTACATCTTATTCATAGAGGAGCACACGACAGCTTACAAGATGCAGCTGTTCGTCCAGCAATCGTGAATTAAATGATAATCCGGTAAGTGCAAATGAAGTACTGTCATAAAGATAAAGAAATACTATTTAATTGTTGCAGTTACACGCTTAAATCACGTTGTTTATTCTTTAATCGTAATTAAAAGAATGTCTGAAGATATCCAACGGGTGCTTCAAAATAAAGCCGTAAAATCATTATTCCTGATGTAATCATAAATATTACTATCCGAACGCATAATACTTCGCGTGTTATCCTTTACGCAAAACAAGAAAACACTAGAGCTCGTAAATCAAACGGGCGCAACTTTTGTTTACGGTTTTTTGACGGATTTATTTCACCGTGGACCGATTTAGATCATCGAAGATATTTTTATTTTTGAAGTTTTTCGTTCTTTTTGAAAATTTACCAAATATGTGGCGACTATTTTAACGGTTTCATTGACTCATTGCGACAAAAATACGTTCAGTTTTATCTAATCAATTGACGTTACGCCTAAAACAACAGAAAGGATGTCTCACCAAAAATAATATACATACATTTAAATGTAAAGTTCAATGTACAAATTAATCTGTAGTTTAAAGATATTTTAGTAAAACCTTTCGTCGACCTCTAACGTTGTAAAGAATTCACCAAAAGTTCACCCTACGTTGAAGGATCTCTAACTAACCTCATCAAAAAATTATCATCGGTGAAAATTGATTGACTCAGTACTTTGAGAGGGTATAAGAAGATTACCTTGTTGAAACATTTCCTTCTAAGTAACGCTAAGTAGACAGAGTTCATAATTGTTTTTGACACTCAGTGTTTCATTCGAACTTTCTTATGTGTTCTTGTTTGAAAAAAGTTATTTCTTTTAATATATTGATACTAACAGTAAAGAATAATTATTTGTTTTCGCAAAAAAGCTTTCTACTAACGCATGCCTTTTCTGCAATCAATGAGTAAACTGCCTACCTTTGGAAATGAATTACTAAACACATTATAGTTAACGGTTCTTTTATTTAACGTGCAGGTACTTTTCGATATTATTAGGTAGATGGCACGCACTCTTTTCTATTTTACAATACTAAATCCCATCAAAAATATTATATTGTTACTAATTAAATGGCCGTAATTTCTATTTAATGATCTTTTTACGCGCTGCAGTTATTCTATCCATAAGGTGAAATTATTCCGACGATTAGTAACAGCTACTTCCTCTCTGTAATTTCTTTTATTCAAAGACGTTCATGGAATGACTTTCGTTCGATAATAGGGCGTGCTTAAACCACAAGCATGCAACGCTGCATTGTATTGCCATAAAACTGTTTTATGTTTATGAACTTCTTATATATCCCATCTGAACTCAATGAGTTTCAAGACTGCTTTCTACAAGTAGGTACCATATATGCTTTCCAACTATCCCATAGAGAGTAGATTCTCAATTAGACACGACAATACAAATTTAGTGCAATTTGTAAATACCTCTTTACTTGTTCTTTTAAACCATTAAAATGTTTTACTTGTTAAATTGGTAGTACCATTTTTTGGCACTAACAATAAATTGTTTTGTTATGCAAATATCCATTGAAGCAGAGCAGTTCGATACAGAGATTAAACTACTAATGATACTATTCTAGGTCAGACAATTAATTCATAATAATTAATTCTTAAAAACATTAAAATTGACAATTTTAAACCAACCGCACAAATGTGCATAGATAGGGTAACAAAACTAGTAGTTAATAAACACCCACCAGTAAATGAACACTCCATCCAGACCTGCGCTGAGGGCATTTTAAATTGTCTGCAGGTAAATGGAGCAGTGGAAATCTTGTCTGACAGCCAGGCTGCCCTAAGAGCACTACAGACTGTCAGGTTTGATTTCAAGGTAGTGTTAGACTGCCATAGGATTCTTGTAAAAAGTCACTTTGGAATCAGAGGCAATGAAATGGCTGACAAGCTACCACGCCAGAGATGACCACTCGTAAGTCCAGAACCGACGTTTGGGATTTCAGCGGCAATCAAAGCTGGTCTAGATCCGAACTCGTTGCTAGGCGTTGCTGCTATTGGAATGCATTTGCCGGTCCAGAACAAAAGCTTCGGAATCCGTCCAGTATAAGAAAAAATTACGCAAGTCTTTATGAGCAGGGACAGAATAAGGTTACTCACCGAAATCTCAACCGGTCACTGCGCACTGAATAAACACATACATCGCACGGGCATAATACACTCTCCCCTTTGCAAAAACTGTCGGAGTGGGAGGAAACTCCAGTCCATCTCCTTGCTGACTACCTAACAGCACACAGGAAGAGGCGGATATACTTTGGGATCGACAGTTTAGATGATCCCGGAGTAAGCAAATTAACTCTCGATCAGTTGCGGACTTTTTGTCCAGGTGCAACCTGGTTAAGACGACTAAAACGGCACAGTTGTACGGCTGTCCTTGTCCCGCCCGTGCAGTCCAAAAAAAAAAAAAATGAACACTCTTATAAAATTGAGCCTGGGGCAGATCTGATTCTGGTTGGATAGTAGTGGTGTTGTCAAATATTCATCAAATGTATTCATCATATGTCATCAAAACAAAATTTCAAGTTAGCCACATTTCAATTCGAAAAATAATCCGTCTAGAACGAAGTTTACAATTTAAGCAAACAAAAAGTTCAACAAAACTGTAGAATCCAGTTTTCATGTTTGGTTAATTTGCGTGAAACATACTTCGGAAGAAATTGATCTATCATTGACAATATCTACAGCTAAAAATTTTTGGGCATTGCATTTATCGTGGCCAATAAATGAATAAAAATCCAGTAACAAAAAAAGGAGATTTGAAGGTTTCTGTTGTAATAATATTTAAAAAATGGAGAGAAATAGATGAAGAAAAATCTAAACCAAAGGAATTAAATGAAAAAAGCAATTGAAGAAAAGAAAGAAAAAGAAAATAAAAGTCAAATTTCCAATGCAAAACGTTCTAACGTTTTCCAAAGGATAAACAAATTACAAATTTTCTTGTCTTTTTAGAAACTTTTAATCCTAAATCAAACCAAAGCTCTTCTTACAAATTTTCAGTTTTGGTAGTTTTATTGGCAAAGACATCCCAATAATCAACACTGAGATCAAATTAGTAATTCTCAATGTATTTTCAGTTTCTTATGATTCTGTTTAAAAAAAAGGGAGATACGAACAAAAAATTTCGTTTGTAATTCTCTTTTGAAAAACAAAAATTAATAAAATTGAATCAAGAATCCTTATAAAATGCCACTGTAAACAAGGTTGCCAAAACTACAAGAAATTTATATGGATATGAGTGAAAGATTGGGCAAGTCTGCATCTTAATATCAAGTAATTAAAAATTGGTCACGTGATTTCAACATTTCAACAATTTTGTGTCCCCCCAAAAGTGAAAATACTGAAAATACCATCGTCACAGTTTTTTGAGATTTTGTGAGGGTTATTTTTCTCGATTTTTACGAAAAAGGCATACTGAAACAGGTGAAAGTTACGCAAAATTAATGTCAAAGAAAAATTAAGACGAGGTGTAATATTTTCCCAGTAACTACCATCTACTCCCAAAAGAACATGAGGAATTTTTTAAACGATGGCTGATGGAATTAGATAAAGAATTTTTTTCTAAAGGAATCTTGGTAATTAAAAATTGATAAAAAACTTATTAACTTTTCTGGGGATTATATTGAAAAATAAACTGGTTTTGTTCTCTTCAGTTGTTTGCTTTAATGTTAGGGATAATAATTGATGAACTGGCCTTGTATGTGCCCATTTTTATTTCTGCGGATTTTATTTTTCATTTTGCCCTATATGTAGCATTTATTATTCTGTTCCCCCCAGTTTTTCGCTCTATTTCAGAAACATAATTTGTATGGATTCTATATACAACCTTGTTGTTTTTTAAAAAACAATTTATGATTTTTCTTACTGTCCGTTTCCATTCTTAATTCAAATTCAGCCTACGATTGCTTTGTGGCTTCTTGTATGCAAAGCTGTAAAAAGCTGGTGCAGTTGGTAGTTTAACCGGCTTTGAATTATATTGTTTTTTACCTTCTAAAATGCGATCATATGTTTATGAATTCGACCGTCAAAGTTTCGAATAATTGTTCCATTCTTTATGCACAAGTACCAAATTTAACACTACTCAAACGACTCATTTTTAAGTTTACCAATCTACAGATATTTTCAAGTGCTTGGAACCAAACAATGAACAATGAATTTAGCAAAACTTAAGAAAACGTTTAGAAAGATTCAAAATAAACACCCCTTAGGTTAATAAAAGAACTAGTTTCAAAAAAAAAGTTATTTTAAGAGACGACAAGATAGTACCTATTACCCAAGATGTTAGAAGAATAAGCTATATAATTAGCACACAAAAGCTCTCTAAGTAAACTAAAAATATGACAGTCATTACTACGTACTAAAATGTAGTTTTTCAACACGGATAACTTAATCTTAACTTATCCAATAAACACCATTAACCAAATGGTTATATTTAAATGTCAAGCCATAAACTATATTTACCCATTTTCTAACAAAAAAAATATGCTGTTATTTTAACTGACAAATACTCTTGAGTTTCTATCTGTGGATATTTTTCGAATTTAAAAGCACAGTCCTCCATTTAATAGTAGTAGTAGTAGTAAGTTTGTAAAAAAAGCAACTGACTTGATTCACAAATTCAACAATTTTATTCTTAATAAACTATCGCAGTACAACCACATTCAACGACTGAGAGAACAGAGAACAGAGCGTTACGAGACGATAGAAAAAAAAATCTATAGGGAAAAAACCGTAGAAGTAGAGTACAGAAACAAAATGAAGTAACTGATAAGAAAAAAAGAACCAAAGAACATAATCTTCAGATTGGAAATTTTGTACTATACAAACAAGATCGATCAAACAGTTAAACATATAGAATAATAGGCATAAAGGGTTCCAACATAATACCAAGAAGGAGAGAACAAATCAATGAAAAAATGTATCATTTTTAAACAACATTTACCAAGTAAAAATACCCATTACAATAACACTTCTAAAACACAATTTCCAGTCCGTGATTTGCCAGTCATACAGCATCAAATGGAAAATCAATCTTGGACACCGACCATCACAAGAAGTACTTTCACTCACACCAATAAGTGAACAACAAGAATATATGTGCAACCTCATGATGAACACTTGGATCGTAAATTTATGTCATTTTTTCTATTTCTCTGCAGCTTCTTTTATCTTCTCTTTCTCATATTTTGAGCTTTTTTCCTTATAAACTTTTCTTTTGCGTCAAGCAGTTGGATAGGTTTCATTATTACCTTGGCTAATTTGTCGTTAATAGCATTTGAACAACTTTTTTAATGGTAAGCATTGTATTCTTAAATAATACAATGCTTACCATTAGCAACTAACAGTATATTTCCGATTATGCACTTTATCAATAATCTTCACCACTCCTTCAATTGGATTTAAAGCTCCTGTTTACTTTGAATAGAAATAGGTGATAAGATCACAAGTTAGAATTTAAAACCGATGTTATTATATGCAACTTTTATCCTATATAATAGGCCAATTTAATTTAACAAAAATTGAGTCGGAGAAGAGAAACTTTCTGTTTTCAATGAAATTAAGTAGATTTTAAAAAGTTTCAAAACCTAAAATTGCAGAACGATTACAATCATAATAATTTATGTATATGGGATACAATAATTAATTAATTGTCTGTTTCATCAAAAACATCGAATGCTTCGACCAATCAAGGCCAATCGCGGAAGATCTTTTTTGAATCAGAAGATATTAATACTTGCTAAGTATAAATTTACACATGTGTAGTATACTACTATTATAACGTGGCAATGGAAAGGTAATACATACAGGTATATTTTTAAACATACGGAAAAAGGAAAATAAACAAAGGTATATACGAGAGCTGGCTGAGAATTTCTGGTTTTGTGATATTCACGACCAACTCATCGCGTTCCCATGAATATCATTGCTCAACGTTTTTATTGTAAACTATACTCATCATTTAGAATAATTAATATAACATAAATTTCATAAACTATAGGAGCAAATTTCTAATTAAATGTTATTTGTAAATATTAAGCTGATGAAATGATAATTTAAACAAATCAAAACTAACCGAAACTACTTATTAGGTTGCTACAACTTGATTCTTGTCCTTAATGACTACTTTTATAATAAAATTGCTTTTTAATTTGATTACTGTTATGCTTCGGATTGGAAACATATCAGTCAGACCTGGTAGATATTGCAGAAGCAGGTTTGTATACTTATACAATATTACCTACATACATATACACACATATATGAAAGTAAGTGTAATCAACATTAATTTCATGGAATATTCACACGAAATATACTACACGTGATTTTCTTTTTAATAAATGGAAATACGTACATTCATGAGAAAAGTACGTTCCAAAACGCAAGTGATTATTAGAAATTCATCTTTATAAAATCAGCATTTCATAATATTTCATAATAATCAGCAAACAAGGAAGTACATGTTTGTTATATTCAGTCAATCATGCTTTGAACATCATCTTGAAGATGGTGTTGTAGACTAAACAAAACTAAATCAGAAACAACGGTCTACTCGATTTTATTGGGCCTATAACGTTCTTCTTTATACAACTTCTACTATGGCTTTTATTTGAAAATCACAACTTCAAGTTACTTGTGGGATATCTCCACAATATTGTTAGTTTTGTTTTGTATTAATATACTGGCCACCACAAATAATCAACTACTAAATTTTCATACTTCTTGTCAGTTGTTACAGATATGGTATACAGTAGTTCACGCAAATTATTGACGTAATGTTTCTTGGATTATTACTAGAGGAGATGATAGATAGTCTCCCACAACACTTTCTCCGAAATAACTTTACGCCATTTTACCACTATCACGGATTGATTCGTCATTGAAGATAATTCGATTCAATTTCTTATTCCAGTGAAAGTATCGGTAAACAAAAAAATAGTCGAAACGATCGAAGCCTAAAAATTAAATTTTTAAACTATATAGTTTCTTGATTAATTAAACCTGTCAATGTATTATCAATTTCTTTTGTTGGCGACAAACGGTGCGAAGAAAACAATATGCATGATCAGTGATGCACCTGGGACAGATTAAATGACAACTCCGCGTAAAAAAATGTAATCTAACTGACAGTTCTCCTGAACTGCGTTTACTTCATTTGTGTTTGTGCAAGAGCTTGGAAGTTGTATAGTGACTCTTTCGAATTGTAATAAATAAATATAGTGCCAAATGGTATGAGTTTTTGGACAATCTTCTAACTGTGATGAGAGTTGGGTCTACTACGGACCACTACAGACTCGAAATTCATCTTCCAAATGGCAGCTTCCTGGTCAGCTACTGTCAGAAGTTGAGCATACCAAAATGACGTGGATGACGTAAATGGAAAGTACTAAGCAATAAAAAAAAATCAGGACTATATTCCGAACACTTATGGTTCCATATAAGACAATAGAAAATTTATATAAAATTATACGTTGTCCCATATATGACACAAATATATAATTATATAAATAATTTTCCTATAGTGTGGATAGTTGTTTGGATAGCAGCCGCTATATGTCAACAATGGTGGCCATTTGTGCAAGAAGTTTTCCAATTTGAGATCTAAATGTTCATATGTAACATATAACCCACTATACAGAAAAGTGTTATAATAGAAGACATTAAACAAAACAGGAAATTCGAAGAATTAGGGAATTTTTATTAACATTAAAATAAAAAGTTTTCTAGTATTCGATTGCCATTTTCTCAATTTTTTTTTAATGTGTGGTAACACATTTTTATAGTACCAGTTCCACAATGAAAATGCAAAAAGAAAATAGGGACTTGTTGTTTTAAAAACAAAAGATTACGACAATATTAAAAAACAAATGGTTATAAAATAAAAAGTTTATTACGCTTTTACAAAACTTCTTCGAGTTTAGATGCACACTATATCGACGACATATAAATGTGACAAAATTATTAATAATAATGTGATATTTCAACCTAAAGCTGAATAAAACAACAATCAACGAAAAATCAATTTATTCCACACCACAAAATGTGTTGTCATTTGAAGTTTTTTTAGTGGAACAAATTGACAATAATAAATGACAAGTAATATAAAATCATATAGCTACGCCTGTCAATAAAAATATTTACGAGCAAAGAAATCAAGTTTAGATTAAAAGTTTTCGAAGTTCCGGTCATTGCAAGAACTTCAAACTTTTAGCGTTTGTGTAAAACACAACACTCTCTTCGGGCAAAATATTTCTAACCAGAAGTACCGAAAATGCTAATAAAGGTTCTCTTTTTGTATGAAATAGTATTTTTCTTTTAAATATGCATCATTTAAAAAATCTATAAAGATAACCTATATCTAAAATCAACAGTTACTAAAATCTTTAAACATTTATGACTTTTTTACAATTTCAAACATTACAATGAGGAAACAGAAACTATACACTCCCGGCTTATAGCTTATGCTTGAGCGGAAATGAAATATACAGGCTGTTCAGAATAAAATCACAAAGTTTCAAAACTTCGTTTTTGAAAAGGTTGAGGAAAATAATAAGTGCAGAAAAACATATATAATATCTAAACAATAGCAAAATAAGATAATAATAGACAATAATAATTCAACTACAATGTATAGTGTAGTAGTAAATCATAAATATGCAATATGGCTAGAATTTTGTCCTAAACACTGAATAATTCTTCTGTTAATTCTCTACTCTTCGCGTTTTGAATTTGGTTCGGTTGGTAACTAAAACATTTCTTTCAGTTTCAGTTGTTGGTCATTTTTAATCGGTCGGACATAAATCGAACTTTTTATGTCCTCCTTAAAACTTATCAATAGCGTTGATCTGTCAAATTTGTGAGGATAATTTGACTTTTTTGTCTCAAGATGAAAACTTCTTAAATATAATTTTAACTGAATATGAAGCTTGATGGGTACACCACTAGAACGCTTTCACGAAGCAACAGTCAATGTTTATAAGGTTCTTCAACACCCAAGAAAGCGAAAACGTTATTGTTCATATATTCTCACTTTTCTGGGACGAGGAGAAGGATTCTCTCTTCTCTTTCTAATGTGTGGTGGGTGGTAGTTGAGTTATGTGGCAAAAGGGACTACAATAACGAACAATGTCTACAAATACATGATTAAGAAATTAAACACGGCTGTACAGGATAAAGGACTTTACAATTTTGCTCAGAAAACTCTGCTTTTGCACGACAACAGGGATACAGAAGACACGAATTGTTCAAGCAGTAATCAATGAGTGCGGCTTTGAGGAATTACAACATCCCACAGTCCAAACCTCGTCTACTGTGACTATTATCTCTTTCCAAAACTAGGAAAACGCTACAAATTCGTGTTTTGTGGGATTACCGAAAGAATTCTTTTGAAGCCATAGAGTTATTAAAGCAACGTTCAAAATAGCTGTGTTAGTGTTAATAGTGCTTGCGTTGAAAAATAGTTTAGCGAGTTTTTTTTTCATAACTAGGTAGATAACAAAAAATTTCGCTCATAGTAATACACTATATTCGTAAATATACAGTACCGAAATTATAACACTATTCACAGTTTTTTATGAAAATCACACTGCTGCCAAACTTGTTTTAAATAAACATTAACCTGTTATCTGTTGAGTAAAGAAAAGTATCTGTAAATAAGAGGCTCACAACTGATAAAAGAAACTTCTATATGTCAAGCATATAATCGTTCATACGAGTTTGGCGGAAATAATGGATCCAACACTAAATGAGTTGGATCTCAATTTGAGCAATGTTTTAAAATGTTTCGAGTAAATAAAAATCACAAAGGCGTAATGCTACAAGTCCTACAATCACCGAAAAGAAGCATACAAAGAACTGTCATAAAACTGGATATAAAAAGACAATCTGTGGATGGTAAAATTCAAATGTGTTATAAACTCAACCAAAATGATAAACCACAACGTTTAGTTTACTGTTCTCGGATCCTGGCTTACATTTATGAAGACGATGTGTTCTTGATTAATGTTTGACATTGAGTATAGTCTCCCTGAGGAATTCTCATTGAAACGCCCCTTCATGAACAAAGAGTTACCATATCAGCAAGTTCTGATATTTCTTACAGAGGACCTCAGACGATTCTGTTGATCAATAGAGTTGTTATTACACATCGCTGATCAATCGTTGAGAATAATTAGAGATTATTTTGGTGACATAGTCACTTCCCAAAAAAACAGACTTTAGTTATCCTTCACATAGCCCGGAGCTTACTCACCCCAATAATGGATACATCTGGGATCTGATGAAACCAGCAATTTTTCAAAACGATTCATGTAGGTACTACAATTCCGGAATTAAAAATGTATTCGTTTCTTTCCAACTTTGCAACAACCTATATTTGAAAACATGGTACGAAATCTCCAACACTGCTTTGAATTGTGCATTCAAAATATCAGGAAATATCAGGAATTAAAAGATCATCGGTATTTAAAAGGAAACGAACAAGTTTCGTTGTAAATGGAGGTTGGTAGGAGATCTAATATGCCACCAAAGTCTTTGATTTGAAAGAGAAAATGCATTCGTTGCAACTAACAAAATTAAAATGGAAAGGATTGTTATTACAGATTTTTCAATTGTACCCATAGATGTACCTACTGTAAACCACAACCCATTAGTATGAATAGAATCTCAAGAGGATGCAAACTACAATGTTGATATCTCTACTGTGCAACAATTTGGAGCAAATAGAACTAGTCAAAGATGACGGTTTATTTTTGCTTAAAACCTAGTGGTTAGAAAATTTTAGGAAGATCATGTAATTATCAAAAATTACTTTCTTTAAATTTGTACTTAATTTTATTTTTCCTCAATTCAAGTTTCACCACACCGTACATGTTTTTATTTAAAATCTATTGCAGAATATTATAGCAGCTCCATGTATCTTAATGACAAACCAGGAAGTCCATTTTGTAGTAATTTTTATTATCTACTTTAGTTTTTCAATAATACAACACATTTTTAAATATCGTACACTCGAATTCCCAGAAAAGAATAAATTACACAAAATATCCAGTAACACGCTAAGATTAGCTATTAAAAACAAAACGGTACACTCGAGCATATTAGAGAAGATATGTTTTAAACGCTCGCGGAACATACCACAAGATCACTCAATCAATTCCAAACATGTATGCCGTATAAAGCTACAATTCAATGCGCACACACTGTTATATGCGACTTGTCTCCTCTAGCCTAAGAAGTACGTGAAAACATGCAGATACTTTTTTCCTGATATGATGGGTACATACGTGTAAGCGCAAACATCACCTCGTCTCTTTCTATTCATCGTATCGTCGTCGTTTTTTTCTTAGTCGCGTCTTTAAACACTTACCTTCTACTCTACATTCCTGTCGCCGATTTTTCCAAGTGAAAATTCCGCGAAGATCGTAAACTCCACATCCAAAAGGAAGAGAAAAAAGCAAACTGCAAAGATCTTCTCTATACAAAATCACTTGATCGAAACACTTAACTTGACATCTTTTTTTTTAGGTTGTGTTGTGTGAAAATTAGGATTGATATCACTGATATTTTCGGTTATAGCCCACTAGATGTATTAGAAATCTAATTGGAAGATATGTTACAATTTTAGAGCTTAAACAAGAGGTAAAATAACTTTCCCGCTTATTAAAACCCCGATTTTCCACGGCAATTTTTATCGTTTTGACACACTAGGTACACTATAGGAAGTAACAAAAATAAAATAAACGAATATTACACTTCATTAACGAATCACAAGAATTTAACGTGTAGGTACTCGTTCTTTTATATATTTAAAACCACTTTGTCTTACCTTTCAGCATTTAATACAATGCCAATAGGTATTAACACACATTGCACGGAATACACTACATTTGCGAATACACGGATTTTCAGAATCCTTGACAGTCTCTGTATGCCTCTATTATTATCCCACGATCGCCGCGGTCTATAGTAAACTAAACTGTACGCGCTCTTCGAGTGAAAATAACTCAAGGGGAGCTACAGTGTAGTTTCTTATTCTTTAGGAGACCCGCCGCCAATGCGGTAGCCATGACAGGACAGTACACCGCGGTGGGGTCCGGTTTTTAAACCGACTTTCAAGCACTATACTACCTATCTTTTTCCACAGGTAACACAGCGTACCGGTCGAATTAAAGTCCATCATGAATGAAATAAACGTACGGCTTAAAACGCGAGTTTTAGCCGTAAGGAAGTAACTGATGAAACAACATCGAGAAAAGCGATATTATTTGAGAACGGTTTCAGAATACGAGACCATAGAAACTATCATTACGAGTAATGACAACATTAATTTTAAAAAAGCTTCAAAAGCTTTGTATGTTTTCTTATGTTTCAATTATATTTAGCAGTATGCAACCAACACAACATTTTTTACATGCAGCTGTTTTTGAATTTTTCACCATTAAATTGTCAGTTTTAGAGATAAACTAAATCGTTCTTGTAACTGGTTTTACTATATTTTCTGCTGATAGAAGATTATTCCATTGTATATTCCAACGCCAAGCTAATTAGATTTTAGGAAAACCTGATACTTGATTGCTGAAGACAAAGGTACCTTTGACTAATGAAATAAACCAAAACATATTTTTAATAGGTACTCATAGTATATTATTGGAATCATCCTACTAAAGCAAGAGTAATGGAAATAAATCAAGCTTTAGAAACGGACAACGTGGATTCGGTCTATCAGACTTCATCAGCGTTCCTCCAAATGCAAAAAGACGTAATTTTATCGTTACTCGCTATTTTCACATATATTATATATCGACTGCGACAGTAGACTAATTCTAAACCCATGTCCTCTATCGGACAAGGTGAGAAGTAGCAACGCCGTTCATCGACTAAGACAGGTCGGTAACCAGATACTGATATAGCATGGACAATTCGTCTATGCAAACTAGTGGTGATTCCATATAACGGTGTACCATGACGTAACATGAAAACGTCGAGAAATACCACAGTATAAAATCACCAAAAAATGTCTATACCTACTAAATTAATAAAATAAAAAATATGGTAGAAGTAAAAGATTGGAAAAATTAAATTGTATTGCTCTAATAAAGGCTGAACTCCGCAAGTATTCTAGAACAGTTTCCGTGTCACTTAGAGGATGTAAATTATATAAAATATACCCAAAATAGATACTAAACTAATACAGCAAGTAAATAGCAACATTTTTAACATTTGACCACTGCTCGCCGTTTACGAAAAATGTGAAGAACTTCGGAAAATGTCACGTCAAGGTTAAATAAAATTTAAATAGTACGTGGTCAAATGATGAGTTTCGATTTTTGGTGGTCTAAAAACACAAAACGACAAGTTGTATCATTTCTAGCATTTAGCGGTCTCTTAAAGTTTGTGAAAAGTGTGATGAGCTTTGGAAGCTTAGAAGTAAAACTTATAGGTAACTTCAAGCTCGAACAATACATAAACGTCGAGTGGTTTTTTTGTAGCTTAGAATCATAAAACAATAAATTATAACATTTTCAACGTTTGACTATCTCACATAACCTCTGAACTCCCTTGTTATCTGTAACGTATAATTCCCATAGATACTATTAAGTATAGTATTATTTATGGACTTTTCAAAAAATCATTAGGTTGTTAAGCAATATTTTTAATTTAGATTGGAATACTCGATTACATTGGGTTACCATTTGAAAATTCTCCTGATTGAATTGTGACTGGTGATATTTATTATTTTTATATGTATGTTCTTGTTATGATCTTGTGTATTTAATGTTTTAATTTCTTCTGTTAAACAATCTGAATCCTTTTTATTAGTTCAGTTTATAAAAGTTCTTCTATGTTATGATCTTTCTATACTTATTTTTCAATTCCTGAAGTATTTCCACTTAGGTCAATGAAAGCAGCAAACTACCTCAATACCAATTTATCCCATAAATAAATTTTCTTTAAAAGAATTAGCGATAGATTCGAAATTTCTAATATCAGAGCACTGATCTTCCCGGATTTTACATTCGGTGATTTGTCTTTTATTTTCTCTTCGATTGCATCAACAACTTTATTGAGTATGTTTGGTAATACTGGTCCAGTTGCTACTGCTAAATTATATGATTGTAATTTATTTAACTTTATTTTTATATTAACTAACATTGAAATAATATCAAAATACTGACACTAGCTACTTAAAAATTTTAAGTTGGACATACAAATTTCATGAGATAACCTCTCACAAAAAAAAACAAACGATCAGGAATCTTTTTTGTTCCCTTATGAATTCTTACGATAAATGTATAACTATATTGCTTCCCAGATACCATCGGACGTCCTGTGGATATCCATTTTATGTCCAAAAGTAGTCCGAACGTCCATGGATGTAAAACGGACATCCACTGGACGTCCGTTACTGAATATCCATCGGACGTCCGTTACTGAATATCCATCGGACGTCCGTTACTGAATATCCATCGGACGTCCGTTAATGGACGTCCTATGGATATAAAATCGTACATTTATCAAATAGATGAGTATTGTCTACCTATTTATTTATTTTTGCCCAAGAATGTGGAGGTTTCCATTTTCCGCAGAAATGTATCAGGATGTTGAAGCAATTTTAATATCTTAAAAGTAGATGCTGTACATAGAAAAGCAAGTTTGTAAAGAATAGTATATTTTATTTATTGATAGTTTAGGTAACAAGTTATAAAAATGTATGTACCTCATTGATCTTGAACATGAGTTGGCTGATTAGAATCAATTCCTATTTATTTATATTTAACATCAGATTCGTTTGTAGATATACATACATACATATAGGTATAGTTTTGTTAGGTACCTAAGGTGGTGGTATTGTAGAACAAGATCTCCAATATTTACTGTTATAAACTTATAATTGGTATCTACTAAAGCATGCAATACCATAAAAAAGAATTTGTTATAATGAACCTATATTTAGCGATGCTTGAATTTGTATGTGTTTTCTTTTCCTCTATTTCTTTCCATCTTTGTTGATCTGATTCGGGCATAACTATCTTCGATAAAATATTCCAAAGTGATGCATAGGTTCTGTGTACTATTTTTTGCATAATCTAAACGAAAACTGGTGCTGAACTGATTCTAAATGAATCACTAATTACTAAATACCCGAGACAAGAAAATATACAACCTTTAAGAAATTCGTAGAACCGTAGCAGCGATGCTACGAATAAAATAAAAAAGTCGAAATAAGAACACATGAATACAATAATGCAATTTTTTTTTCCCAAACGCCAATTTAAGAAAATTTCAGAAGAATTTCAGAACTTCGGTGTCAAGAACACATGAAATTTCTTTGTCCGTTTTTTGTAGAAAGAATTTGCATTCCCAATTTGGAAAATTATGCCAATTATTTTATAGCACAAGTTCTATCGCCACACCTAGTTAGGAATTATGATTATATAGAGAAAAAAATAAAACTTGATTTTAGAGGGGGCGAAAATATTTAAAAATTACTTAGAGATCCCAAGGAATCTATACATTCATTCTTTAAAGGAATGCATGATACGGTTAAAACTTTTCCTTGCCTCTTTTACAATTGAAAGAAAAGTATAATAACGATATATGCGAAACAGAATAATATAGGTAGATGGAATAGATAGTTTGAACATATTTTACACAATATTATTTTTTATTAAAAAAAAAACTGCTGAATGACTTTTAAGACACCGTCTTTAGAAGAATCGTTAATATTTTAATGCTACGTCATTTTTATATGTAAAAACAAAAATCTGTTAATGTAAATTTTCCAAAAGAAAAACATGCAAACACGAAAATTTCCACTCAACCATCAATCAACTACAAATTTTATTAATAGCTTCCTGTCACCAAAAAACAAATACAATATTATAGTTCCAAGAAAACAAACTACAACAGAAACTAAAGAAATATTGTTAATATTGTTGTTAAACAAAAACAATTTTACAACGAAGCAAACCAAATTTATTCTGCCGTTTATTATATTACCAACTCTTGCAATTTTCGCACTTTCACCCAATAGTTGCGAACTGACTCCTATAAATGTCTCGCACGGTCATATTTTCAATTTTAGAAATATTACTTTATTAGTTTAACGCGTCTAACCGTCGTGTATATTTTCTTTGAAATTATCCAGCCAATATTAATAGTTCGAAAAACACACAGAACATATAAAATGCATATGCTGACATGATATATTATTTTTGACGCTGGATAGTTAGATTTACGTCTTTCCGTTATATCAACAGCAATAAAGTTCATATTTATATGTTTAAAACAAATGAATTTATTACTACCTGTTAGTACGGCAAAATTTACATATCTTTTCAGATATAAAAATTATATTTCGCTGACGTTTGTTTTAAATATAGTGTTTAATATTCGCACATGGTTAGTATAAAAGGTGGATGGAGATGTAACCAATAACATAATTTTCTGTATAATAAATTACTTACAATTTATTACGTACTTATGTTCCTAAATACATATGAATGTATACCAGTTGTCGCAAGATATTACTGGGATCTGCTACTCATGTGATTCTTTTGAGTGCTTATCATCTTCCAACATATTGTTTGGGCAGCCAATATTTCCCTAGCGAATAGAAAACAGAGGCGGTGATGGAGTTCCCTAAACCTATTACGGGCGTTACTTCCCCGAGAATTCACAGATCCATTAATCTATAGCCTAAGAAGAATCTATACCAGTTCAAAAACGCGTTAGTTGGAAATCAGTAGCGAGATATTCACCAGGCAAGCTCGAGATATTATGGTTAACAAACGGGTCGATAGCCGCAGTGGTTAGGCGGCTGACTATCGTTGTAGCGGAATGATAGGAGCCGGGTTTCAATTCTCTGGAGGAACGATGACATTTTTTCAGAGGGTTAAAATCTGGATCGACTTACCATAAAAGGCAGTATGATGCTATTACAAAGCCATTTGAACACAATACACACACAAAACTACACCGGAAAAGTTGCAGTGATAACCAGACAAGCGATACAGCTTACGGAGTCACTGCAACTAAGCACACACTTAAACACAAACGACCTTCTGAAGTAGATGAACTATCTCTAATAAAACAAATAGTTTTATGTCCGACCTTTTCAAACTAATTGCGATGTTTTTAGTGGGGAATGTGTATTGGTAAATAACGGCTTTAGTTTAAAGCAGTTAGGTTCTGAAGAAGTTGACAGCACAGGCTTCAACACATAGTAAAACCCGTAACCGAATACTATTCGAAAAGAGCCGAGCATGAAAATTTACTATGAAGACTCCTCCAAACTTCTCAATAAACCATATAACCATTTTAAGCTTCTCTTGCACATTCAGTTAAATACCCCATTCTGAAATAGTATTCACAGTCTAGCGACAACAGATTTCTTAATTTTCAAAATAATCTTTAAATCTTAGTAAAATATGTTGTTTCTTAAAATCATTTTTTTCTTCCATACATTTATTTTGTTTTTGTAGTTACAAAAAACACGAAGCGTACTACTAGAACATTTTTATAGAAATTATTTTCCTCATAAGAAATTGTACAAAATACAAAAAAATATTGCTGTTTGAAAGCAAGTTTAAACAAGCATTCCTAAAAGTCGTAGAAAAGCGAAATCACGTTGAGCCATGCAACTATCGTAAAAAGAGTACCCATTCCTGGGTTACAATAATATAACAGTTTCTCCGAGGCTTTGAAACTAGATAAGGTTTATACGACATTTTAATAGATGTCTTACATATCAAATTACAGAACGCATGCGTGAATTCTAAGACGGGATTGGAACTGAATTCCCCCTGTTTATTTCACATATATATTATCCTTATACATTTTAATGTTTTTATTTTGTTCCTAACAGCAATCACTATGGTACACATCTGTTGTGTTCGTGGTTGTGAAGATAAACCATCTACACGTCACAGATTTCCCAATCCCAGAAGAAACCCCTCTCTATACAATACATGGCTCACCCCTCACCCTTGCTGGTAATGAATCTTTACTTCTTTTTTTTTTTTTAAATACAAATTTATATTGTTATATCAGTAATTTGTAAATGTACGACATGATTTTTATAACTTACTTTTGTTTTCGTGTAGTATTTAACAGCAAAATTGTATTAAAAAATAAATTCGAATAGAATATAAGGTGTTTTAAAGAACGCGCGCCGTTCGTGATATTGGTACAACCTTCGCGTCTAAATAAGTAAATAGTAGTTTCTCCTCTTACTATCATTTTTTAGTAATTGAAAATTTGAGAAATGAAATTTGTTTTAAATGTAAATTTGATTATATGCAGTCAATTTTTTTCCCCTAATTTTACTGAGTAATACCGGTTGATTTCATTTAATTTTTTATTTTTCGTTTCGATACATATGCAATCGTATAATTTTCAAGTTAATTTAAATGCTTACATATTAAAAATAGGTCGCACCTACAAAGCATACACTTACATGCATCTCTTACATGTAGGTACGACCTATTTTTAATATGTAAACATATAAAATTAACTTGAAAATGATACGATTGCATATGTATCGAAACGTAAAATAAAAAATTAAATGAAATCAACCGTCATTACCCAATAAAATTAGGAAAAAAATCATATCAAACACGGTCAAAGAATACAGGCCCCCGCTAGCTGTTTGAACGCCCGTGTGCAATACCGATTACGCCGCCCCTTGTACAATTGTAGACATGCAAATTATGACGTTTTGTTTTCCTTTCGATATGTTTTTGTCGCCGATGCCGCCCCCTTGAAAATGCCGCCCTTCCGCCCCTTGTACAATTGTAGACATGCAAATTATGACAATGTTTTGTTTTCCTTTCGATATGATTTTGTCGCCGATGCCGCCCCCTAGAAAATGCCGCTCTTGTGCGGTGCACGCCCACTAGCAGCGGCCCTGAAAGAATAGGACAACATAGAATACAGTAAAATCGTGATATTTTTCCTTGCATGCATAATTTGTTGGTACGAAAAATCGAAAAAAAAATAATTTCATAGATTGCAGCGACACCTATCAACAATTAAAATAAAATTTTCAGACAAATCTGAATCTGTAATATTAGAGATCCTATTCAGGATTTTAAAATTACATACACCTACAAGGAGGCGGACCAATTTTGGCAGTAGTCTATTTCAATGGAATAATTACATTTTAATTCCGAATATTTTTTGTAGTGCTTATTTTTGATATTCGAGTTAAAAAATTGTTCTGCATAATCTTCCCGCACTTTCTTTTTTTAATTCCAATATGTAAACTTTCAAAGCCGAACGATTTGGTTAATATTATTGATAACACCGGCAGGTGATAAATTCAGACAACAGAAGGGAAAAATCGTCAAAAACATATACTATAAAACATTAATGAAACACAAACAGCAAAATTTTGGTGAATTTTAACGAGTCTATAGCTAGTGGTTAGAAAGCTTCCCAATATTGTGATATCATTGGACGACCAAATTCAATTCTCCAAGGAGATGGCAACATTTTTCTCAGAGAATTGTATCCAGGTTTTCATGTTTATTTTACTAAAATGTCAAAACTTGAGCAAAGCTGCAAGTTTTAATAAATGCCCTCTAAACACATTTGTAAAGGAGATAGTCTCACAGGTATTTTCCGGGAACAAAATGAGCCAATCTATTTATAAAATTTTAAGTAGGATTATCATAAAAATAATAAATAATTTCAAAATTTTTATTTGTCAGCTAGAATATATTATGAATATTAACGTGCTGATATGCTCTGACTTGCCATACTCTGATGGTATTGTCAGAATAACCAGCAAACAAGGTTTGACCATCTGTAGACCAGGCAAGAGACAAGCATTGCGGTGGTTCCGCTTTACTCGTCTGGGATACGACCTCAGGTCGGAGTTCTTCAACCATTTCCTTGCTCTCCAAGTCCCAGATTTTAATAGACGGACCAAAAGCGGCACATAACCAATACCTATGAAAAAATTAATAAAATAAAAATGCCCATAAACTGTATAAAAATGAAATGTTAAAAAAAAAAATTCAGCCCCATATCCGCATTACCTTCTCATATAATATCAAAGGGTTATAAATAATATTTCATCATAATTCTTGCAAAAATTATTAATAAATAACATTTTATTATAATTACCTATTTGGTGAGAAGCATAAGGCTGTAATGATGTCATTGTGATCAAGGGTATGTAAATGTTTTCCATCATTCAAATCCCAAAGCATTGCTTTACAATCTTTACCACCGCTAGCACACAGTGAACCATCAGGTGATACTGTCACTGTGTTCAAGTATCCTGTGTGTCCAGAGTGGTTGATCTTCAAGCGACAGTTGGTGAGGTTCCAAACTTTAACCATACGATCCCAACCAGCAGATACGATGATAGGATTTGAATGATTTGGAGAGAATCTAACACACGATACCCAATCAGTATGACCATCTTCTTGAATGGTGTATTTGCATTCAGCCAAAGTGTTCCACAATTTAATGGTCTTGTCACGGGAGCCAGATACTATTTGGCGATTGTCCACAGAGAAAGCGACACTCAATACGTCCTATATAGAAATTCAATTATTATACTTCTTATAATAGCAGATTTTCAAACTAGTTCATTTAAACATATCAATAACCAAAATAATGAGAGAATCAACAAATAATTCATCAGAAAAATATATATAATCACACATAATTCTTTCATTATTTAGCTTAGTAATTATAATATAAGAAATTATTAGGAATATCATCAATGTAAAACCGTACATTCTATTGCTCCCATACTTACAACTTCTCACCATGAGAAAGATGCTGAGCAAATTCTTCTAGCTGTTTTAAACATGGGAGGTTATTCGTAAAAAGTATTTTGATTACTTATCGAACCTTAGTATGATCTTCAAAGCGACGTGTAGTCTTCCCAGCAGCTAAATCCCACAAACGGAGTGTCTTGTCCCATGATCCAGATAGAGCATAGTTTCCATCGCTGGATAATACAACATCAGAAATAAAATGTGAATGTCCATATAAACGTTTTTCTGGCACACCATACTGCACATCGTCACGCGTCAATTTCCACACAATAAGAGTTTTATCTACAAAATAAAACATCCAAATATTATTTATTGTATAAATTAGGTTAAATCATGTTTGTTTCTATTATTTAAAATCAGTCCCATATCCGCTATCCTCTCATAACAATATCAAGTGGATAAAATGTTTCTCATCATCAAAAAAATGCGTTATAAACAAAAATATGCATTTTCTCATGTAAATTATATGAATTAATTTAAAAGGGAATGCTATATACATCGCGATGACATTAAATATAGAAGAATAATTTTAGAAAACTCTCATAATTAATATAGGTATAACCTAGAATAAAATATAATTACCTCGAGAAGCAGATAAAATCATATCCGGATATTTCGGATTTGTGGCTATTTGTGTTACCCATCCATTATGGCCCAGTAAGGTGCCTTTTAATTGCAAAGATTCAGAGTTCATTTTGGTTGTATCACAAACACGATGCGTACAATTCGACACACGCGATGAAAAGGAAATGAAATAAATTGAAACGGAAATTTTAAGATAATACAGTCAGCTGTTTTATCAACCGAGCCTAGCTAATAATAGAGTTACTATTTTCTAGAATTTTCGAGTAGTAGATTTAATTGAAATAAAAAAAAAAACTTGATAAGAAAATAAAGATGACGCAACGAATATTATTAGAGCCGATGTTTATCGTTTTTTAAACATATACATTAAAAGTAACATCATTTTCTTGCATTAAATAAAGCTTTCTATAACTTTCTTTAGTATCATTCCGACTATATTTAACTCATTTGAAAAGAACACATAAATCTAGACATCTTATTTCATAGTTTTCCAACCATCAAACGAATTTGTCACTTCAGATGTGACATGGCAAAATTTATTTGATGTATGTATAAATATATGAATGTTCTTTCAATTCAACACGATAAAAGATGAAGAATTCGAGCGGAACGACTAAGTTTAAAAGTAATGTAACGCATCCGGATGGAGCTAATCAAAAAGTAACTACTTTGTACACACCTATGCATTATTTGGGTTTATTTTTAAATTTGGGCGGGATATTTTTAAATCGCCGGTAACCCCTCCAAGCCGATACGAGAGTGCACTGTTATCGTTAGAATTGACATCACCGAAACCCTTTGGCGTTCGCCATTTTGAAAATTCAGTGTTTTGTGAGCATATTTGTGAGTTATGAGCGTTTCTGTTATGCGGATCTATTAGCTGTAGAAAATACTCATAGTGTAGCTTAATACATGTGTTAGCGTTTAAGTCCATCGATATATTTATTGCATTTTTATATTTACCAGTTATATACAATGGATGAGAAAGCGGTTTGGAAAGAATTAGACCAATGGATTGAACAACTAAATGACTGTAAGCAATTAACGGAAAATCAAGTAAAAACATTATGTGATAAGGTAGGTTTCTCTTAGTGTAGAGTTCATTTATGATGTAAGTTTGATTACCTATGATCAGTATTAGTCATATTATATCAGAGGTGATTAATATTGATGTTGAATTTTTCACTTCAAGGCGAAAGAAATTCTAGCGAAAGAATCGAACGTGCAAGAAGTAAAATGCCCCGTGACGGTATGCGGGGACGTCCACGGTCAATTCCACGACCTGATGGAATTGTTCCGGATAGGCGGTCGCAGCCCTGACACAAACTACCTCTTCATGGGAGACTACGTCGACAGAGGCTACTACTCAGTGGAAACTGTGACACTACTCGTTGCACTTAAAGTACGGTATAAAGAACGAATTACGATTTTGAGAGGGAATCATGAATCGAGACAAATCACCCAAGTGTACGGTTTTTATGACGAGTGTTTGAGAAAATATGGAAACGCCAACGTTTGGAAATTCTTCACGGATCTCTTCGATTATCTACCATTGACGGCGTTGGTTGATGGACAAATATTCTGCTTACATGGAGGTTTGAGTCCCAGCATCGACACCCTTGATCACATCAGAGCTTTGGATCGTTTACAAGAGGTGAGTTTTTTTTATTTTCAATATATTCCAGTAATTTTCTTTTATTCCTTATATTAATTTTATAGAATGAAAATAAACAGAATGAATCGTCGAGTCTATCTTATCTATATTTACGATGTAAGATAATGTTTTTCGTTGGTTTAAATTTAATGTGTTGTATATAGT
This sequence comes from Holotrichia oblita, assembly GCA_023690525.1. Classification (NCBI taxonomy): domain Eukaryota; kingdom Metazoa; phylum Arthropoda; class Insecta; order Coleoptera; family Scarabaeidae; genus Holotrichia; species Holotrichia oblita. The sequence continues at coordinate 23,890,728 of CM043022.1, forward strand.
ACACAGTACAATGCATGGCATTGAAGTATAAATCATGCTAATTATTTACTTACATCTGGATCAATATTAAAGTAGTAATGAAGATTGTTATAGTTCTTGTCATATTTTCACTTAGTATTGATTAATAATAATATAACATGTAAATGAAATTGAATGTATGTGTGGCACAAACTCAAAACAGCCTGGTTATTGCAGGATATATCATTTTTTTTTCATACTTCTACTAATTTATAAAATAATTCCTCTCAGGTTTAATATTTCATTAACAATCTTATCATTGGCGCACATATTCAAATAATCAACATAATCGAAAGGTTTAGAGAGACAATTTTATTGTGTTGCTTAGGGTTGATTGGATTAGTTTCACTATTTAATAACTATGCACTCTAATATATAATTTGTAATGTAGCTTACTTAAAGTGGTATGAACTCCATTAATAGCAACATAATCACATTGATGATGAGATAATAATTCAGTTCAACACTTTGTAACAAATAAATTGTGCAACTTCGTTTTGAAAATTGAGTTATCTATGATAAAACTAAATAGGTACATTATGTGATTAACTTTTATTAAAAAAATATATATACAGTACATATAAAGAAGTTTCCTGATTCTTTATATAATTATAAATTTGGTTTCTTTCTTTTCCTATTCATTCTGAGATTCAATGTTTATTTTTTTGTAATAAGTCTCAATGAATATTTCGAATGTTTATTGATAACCAATTTCGTGCTTGTTGTTGTCTATCTTTGCATATCTGGTACAATTCTAGCTGTTGCCTTTTTGAATATTCATATTTTACATAAGAAAAATCGCAGATTGAAATTTACATTTTGTCAAATAATTTTTATTTACAGTTAGTATAATGGACGTTATTTTCTTTTTATTTTCAATCAATCATTCCTCAATTAACAAGCTTTGACGTAAAGTGATAAAATCAACATTGTGCCTTCCAGTTTGCCCAATTTCATTTAAGTTGAAACTGAGAGATTTGCCAATCATATTGTAGACCCTGCACTTTAAGCTTCAGATCTCTCAAAGCCTGCTCTTGTAAAACAAATCCAGTTTCTCAAGATGCTACTCAATATTTTTCACAAAATGTAAAAATTTTGAAATTTAAAGGGTCCAATCTCGCTTTTGAAACTTTTTCCCTATCCTTAACCGCGTAGAAATTCTTAAAAAAAAAAAATTGGGGGCAACTTCAGTGGAACATTGGGCCGTCTAAATGTGCATCTTGGTCACAATAAGGAGTGCGGTTCAGTAACGGTCCATGAGGGTTTACAAATTCGCAAACTTTCATCATAATCGGTGATTTACACTTTGAGACTGTTCCTTATGAATAAATCGCTGCTCAAAAGGTAATTACTTATAATTTAATATTGATATACAGGGTGACTGGTAATGAAACGGTCATACTTTACAGCGTGTTAGCAGAGATCATTTGCAATAGATACAGCTCAATTTGCCTTATCCAAAAGTCATCCGTTTTCGAAATATTAAGGTTTTTTGTTTTCGAAATTTACTACTTACTCTCATTCAAACTTAAATTTATGAAAATAATAGAACTTTGTCTCAATTTTTCAGTTTGGCTAGAGGACATCTCAACACACATTATAAATCGGTGAAAATTACGTTAAATACTTGGACAAATTAAAAGAAAAAAAATTAAAACTTCCGCTTTTGATGAAACTGTAGACACAATCGCCGCTTTTGTGGCTATTTATTTAGCGATTGTGTCTACAGCTTCATAATTTAATTTGTCCAAGTATTTAACATAATTGTCACCGATAGATAATATGTGTTGAGGTGTCCTCTAGCCGGACAAACGGAAAAATTGAGAAAAAGTTCCATTATTTTAAGTTTGAGTGAGAGTAAGTAGTAAACTTCGAAGAAAAAAAAACACAATATCTCGAAAACGGATGACTTTTGGATAAGGCAAATTGGGCTGTATCTATTGCAAATGATCTCTGCTAACACGCTGTAAAGTATGACCGTTTCATTACCAGTCACCCTGTATACATATCCAGTAATTATTAGGATAATCTGGATTTTTTTATGTAAATGTACAAATGAAATTATAACCGGTAATAATCGTTCTTTAATTATTTCAGAAAAAACGGGAACAATAATTTTCATTTGAGAACTTGTAGAACGAATCCGATAAATGTCATTTCTATGCCGATTAGAAACAGTCCAAGTGTTTTTTTTTTTTGTTCTAAGTATCTGGTTCATTTTACAATTCTCGTGAACAAGCAGTTTTTCCATGATCGGGAGCTTTCTAACCGATGGTGTCCTAAAACAAAACGGTTAATGCTTGTTATGACTTCTGTACGTTAAAGTTCTTAGTTGAAACACTGTCATTGCAAGAATAAAACTATAAACGTACTACTTTTTAAACTTTTTGTCAGTCAAGGAAAGACATGATAGTCGAACGGGTCCAGATCTGGTGAATAAGGGGGTGTTAGAATAATTCGAACCCTAAATCACGAATTATTTGCATTGCAACATGGGATTTGTCTGCAGGAGGATTGTCCTGCAAAAACAAAAATCATTTGAACAACTTTCCAGATCTTCTCTCCATATTTTTTTGTCGTAGAGTGGTCAGTAACGTCGAATAATAATTCTCAGTTATTGTTCCACTCTTATCCAGAACATCAATCACGATTACTTCATGGCAATCACAAAAAACTGAAGCAAAAACTTTTCCATCGGATTTTTGAACGCAAACTTCTTAACCCTTGGAGAACCAGAGGGTCTCCATTCTATCTATTGTTACTCTGTATCTGATTCGCAGAAATGTACCCATGTTTCATCCGCAATAACAAAACTATAAACGTACTACTTTTTAAACTTTTTGTCAGTCAAGGAAAGACATGATAGTCGAACTTAGATCTGGTGAATAAGGGGTGTTAAGTAATTCGAACCCTAAATCACGAATTATTTGCATTGCAACATGGGATTTGTCTGCAGGAGGATTGTCCTGCAAAAACAAAAATCATTTGAACAACTTTCCAGATCTTCTCTCCATATTTTTTGTCGTAGAGTGGTCAGTAACGTCGAATAATAATTCTCAGTTATTGTTCCATCTTATCCAGAACATCAATCACGATTACTTCATGGCAATCACAAAAAACTGAAGCAAAAACTTTTCCATCGGATTTTTGAACGCAAACTTCTTAACCCTCAGAACATTTTCTATCTATTGACTCTGTATCTGATTCGGACACCCATGTTTCATCCGCAATAACAAAACGGATAATTGCATCATTTTCAAACCGAGCACAGATCGAAAGGATGCATTCATCCTTGCTCGCAACTGCTCGCATCAACATTTTCGAGGACGGACACATATTCAATGGATAATTAAAAAATTACCCTTTTAAAGCTTGCAATCGTATTTTCACGGTCGAATACGAAGGGGATTGATCACTAACGGTATTAAGCATATCTTCTCATCTGCTTGCCTCTTAACCCCTTTAAGTACAGGTACTGAATGATGGGTTTCGATTTTCACAATTTCTGCTGACATCTTTTTTTTTTTTTTTTTTATTTTATTGTGCAACTTTGGTTTGACTTTTTGAGGTGAAACTTTACACTGACACTCCTAATATGTTAGTTTTTGTTGCTATGGTATCGCAATATTTTCTTTATCGCAACCGGCCTAGGCTAACTAGATAACAATATATCGTACATGTCATAGAAAATTACTATAAATAGACTTGTATCTTTTGTTATTTTATTTTATTGAAAAATGCAATTGAGAATAGCTCTTTACAAATAAAATCTATAGATAGGAAACATAGTTGCATTCTTCTATCCAGTACAATGCAGAAAATTTCGATACCTAGTTAAAAAAAAATTGTCGCATGTTTAAGTGATGATACCCGAAGTATTTCTGTCCGCAAATTGGCAAAAATAATCGCCAATGTTGAAAATTGAAGTCTAGAAGTGAAATGATAAATTGACCAGCGTTAATATATTGAAAATTTTCAGACAATTTTTTATTTAAGGACATTGATTGACACAAAATCTAACTACTAAATACGCAGAAATAAAAGATTATTATTACCTACAACAAGTTGCTATGTAGAAAGAACATTTTCCATCTACAACGATATGTTTCATGCAGAGAGAGAGCTAATTTTACGGATGAAAACCTTGAATAAGTGTTAACACTTCTTTATTTGGCTTGAACTTAGAATTAAACAAATAATGTGTTTCTATAGCATTTCAGAAAAATCACACAATTAGAAAACGAACATTTTAAACTCTCATTTGAGGATTGTAGCACTATTTATTGTTTTTATTTACCACCGCCGATTCAAAAACGGGGATCATTATCTAGACGTTCACTCCGCAGCTCCATTCAATTTGTTAAAATGTTGTCATACAGAACAATAGCGAAAGTTCTATACAATCTATTACAGCGGAAATAACGGGAAATACACCCAAAACAGATAAAGCATTCGTTCTCCAATCTATATTAATATATTGATTTCGTTTGACTTTTTGATATTGTACACCTGCACCTTATTTCTAGTTTGATCCCTTTCTGAATGAAAGATGAAAGTTATTTCTATATGACGTGCACACATATTAGGTAATATAGGTGTTGTCGGGAATATTTTTAGAATTTTATTGACACAGTTTTCATCTATCTATTACCAGTGGTATGTTACAGTAGGGAAGAGCGATATCTAATAGCATCATAATTCGACAGAGACACAATTAGCCGTAATTTATATAGAGAATTTATAAGCAATTATCTGTCAATTGCTTTAAATTAGTTAAACTTCAATTTAATCCTATCTAATGCTATCATCATCTGATTGTATACTGTTGTCGTTTATTTATTATTTAATGCGCAAATAAAACCTGTTTTAAATGCAAACTAAAAATTGCAAATTTTAACGGGAATTCAAAATTTTTGCGAGAAGCATTTGAAATATCGTAATTATGTATTTGTGTAACTTACTTTTAAACATGTTCAAGGTTTATCTATAATATATTTGCATAGAAAATTGTCAGGTTATAAGTATAACTCATACACACTTACTACATACACGTACATTCCATGTAATCAAATGTAAAAATGCCATAGCTACAGGTATTACTTTTATTTTTACTTACTCGCTATAACTTAACTTGGCTTGCTTATTAAACAATTTTCGTAATAAGAATGAGGGATCCCAGTCTTCATTTGAATTGTTTGAATCGCCCTTATGTTGTTTTCCAGTAGGAAGACTTAATGCATGCGCATGTTTAGGAATCGCACTCTGGTCTAAAGGGTAAGTGCCTGTTGTCTTGAATTATCAACGGATATACACTTACCCCATACCAATATAACAACTTCAGAAAATCTGTCTTTGTTCATGTTTCTATCAGGCTGTTTATCATATCTAACACTCAATGAATAAACTCGTGGTCATACTACCTTTTGGGTGCACAGGAACCTTAAATCCTGGTAGTAAATCATTCCCAAATATTAATTTTATTCGTCCTTTGAATAATATCATTGGTGTAATAGAATTGTCTTACGCATTGGTGCAAATAACATGCAATAACGCCACTCTCTGCATGTGTGCTTGTGATATAAGATTGAACAGCAGCCTTTTTCATCCATATTATAGTTTCGATAACCGATATTCAAGCTATTTTGCTAAAATTTGATATCATTTTTCGAAATAATCATTAGCAATACAAACAGTAAGTTTGGCCGCTCTGGCAGGATTCATCGAGTCTGCTTTTTTTAAGGATAAGCAGGGATGTTTCCCCGTAAAGGCTTTATACCGATCACGCCATCATTTTTTTTTTGCTGTATTGAAACAATTATGGTTATCATAATTTTCAACATATTTACAGACGCTACTTCTAAATGCTTTACGTGTTAAAAGGAAGTTTATATCACAAAATCTAATAATTTTTATCACAATTCACGTTCTGCGTTGTCTGCGACGTATCGTTGGGACTTGCCGTGCTTTCACCATTGTAGAACTGCCTCCATCATGTCAGTAAAATTAGCCTTCACATCACTACATGTTTTATCCATAATTCTTTTAAAAAGTATAAAAATCCACTGAAAGTAATAATCATCACACAATATTACAGATAACGAAACCCACTCCATTCTTTGGGCCTTGTTATTTTTGTTAAATATAATTTAATTTAAGGCTAAGTAAGTTTGATTAGAAAAAGTAGGGTTAAACGTTTGAAATATGGTGCAATGAGTATTAATAAATAAATTTTATGATTTTTACAACAACGTAACTAACATGTGTAAGCATAGTCTTACCCAAAGACTTCATCTATTTTATCAATGAGTTTAAAATGTACCTTACATAACTAAACCTTATTTACGAACTTGAGAGAATTTCTTTTTGCTACTCCTTTTGTTACATATTTCATAATTTATCGAGGAATGATGCATATTGCATTTTTTTTGTTTTTTAAAAAAGAAAATCTGTCCCTAGATAAATCAATCAATCTTTGGCCATCTTTGTCTCCATTAACTTAAATTCCGAATTCGATTTATGTGAGCAAATTAGTTATAAGTAGTTCTTAATTATTTAATAAATGTTCTTAGATGGTTAATGTTTAATATACAAGAGTGTCATTTTCTTTTATCTGCTTTAGATAGCACTTCATCGCATATTTAAGTTCCATTTGCAGGTTCCAAACTTAAATGAATTTTGTCGTATTTTTTTCGTAGGTACCACACGAAGGACCAATGTGCGATTTACTGTGGTCAGATCCGGATGATCGTGGGGGATGGGGTATCTCGCCCAGAGGCGCTGGCTACACATTCGGTCAGGATATTTCGGAGACGTTTAACCACTCGAACGGCCTGACTCTGGTTTCAAGAGCCCATCAACTTGTCATGGAGGGGTACAACTGGTGTCACGATCGTAACGTCGTGACCATTTTCAGTGCGCCGAATTATTGCTACCGTTGCGGCAACCAGGCGGCCATCATGGAATTAGATGACGCACTTAAATATTCCTTGTAAGTAGAAACTTCTTAGATGCAAGTCTTATCTACTTGCAACTATTCCATTTTTTTTTTTTAAATTGGCGGTTGCGCGCATTTGAATATAAAATATCTTAAAAACCACAGATATTATGCTGCTGCTAATTTTTATCGTCTAAATTGTGTGAAATAATCACGTTATAGCGACAACATATAAAATATGAGTATAGTTCATATGAAATTAGAATGTTTGAAATGAGTCATAGTTGTGTTTAGACTTCACGAGAGTATACTAAGTTTGATCTGTACAAAGGTGAGCGAGGTTAAAATATGATGGGAAGATAACAAAAATAATTTATACAAAGCAATAATTTGAAGATAAATATAGAACAATTATATAAAAAACAATAACAATCTTATAACTGCTGTATGCGATGATATGATATGCAATGCGTTCCAAACTAAAAAAATGAAATGTTATTGCAGATTTTTTTTTTACGATGTACAAAGTAACAAACTCGCTGTGATAAACCTCCTACGCCCTACCTACCCCAAATAAAATGAGAATAAGTACCTCCTTACTTGTAATATATCATTCAAAAGCTAGTAAAAAAATGTTTTTCAATAAAATTGCACGTTTACCACGAACATCGTTAGTTCCTTTCTCAGCCTTGGCCACTATCGGAAGTCGCACGCAAAAGTACAGCAAAAGCACCTAGTTGAATTGTATAGGAGAGTCTACTTATAGTCTTGATTATCCAAACAGCGACAAATTAGTTTTAGATCATCAAGGCAGAATACGGTATGAATAACGAACACTATTGAGGTCTTTAAAAAGAATCACCGCAGAACCACCTAGACACATAAAAGGCCTTCGACAAAGTATGGCATGATGCACTGATTGCCAAGATATACTGATTTAGCTTTAATGTGTACATTCAAGATATGTATATGATTTTTCTTCACACAAACACATGTACAGAGCAGGTGTTTATCCATCCCCGATATCTCGAAACGAAACAAATGGCTACAGTTCGTCGAATCAGCATGGACATAATTAAGAACGATGTGGATATCAAATAGTTACCGCTTTGCCGTGTTACTGTGCATATCGAGAACTTATTATTTATAAAATATATAAGTACATATATATAATATTTCCAATTATTTTAATTTGGTATAAACATGAGAAAAAGCAAAAGTTGCAATCCTACCATGAGAAAATGTATTCTTAAGTTATACGACAGAAAATGGTCCTTTAAAAAAATAGCAGAGCATTTGCAATGTTCAAAAACAATGGTATTTCATGCTGTCAACCACTATAAGTTATATAATACTTCACAAAATATAAAAAGAAAACAGAAACCCAGGAAAACCACTGCTAAGACACAGGAATTGTACGCTTAGCAAAGAAAAATCCTCGACTGGGATGTAGCCAATCGAATAAGGCAAGAGGTATTTGGAGAAGCTGGTTCCGAGGTGTCAGTAAGAACTATAAGACGTCGTTTATGTGAAGTGCGATAGTTCGGAAGAGTGGCGCGCAAGATTAACGCCTTTGATTAACAAGAGTAATCGAAAGGCACGAATACAATTTGCAACAATTCATAGAGAATGGACGAATGGAGACGTGTACTCTGGTCCGACGAAACCAAAAATAATCGATTAGGATCTGATGGCAGGCAATACGTACGTCGTCCACCATGCAAAGAATTCGATGCTAGGTATACTGAAATAACCCTGAAGCATGGAGATGGTTCCATAATGGTTCGGGGTTGCATGTCCTGACACGGAGTTGGTCCAATTTATAGAACCCAAGGCATTATGGACCAGCACATGTATATGAACATTTTTGAAGCCGTGATGCTGCCTTATGCGGCGGAAAATTTGTCGGTTTGAAAATTCTAACACGACAATGATCCAAAGCACACCGCGGGTACACTAAAAAATTGGCTACATCAGAATGCAGTCACAGTTCTGACCTGGCTCTCGTGCAGTCCGTACCTGAATCCTATCGAAAACTTATGGAACGATTTCAAAAGGATTGTGCAACAAAAAGACTTAGGCATGCTAGCATGAAACGTCTCGTTGAGTCTATGGATCGGAGATGTCCAGAAGATTTGCAAAATAAAGTGTTTCCCACAAAATATTAACAATTAGGTGTAACAGTGACTGTTTTTAGGGTATATGATATGGTTTTTAAATACATTATCCCTTGTTCTTAATTAAATGTCCAGCATGAATTGTTCTGTTTCTATTTTAAAATGTTTATAATTAATATTTTGTAATCCATATTTTTTGTTACAGTTTGCAGTTTGATCCGGCACCAAGACGTGGAGAACCCCATGTCACGCGCAGGACCCCCGATTATTTCCTCTAAAGAAGTTATCTTTAAAATGCAATATCATAAACTGCTTAGGATTACATTATGTAACAACAAGTCTTTATATATAGTGTGAGATGTTTCCTTGGAAAAAGTGTTATTATTTGTCCAAAATGATCGTAACGGTCTGCGAAATAGTTCAATCATCGTTAAAAGTAATGTAAGGTACATCATTTAAACAAAAATAAGTAATAGAAAAAGGAACGAGGATACACGTCATAAAAAAAAACTGACACAACGTTAATAGTAACCGCTATACCTGTGTAAAGTATTATACATATATTACAAGAACATGTAGACAAATAACGATTATAAAACAATAAGCGAATAAAGCGAATATTACTCGATTTTTCTTTTAAAATAAACTGCGAAAAACATTCAAAGTATTTGGTGAATAATGAACCGTTTTCCAAGCGATTGGCTGTCTTTGTAAAATCAGTTTTAGGTTGATATTGACCAAAATTATTACAATTAAATGAATTATATATAATAACATAGTTTAAGTATGCATGTTATATACACTAAGTAGTCTCACTGAATGTTTACCGTATAAGATTTTGTTTATTTTCAGTTCTGTTGTGTATCTCCTTCTTTCCAATATTGTACAATTAATTTTTATTATATTAGAGGGCTAAAACAACAGCATATTTGTGTACAAATCGATAGTATATATATTGCATTGTTATTTGAAACAAGAGAAAATTAACAATAAAAAAAGAAACGACAAGGAGGAGCAGTGTTCCAGTCAACTATGTCGGTTTGCATCCCCCACCCTCCCCTCTCCAATTTTCTTTCATTTTTTTCGTAGGTTTTATTTTATATTTGTCTTGGACGAATTGATCTAGATTTAAGGAGTAAGCACCGACACGGTTGACTAATGGACTATTTTCCCTTGTCTTCTTTTTTTTACAAGAAAAAAGTGTGAATAAAAAGCGTAAATTAAAAAAAAAGGTTATTGTATATTTTTGTCTGCTGCTTCGCGCTAAAGGATAGAGGCTTAGCATTTGTAGAATGAGTCAACTATGTGGGTAATACATTTAATCTTAGACGTGTACGAAATAAAATACTGACATATATAAGAACCTCCATATACGGTGCAAAAATAATTTCATTGGATTGATTAATTCCTAAGAATGAAATTAATGGGATACCTCATAATAGGTATGTAATATTTTCTATTATCTACTTCTGTTAAAACAATCTAAATTATTTTTGTGAATAGACAACCAATACGATATGCAGACGAAATATAAAAACTGAATATCCATGTTATTTGTATAAAGGCACTTGAAGCAGTTAATTTTCAGGAGTTTGTATCCGAAACGAATTTTGACAAAAATAATTGTACCAGGAGCATATTTCTTAACTTAAGTTATATTACGTCGATATAACATATATATGAACAACTAATTAATATCATATTGGTTGCCTAATCACTAATCACCGATAAAATTTCAATTTCATTCGTCAATAACATTTCTCTAAAAAAAAATTAAAATAAATTGACTACTTAATGGCTAATGTTCAAACTACAACATACCATCATAATCCATTTACGCTTGATACAACAGAATTATTTAAAATTGTTTTTTTTGACGTACAGATAATTATTAACAAAGCAATTTGATTCAACAAAACATGTTAAATGTTATTTCATAGTAGTGTGACTTCATTTTTAGAAGCAGCAATTCTTTGCGTAATTTCACAAAAGTGTCTTTAAATCCAATTTATCAATTCGATGAACTTCCATGAATGTATTTATACAACAAATAAAATATAACGAACGATACAAACTGAGAAACGAAATTCTTATAAAATTAATAAGGAAATAATATCGATAATGAAAAGTAAAATAAAAAAAATCTCATTTCAAGTATCGGTAGAAACGTTTTGGGCAATTATAAATCCGAATAAGTACAAACAACTTCTTAATTTTTAGTATACTTTCATTATCGCATTTATTTCATTTTTAAATAAAATCTATTCTATTCGAAATCGCTAACAAACTATTATAGGCAACAAATACATCCCCTTGTATTTGCCTCGTTCCATTTTAAATGCCAGAACTTTAATTACTTTCCATTTTCAATCTGTCACTCTGTTTATTTCCATTTTTTTATGATATGATTTTATATTATTTATTTTCATCCTCTTACATTGTTGATTGTTTTTGTTACTTTTTTCTAGACTGGTCTATATGATCTTGTTTCATTCTGATTCAAAACCGAAATAAACTTATTTCTAACAATAATGTTTAATTTCCCAGCACTATCTTTACAAGATTTTCCCCACACACTTTCGTAGTATAATTTTTATACATTCCCTCGTCGCTAATTTTCTCGATATACATATATACTGACTCAGGCATATATTCCAATATTTTTATATTCGGGGGCACTATTCTAATAATGTTTGCGCTTAATATATCAAAACACTTCACAATGTATTACGGTAATATACAAAACTGTTAAATTCAAACTATTTGACCCGCAATTGATTTGATTATTTTGTTTTTTTGTTGTTGTTATTACAAAAAAGGGTCAGGCGTTCACTTTAATGCCTATTTCACTCTGTTAGCCTTCTAATCACAGGATATAAGCACAAACAGATATTTTTAGTTGCAGCTATCACATTAGCCTTACCATTTCCAATTGCATTTTAATCCTGATAAAGACCCAAAATAAATTAATATTAACAAAGGTAAGTTTACTAGAATTGTGTAATTGACATTGCGTGAGGAGATTCGATAAACCCAGACAGATAATTGGCTGGATTCGTTATTGATTTACTTAGTGATACGCGTAATTCGGACCGAAGAAAACTGAGCCATACTCACAACATAAACACATTGTATTGGCATATTGGTGGGTTGTGCCGGTTACAAGCACCTCTTCTCACTGTGACCTTGATGTATTGTGATTACCCTATCCCGTCAATATCCTTCTATTCTAATGTTCTTGACGAATCCCACGACTAGTTTGGCTGCCAAGGTTTTGATATCTTCAGATGTTAAGGTCGCCTGTCCTAAATACTAAAACCTTTATTCGGCTTAATGCTTCGCACTCGCAAAGTATGTGCTCAGCTGTTTCAGTTCGCAAACTCTACACGTGTCTTGATCCACTTTACCCATCTTTTAAGATGGTATCTTAGAGGGTAGCCACCAGTTACAAGGCTCATAAGAGTCCTTTACTCCGACTTGCTGAAATCAAGTTGTTTTTTTTAATTAAAGGGAGGCTATTTCTTTTGTTTCCCATTCTTGAATTTCGTTCTTGAGCTGGCTTTTGGGAATGCCAAAGAAGGGTTCCGATACAATGAAATGCATGACAGTACTTTGCTTTGCAAGTTCATCTGCCATATAATTTTTTTTGGTATTGGTGTGCCAAGGCACCCACAACAGGAATACCCCCTGTTTGTTGTAGATAGTTGCGTCACATTCTTCCGACATTCTCAAATCAGTTTAGACTTTGACGCTTTGCGCCGCTCAAGTTTTCTTGTTTAGGTTTTCACGGACGCAAAAGTTTCTGGTGTGTATTTCCGCCTAAAAAATGTTGAAGTATTATATCCTAATATTGGTAACACTGTTAATATAGTTAGTTGTGTGCATGTTTCAAGTTAGTTCTATATAGTTCGATATAAGTTCAATATGTATGTAATAAGTTCTACTGTGTTCTACGTCGATAACTTCTGTAAAATATAACTGTTTTATTAAAGAAAGGCTGTGTTTAATAATAACCTGTAACTTAACGTATAATAGGAAAATAACAGGTTATGGGCCCAGGCTATGCAAGTTGAAACATATATAGATATAAAAAAGAAGAAAGGTTATTAGAGGTATATACAAAGCATAGGTTAGAAAAGCCGGGAGAACGAAAAAAAAAAAAGGTACAAAATATAAAAGAAGATGATAAACCAAATGTATAATACTATAGTACCGCAATTAAACACAGGCAACTTTAACAATTGGAAATTCAGGGTAAAAGCTCTACTTGAAGAAAAACAGTTAGAAAATACATTGGAAAAATTAGTAAGTGACTGTGAAACCGAAAAAGATCAGGCGGAATTTAAAATAAAAGATGCCAAGGCAAAATCAATAATAGTTCAGTGCGTAAGCGACAAACATCTAGATATTATAAAAGACTCAAACACAGCTAAGGAAATGGTGAAGGCATTAGAAGATGTTTTCCAAAGAAAAAGTATATTTACCAAGTTAACATTAAAGAAAAAGCTATTGACATTAAAACACAAGAAAAATCAAAAATTGGAAGATCATTTTCATATATTTGATACACTAATCAGAGAACTTGAGAGTATAGAATCTAAAGTGCAAGAATCAGATAAAGTTTGTCACTTATTGCTATCATTAAATGAAGAATATGAAGCTGTCATTACAGCAATAGAAACATTGAATACTGATGTCACAATGGATTTCGTGAAATCGAGACTTCTTGATGAAGAACTAAAAATTAAAAATAAACAAGGTATTAATGAAACGGCACCTGAAGTATCGTTTAAAACAAACATGTATACCTGCTATAAATGTGGCAAGGAAGGACATAAAATCGCAGATTGTAGACAAAATAACTATAGTAGATACAGAAGAGGAAACAGTCGAAATCGAGGTAGAAATAGAAGAGGAAATTTTCAAGATAGAAGCCAGGATTCGGGTCAAGCAAATAAAGCAGATGAAATTGCATTCATTGCTTTAAGCAGTTCAACATCAACAAGAAGAATCGATAATTTTATTTTGGATTCTGGGTGTACACAACACATGGTCATGGGTGAACTAGAAGGTTGTATGTCAAACGTAACAAATCTAGAAACACAAGTGAAGATTGGAACAGCAAAAGCCGATGAGGTTTTAATTGCTGTTAAGCAAGGCACGTTAATCGGAACCTGCCAAGGTAAAGACATAACATTAAAAGCACTCATAGTTCCAGGTATGTCTCACAATTTAATTTCGGTGTCCAAGTTATTAAGAAAAGACTTTAAAGTAACATTTAATAATGATAGATTAGGCAAAAAGAGATGTGTAATATCCAAAAACAATTCTACCATTTATTGTAATTTTATTGATAATTTATTCTCGTTAAATATAGATCTAAAATCTAAAAACTGTAATTACATAGAAAATGAAAACTGTAATGTAGCAGAGAAAAATACTGATAATAACATTTGGCATAGGAGATTAGGTCATATTAATAGATATAGTTTAAAGCTACTAGGGTTGCCTTATAGTAAAGAAATTTGTAAGAGTTGTATTGAGGGTAAAAGTACAAGAAAACCTTTTTATAAATCAAAAAGCAAATCCGTTAAGATTGGTCAGTTGATTCATACAGACATTGCAGGTCCAATAAGCCAACCTACACCAGAAGGTTACAAATTCTTTCAAGTAATGATAGACGATTACTCTCATTTCTTAATTGTCAAGCTATTAAAATCAAAAAATGAAGCTGAGCAAAATATAATTGATTTCATTAAATTAATAAAAACACAGCATAATCAAAAGACTCAGAGAATAAGATGTGATAACGGTGGGGAATTTTCCTCTAATTATTTTAAATCTTTTTGTAAAAATACAGGTATTCAGCTTGAATACACCATGCCCTATACTCCACAAGAAAACGGTATAGCAGAAAGAATGAACCGAAGCCTTTTAGATAAAGTAAGAACGAAATTTGCAGAAACAAATCTACCCAGAGAGTTATGGGGTGAAGCTATACAGTGTGCAGCGTATGAATTAAATAGGTCGCCAACAGAAGCAAATAATGGTGAAACTCCGGCTTCTAGATGGCATAAAAACAATGATTTATCAAAATTACGAATTTTTGGAAGTGAAACTTGGGCTGTAGTATTACCAAAACAAAGCAAATTAGAAAAGCGTGCAAAGCATTGTATAATGGTCGGATATAGTGGAGGAGGATATAGATTGTGGGATTATAAAAAAGACGAAATTTTCTGTTCACGAGATGTACGATTTAATGAAAAACAAACAGACTATGAACAAATTAGAAAGAGTGATACTTCATATGTAATAATACAAAATGAGAAAGATAAAGAGAAAGAAAATATTGACAATAACGACGGTGAAGTTATACAAGATTTACAAGATGCAAATGAAAATTCAAACAACTCCCAAGAGAATGATGAAGAAATAAGCACTTCGCACACACAAAATACGAGGAGTGGAAGAAAAGTGAATGCGCCAAAATATCTAAATGAATATGAGGTTTATACAGCATATTGTCTACTAGCTTCACAAGCAGATCCAGAGACATATGAAGAAGCAATAAACGATAAAGAATGGAAGGAAGCTATTATAAAAGAATTAAAATCACATGAAAAACTGCAAACATGGAGAGAAGAAAGCTTGCCAGAAGGAAAGACAGCAATTCAGACGAAGTGGGTATTTAGGACAAAAGATGATGGAACGAAAAAGGCCAGAATAGTGGCAAAAGGCTTTCAATTAAAAGAAGGGAGTTACTTTGATCCAGTGTATGCGCCTGTGGCAAGAATATCGACTATAAGGTTACTAATGTCTATAGCACTACAGAATGATTGGAACATTAGACAATTAGATATTCCAACAGCTTTTTTGAATGGAAAATTAGAAAATGATGTATACATTTATACACCAGATGGACTGGAAACTAAATCGCAAATTTTGAAGCTAAACCGAGCATTATATGGCTTGAAAGAATCGCCAAAAGTGTGGAATGACACATTTAATGAATTTGCATTAGAAAACAATTTTGAAAGATCAAAATATGATTGCTGCTTGTATTGTAGTGAAAATGTGTGGATCCTAATATATGTTGATGATATTCTAGTAATGGGAAAGGAAGAAAATGTAAAAGAAACAGTAAAGTTACTACAAAAATATTTTCAAGCGAAAGATATGGGAAATGTTAAAAACTTCTTAGGAATGACTATAACAAGAAATGAAGATAAAATAAAAATTACACAGACAAAGTTTATAGAAAAATTATTGAAGATTTTTAACATGGAAACCTGCAATAACAAAGCAACACCAATGGAAACGTGTTTCGAATACAAGCCAGATAGTGTAATAATTGACGTCCCTTACCGACAGCTAATTGGTGGATTAATGTATTTGTCAACAACAACTAGGCTAGATATTACTTTTTCAGTATCATACCTAAGCAGATTTCTTGATAAGCCAACAACTGAAACATGGAATGCAGCAAAAAGGATATTGCGATATCTACAAGGAACAAAAGAAACGGGATTAACTTATATTAAAAACAAAACTACAGATGTGGTGTTACAGGGATATTCTGATGCAGATTGGGCACACGACAAAAACGACAGAAAAAGCGTAAGTGGAGGCATTATTCTACATGGAGAAAATCCAGTATCATGGTTTTCGAAAAAGCAAGGTTGCGTCGCACTCTCTACTGCAGAAGCAGAATACGTGGCAGCAGCCACATGCGCACAAGATCTAATTAACTTAAGAGGTATCTTGAATGAATTCAAACTTTGCGAAACTGTATTATTGTATTGTGACAACAAAAGCTCAATACTAATGGCAAAGAGTAATCAAAACTCAAAGCGGGCTAAACATATAGATATTAAAAACCATTATTTAAAGGACCTAGTATCAAAAAAACTATTAGCAATTAACTATGTTTCATCTGATCAAAATCTTGCAGATATAATGACCAAACCATTATGTAAAGATAAATTAGTGTATATTAGAGATAAAACGTTATGTAAGTGTTAAACGTTTTAGGGGGAGTGTTGAAGTATTATATCCTAATATTGGTAACACTGTTAATATAGTTAGTTGTGTGCATGTTTCAAGTTAGTTCTATATAGTTCGATATAAGTTCAATATGTATGTAATAAGTTCTACTGTGTTCTACGTCGATAACTTCTGTAAAATATAACTGTTTTATTAAAGAAAGGCTGTGTTTAATAATAACCTGTAACTTAACGTATAATAGGAAAATAACAAAAAATAGTTGGAAGTTACCCTAAGGCTCTAAAGTGTTTGGTGTTATAGGTCCACCCCTCAGTCAAGCGATCGATTTTCGAATTAAGCTCCATTCCTCATGGCTCGGAAATAGAAGAGGTCGCGTGGAATACTTAGATGTCCGGTTAAGCCACTATCTTTAAATCAGTGTGATATGCAGGAGTGCTAAACCCAGTAGCATCTCCATTTAGATGATTGGGCAGGTGCACATCGCTCCTTCTAAATATTTAGATATCCAGAGTGTGAACAATAGATATCCCTCACAGTGAGAAGGCATACAACATTTTTTGTTATAATATTATTAATTACTAAACTTTTGCTTAATAGTTTTATAAAGAAGTATATAAACTAAACATTTAACTTCAAACTGTCATAAAAACTGTATCACAAGAAAATACTTATTGTTCTTTTTTTGTACTTAACTCCAACCTATCCTTAGGTCGGCGCCTCCGCCTGTTTTTGGTAGTATCCTCTAACGCTGACAGTTGGATTGAAGTTTTAGAAACCTAAACTGAAACACAAAATAAGACGTCAAATGAAAGATTAGAAATAACCTATCTGTACAGTGTTCACAGACATAAGATAATATATTTTTAATAAATTTTAAGTACTACATATTTAACATTACTTTGAATTTCCAAGTCTATCAACGAAATACACACCTCACAAAAACACAAGAGCTTCCTTTAATCTACCGAGAGAGTATTGACTGCAGGACATAAAATGAATATCCATAGCATATTTATTGCAGATGTCTTATCGATATGCAGTAACGGACGTTCGTAAGATGTCTACTTTACACTCATGGACAGTAGAATCACTTTTGTACCTAAAACGGATATCCATGGGATACCCTATCTCGAGATGTAGTTCAACGAGACAACAATATAGAGATGTATAGACAATAGTGTTTAACACAGACCATCATTAATATTTGCAGATGCATACTTGACGAAGTTTTTTGCAATAACTATTAACACTTTATAAATTAAAGATGTTTTGGAGAATGATAAAAAATAGGATAACTGTAAGATCTAATCTTAAAATATTTAGAAAACCTGCAAAAGCGTAAGTTATAATTATGACAGATGGAACTGTCCAAATTCTGTCAAAACATTTCTTAAACAATGAAACTACATAATTATCTTTTCTAAACTAGACGGGAGACAAATCAGAAGAACAAACAGAAAGTTATAACTGTATCATGAATATAAATTTCTGGTTTCTAAAAATGCATAAATGTTCGAGTTCAAAAAGAGGGAACCGTGGAGTGTGATGAAAATATGTATATTGTCCACTTATATTATTGGCCCGGCTCAGATCAAAATTTATTAGGTCATCTAGCCAAATTTTGTAGATATGTGTTTTAATTTTCCAGCAATCTTGCGTAAATCTTTATCATTAGATTCTATATATTTTTAATACTTGGCTATGACATTTTTTCAATTCCATACATTAGACATATACCTATAATTCAAAAAGGTGCGTTTTTATTTTTTTTTATTTATACTATATATAAACCCAAACCAATTTTAAAAGAAAAAATATAACCTTTTATAATAAAACTGTGATACGTGGAATAATATCAAATAGAAACCTGTTTGGCTATTGGCTATTATTCATTCCATATTTATAAACCATTTTATAGCCTTGTTTATGTATTATCATGTTTCAACTGCGTTTATGTTATAAAAATGTAGTCTTAGCCTTGAATAAATTTACAATCTCTAATCACCTGACATCGACAAATTACAATTTTCACTCGTGAAAATTGTAAATAACTTATGGATATGCAAAACCCAAGGAAAAATATAACAGGGAATAAAAAATTATAAACATAAAAGATGCTTTATCACCGTTTACATTTCATTTATATAACTTTATAAATAAAGTCAATTAAACCCGTGATACTCACAATTTTTATTCCATACATAACATTCTTCCGCTTCTAGTAAACAAGTTATTTACATACTAGAATTTCTTCTTTAATGCTTAGATAAATAAATTTGACTTTGATTCAGTTCTAATCAAGATTTCCGATTATAATGAACGAGTTAAAGGTATGAAACTATTTTACATATCAATTCATTCTAGTAGTATTTTGTAGTATTTAAGTGGTTTTGGGTCGGAATTTATCTCCGAGGATCCGCGTTGTCCAAATTCTTTGCCTAAAGGTCAAAATAATCCGCAAAAATGCCCATACGGATTGTACGCCGAGCAATTATCGGGAAGTGCATTTACTGCTCCTAGAACTGAAAATCGAAGAAGTTGGCTCTACAGAATTAAACCATCAGTTGGTCATAAACCTTTTAAAAAATTCACTAAAAGTAATGTTACACATAATTGGGATGGTCAAGATCCGGATCCAAATCAGGTACGAATTGATAAAAGTTAACTGCAGATCAATTTTTTTTTATTGCAATCTATAGATGCGTTGGCAGCCGTTTGATTTTCCATCAAAGTCAGAGAATGTGCACTTTGTAGAAGGTTTAAATACAATTTGTGGAGCTGGAGACCCCAAAACAAAACTAGGATTAGCTATTCATATTTACTCCTGTAACAGTTCTATGAACGATTGCGCATTTTACAATGCAGATGGTGATTTTCTAATAGGTATTAAAAGAATAATGCATTTTAATATAATCAGATAGTATATTATATTTTTTATGATATTTGTAGTTCCACAAATTGGTACATTACATATAACAACAGAATTTGGAAAATTGACATTAAAACCTAACGAAATAGCAGTTATCCAACAAGGAATGAGGTTTAATGTTAAAATAAATGAACCATGTCGTGGATATATATTGGAAGTGTTTGGGCAACATTTTATTCTACCTGATTTAGGACCTATAGGCGCCAACGGCTTAGCTAATCCAAGAGATTTTAAAACACCAGTAGCTTGGTACGAAGATAGAAGTGTGGATAAATACGAAATAATATCTAAATATCAAGGCAAGCTATTTATTTGTGAGCAAGATCATAGTCCTTTCGACGTGGTAGCTTGGCATGGAAATTACGTTCCTTATAAATACGACTTAGCCAATTTTATGGTTATAAATACTGTTTCTTTTGACCATTGTGTAAGTCGTTTCTAAATAAGCACATTTTAAATAATAAAGGTTTAATACTTTTTTGAACTAGGATCCGTCAATCTTCACAGTTTTAAGTTGCCAATCTGAGAAAAAGGGAACAGCAATTGCTGATTTTGTCATTTTCCCACCGCGATGGTCAGTCCAAGAACATACATTTAGACCGCCATATTATCATAGAAATTGCATGTCTGAATTTATGGGTCTTATTCTTGGACAATATGAAGCCAAACGCGGTGGATTTTTACCCGGTGGGGCAACCCTTCACAGCATTATGACACCTCATGGCCCAGATCTAAAATGCTTTGAAGATGCGAGCAATGAAGAACTGAAACCTGTTAGAGTAGCTGAGGGAACTCAAGTATACTTAATGTAAATCAAATTTTGCTATTTTTAATTTAAATGTTTTTATAGGCATTTATGTTTGAGAGTTGTTTAAGTTTGGCAGTTACGAAATGGGGTGCAGAAACGTGTGAGAAATTAGATCCTGAATATTTTAAATGCTGGCAAGGATTAAAGAAGAATTTTACTGATCCAAAATAAGGAGTGTAAAGATTACATTGCATTTTTTCTTATTGTAATGGTGTTGGTTAATTATTGTAATAAATTACATTTTTCTGTTTTGTACATTTAATTGTATCAATAACATTTATATTAAATCAGCTTTAAAAAAATAAATTTAATTATAATAAATCTTAAGCAGGTGCTATCATCTATTATCTTATTATTGAAATATACAACTAGAAAAATGATATCTGCAATGTATTAATGGAGTCTTCTGTCTTATAGATGGCACTATAGTCACAAAATTATGAGAAGTAAATAAATAATAGAAGGATTATATGTAAAAGTTTAATTCTCAGCTGAATAAAAAATAAGTATTTAAAAATGTTCTTAATAGGTATTGTGTAAATTAACTTTTGGAAAAACTAAAGAATTTCTACGATTACCAACATAATTTTTATAATCTGTCAATTTATCCTCTCAAATAAATTAATACATTACTTCAATGTTTTCTTCATATTGCTACTTAACTCATTACTTTTATATTTAAATTTACTTAATTTATAAACGTTTAAATCGTTCTTAACACTAATTATACAAAAAAACATTGTTTATTATTTTTTAAGGTTGGCAACACGCGAATCGGTGTTCTTTGGCGGGATAGCGTCGATTCCCTAACTTTATGTATTTTTAAAAGTCCTAGTGAAAAATACGCCGGAACATGGGTGATAAAGGAGATGCAGGTAATCTATTCTTTAAATTACAACCAAAATTTGCGATAAAAATGGCTTTCTTATTCTATTTTCGTGAGAAACCGACTGGACAAATACAGCTATACACCATTTTGATTCTTTGTGTTATGGAAATATTCCATTCCTCTAAAGTGACAAATTCAACTTGCAGAAACGTTCGATGATGCCGTTGAGGAACGGGTTATCAATGAAGAGTACAAAATATGGAAGAAAAATACTCCATTCCTATATGATCTAGTAATGACACATGCTTTGGAATGGCCCTCATTGACTGCGCAATGGTTACCTGATGTTACAAGACCAGATGGTAAAGATCATTCTATTCACCGGCTAATATTAGGAACACATACGTCGGACGAACAAAATCATTTACTGATTGCAAGTGTACAATTACCGAATGAAGATGCACAGTTTGATGCCACCCATTATGATAATGAAAAGGGAGAATTTGGTGGATTTGGATCAGTTTCAGGTAAAATTGAGATCGAAATTAAAATTAACCATGAAGGAGAAGTAAATAGGGCAAGATATATGCCACAAAATCCATGTGTGATAGCAACGAAAACTCCGTCGAGTGATGTTTTAGGTAAGTAATTTATTTAATTTAATGTAAATATTGTATTGTTATTATTTTGCATCATTCTGATAATAAATTCTCTAAAAAAAATATGTTAAAATTTGGTGAAACAAAACGATTAAATATTCTATTTAAACCTTACTTTTTCATAATCATAAATTTCTTTCAGTATTTGACTACACAAAACACCCAAGTAAACCAGATCCAAGCGGCGAGTGTCACCCTGATCTGCGGTTACGCGGACATCAGAAAGAAGGCTATGGCTTATCGTGGAATCCCAACCTAAACGGTTACCTGTTATCTGCAAGCGACGATCACACAATATGTTTATGGGATATCAACGCTACACCGAAAGATAACCGAATCATCGATGCCAAAACAATTTTTACCGGCCACACAGCTGTTGTTGAAGATGTTGCGTGGCATCTCTTGCATGAAAGTTTATTCGGATCAGTTGCAGATGATCAAAAACTAATGATATGGGATACTAGATGTAATAATACAAGCAAACCGTCTCACACAGTTGATGCCCATACGGCCGAAGTAAATTGTTTAAGCTTTAATCCATATTCCGAATTTATATTGGCAACTGGCAGTGCCGACAAAACAGTGGCTCTGTGGGATTTAAGAAACTTAAAGTTGAAATTACACAGTTTTGAATCGCATAAAGATGAAATATTCCAGGTGCAATGGTCCCCGCATAATGAAACTATTTTAGCATCATCTGGTACTGATAGGAGATTGCACGTGTGGGATCTCAGTAAAATCGGAGAAGAGCAGACTCCAGAAGATAATGAGGATGGACCACCGGAATTATTATTTATCCATGGCGGACATACTGCGAAAATTTCAGGTAATTATAAATATTTTTTTCTAATAGGGTGTTTATTATTTAGGACGTGCAAATGGATATTGGAAGAGTTGATATTAATAGAAGCTTCAATTAAAAAAATACAATTCTGCTTAAGAAATATTGTAAGATTTGAACGCATTTTTTTTACGACAACTCGACAATAAGATTTTTCACTCTTTATAATCATAGTTAGTAACATCTGTATAAACAGTTGATAGTAATGTTTCTTGTTTACAGATTTTAGTTGGAATCCCAACGAGCCATGGGTAATTTGCTCGGTATCTGAAGATAATATCATGCAAGTTTGGCAGATGGCAGAAAATGTTTACAACGATGACGATCCAGACCAAACTGCCTCCGATATGGATGCTACCCCGAATTAAATGTGAGGATAGAAAAAACATAATTCACTTAAAAAAATTGAGATATAACAATTACAGTAACTGTTTGTCTCTGCGAATTCTATTAAGAACAGATTGAATTGTAATTGGTGGAAATATATTACAATTTGATCTTAGACTACTAAGATCAAATTTCAACATATTTCAACCATTTAAAAATAATTTTATTCTATTGTAATTAAGTTCATGTTCTTTATATATAAAGTTAAAAAAGTTGCCTTGTACATCTTTTTGGTTTTAATGTATGATTATTCTAAATAAAAAAGATTTTTCCATGTTTGTAATTTGCCATTTTAGTATTGCTAAGACGGTGGCACTTTTTGTATTGGCAAGCATGATAAACTTGCGTTAATTGTGGTATTATGATACTGAAGCGATAAGAAACTTTTGTATTTTTAACTGAAAAATTGTTTACATGATACTTGAGTTTATAACGCCGATTTAAAATAAACAAAGGATGTTAAATTATAACTATGTAAATTTTTTTTGTTTAAAATTTTCCTTATTCTTGAGACTGGAGATCTAGATATTGCTGCAAGTTTTTAATAGTCATACAACGTACACAATATAGTTTTTCATATGTAATTTCTTCAATGATTTCGTAAAAACTAATATTAAATCCTTAGCTGCGGAAGTTGCTTGTGGAACCCTTGTGGACCCTAGTCTTTTCCTTATTTAAAATGAAGCAAAATATGCCGTGGTTTGCTTCACGAAGAAAACCAGAACACTGCATGACAACATCCTCGTGGGCAATTTTCGTCTAGCCTGGAGTCGGTCATCGGTTTACCACGGTGTATTACTTACGCCTGATAACATGTTGAGAAGACTGTTAATTCCTTCTATAGAGCCATATTGTCGATATGTCCCTTGTTTTACAGCAGCAGCACATCATCAATGAAACTGAAGATGATGGTGTATTTCACTTTGTTACGTCTTATAATCATCTATGGTATGCTGTCGTAGTTTCGTCTACGCGAGTCATACGTTAAACGGTTCGAAATAGAGCAAAATAGATTTATTTTTAAATATGGCGGAGGCGCCGCTGTATGTGAGAAACGAGCAGCACCATCAAGTTCTGAAGGTTTCCTCGCTTCGGATGTCGTGACCGCCTTATTAGCGAAAACTATTGAGCGCACTCAACCGTCGTCAAATCCCCTCATCGATCACTTGATTGACCTAGCTAACAAGCCACCTCATAAGATTCTCCTTCGAAGAGTGCAGAATATTTAATAACTGACGGCGTAGTAATAGAGACTTTGGTACTATCGTAGCAATGATGACCAAACCGCCCAATGTTAAAAATCAGGCTTGAGAGCCTCAAGTACTAATTAAAACGTTTCGGAACCTCACCGTTCAGTCTTGGAAGAAGAAGAGCACCCGTTGGTTGTATAAGTATAAGTAATAATTAGCTTCTGTAATTATTGGAATAATGGTGGTCACAATAGATGGGGTTTATTATACATAGATAGTACAGGGCATTGACTCTTCATCTTTGCCGAAATAAAACTACGCCGGGGTAATTTGTTAGAAATTATACATTACATACAGTTGTTATATTTCGGAAGTACTTACAAACATTTAGAAATCGTGCAGTTTGAAGGTGGAAATGGGAACGATTCCGCCTAAATACAGAAATTTAAGCATTTTGCAAAAAAGCTACATGGAACACTGTACTGCTCATTAGCTACATGGCACTTCAGTTATGAAACAATATACAATTGATTAGAATGTCGTAGTTAGCACAAGACCTTAAACTTTATTACTAATATTCAGCAAATTTTATTTGGAGCCTTCCTATAATGATTTAATAACTTTATTGTATAAAACTAAATTTAGTGGTTGGGAATCGGCTGAAGTAGAAGTAGGTCTGCAACGCGACGAAAATTACAGGCCTGATTTCTTGTGACACACCAACATTTTCGCTTTGCGTATCCGTACTTCTATAATTGAGTAGCATTGAGTCCAAAAGAAGCTCATTTAACCAATAACAATAATTTGCTTATTTTTTTGAGTTCCATATTTTACAAGTTGAACAGAACATTTTGCTTATTTCGTACATTACACATACGACAATTGTTCGAACAGATAAATCACTCATTTTTCACAAACTCTATAGCCGGAGACACATTGCTCTGATGTGTTGGTTGTGTCATGTTTTGATGCGATATGTTTTGACGCATCGTGAGCAGATTGTTCTGATGCATATACCTATACATGACGCGTTATGACGAAAATATTGACATAGTATTCAATTAATATTCCATAGCGTCCAGCTCGTCACACGAATTCGAAGAGGAAGTAGAAGAATTTGCTGCGACTATAATTTCTTGCAATGCATTAACCAACAAAAAAAAATGGATTCGTGATATCAATCAAAATAGGGAAGTGTCTGGTAAATACCATACGTTAATAAATTTGCTTATTAAAGACGAAGAACGTTTTCACATGTATTTTCAAATGTCGAGAGACCAATTTGAAAATTTATATAGACAAATAGAAGAAAAAATTAGAAAAATTTGATACCACCTTTGGAGGAGCGATCTGTACAAGGGAAAGATTAGCGATATTTTTTAAGGTAATATTAAGCCATCATTATTGTGAAATATACAGCTACATAAAGTTACAAAGCCAAGTGTTTTATAAAAACTCAAAAAAATATATTAAAACTTAGTGTCAGTGTGCAATAAAGGAGATCTACTAAACGGCGTCGGTTCTGAGTAGTTATATTTTGTTGAAGGTACCAGAAGATTAGTAGGACTGTGCAGGAGAGTGAGGTGCGAAGATGTAGATAAGGATGTTGAGGAATGATAACTGTACTCACTATCTGTTCAGGATGCCGGAGCGTTTTGTACTTCCAAAGTTCTGATTTCTGCTTCAGATACTGGTCTGCATAATTGCATTTTAATAAATGCCAGATACATATGTTGATTCCGGTAATTCGGAGATGTTATATTAAATAAACATTCATGATTCCTCACGTTTTCAATGAGTTCAATTTTGTCCATTTCTCTTTTTTTTTAAATTACAGTGAAATCTCTCTTGGCCGGACAACTTCGGGACCAACAATTTTGTCCGTTCAAGAGAGTTGTCCGCTCAATAGAAAACGACAGCTAAAATTGAAGCTTGTTTTGAAAAACTAAAATGGCATTTAGTCATGGAAAATAAGATTTACTTCATGATTAGTAGATACATGTATCTTGCGGCTACTGATACATGAATAACATATTCATAGGAAATAAATAAGAATGCTAATAACAAATAAAACTAAATATGTATCTTTGTATATGTGCAAAATATGTGAATACATCCTTTATAGATTTAGAAAATTTTTAACCCAAAAGTTATTACTTTAAGTCTAAAAGTTTCAACGTCACATAAATTAACAGTTGCAGCTTTGCCTGATATTGCCTTAAAACTAATATTATGACGAATTCCAGCCAATCAATGCAAGCCTGGAATCTACTGTAGCCTAATTTTTCTGCAATTTCTTTCGCTTTTGATCTTAGCAGTGTCCTCGATATAGGAATTCCTTTATTTCGCGCTTTCAAAAACCACTCATAACATAATTTATCCATATTGAAACATTCTGTCTTCAATAATGTTCGTTTCTGGTTAAGGTGGCGTACTTGGCCCTCTATTTCAATAACTTGAACTTGATGAGCAAATGTTGCATTTTTATCGAATATATTCAAAATTAGATGGCGCAAGGCTTACGAATCTCTAGAAAAGTAAAAAGTAATGAAATACTTAAACATGCGTAACATTTTGGCTGAAATAACATAGGAAAAGTGAAGATTAGAATATTGGTTGTAATACAAAATATATTATAATATAAATATAAACTTCTCAGAAAAATAAAATATAACATTATATAGAAAAAAGGTATCCAAGGATTCTTGAAACGAGTTTTACTGGTTGCATATTATGTAGTTGAGAACTGAATGTATTGAGCAGGTACATTTCAATATAATCTTTTCGGTATAAATGCGATAGCCTAAGGCAATAACACCCTAATATTCTATTTACAAAACATATTTGTGCGTACATGCGTTGTTTGTTACAGGTAGAATCTTAGTTCTGCACTAATTGTCTAGCGACTAGCTTGATGTGATAAAGTAATGGGTACTGTTTTTCATCGTCTTCGTTAGTTTTGGATTATTTTTTCGTTGTATATAGTTATTTTAGTGAATAAGGAAGAATATTTTTGTATATTTGTTTCTGTATATAACTGAACATAGTGGTAAACTGTCCTTGAAGAAGAACCATAATTATTATTTTCAGGTAAATACTCATTTGGAAGATCGCAATATCACGTCTCAACAGTCGCAAATTGCATGTAATATAATAATCACATATTGAAAAATATTATAGATTGAAGGCCAACTAAATATCAGGAAAAGAAAGCTGTACTACTTCGTGGTTTTCATTGATGAAACCCAACCACTTTTTATAGAAGAAATATATAGGGATGAACAACTTTGTAGAAACTTAATGGTTCCAAAATTAAGGCAATTTTTCCTTGGGTGTTTTTTACCTGAGAGGATTCAGCAGCTTATGTAGTAAAAGCTGCACACACGCAGCTGTAGTAGATTACTAGGATTGGACAGGAAACATTTCTCCACACAAGTTACGATTATGAAGTATATTCTATAATGGATATGACTACATATTGTTATATAGATAATTATTATTAAAATTTCCGTTATAACCATCACAGTGTATGTATGTGAAATACTAAATGTAAATATAATAAAGGTCAGTAAATTTTATTATGGAATGAATTGTTATCTGTATTATTTATCAATAAAAGGCAAGAGAGATATTTGGGTTTTATTTGTCTTTCTTTTTCTCTACACCCACACGCCAAGTAATGATTCATCAATATGTATTTACTTATGCATGTGTAGTTGTAAGAATATGTCTCGAAAGTATTGAAATCAATTTATTACTTGAATAAAAATAATTTAGTAAGACCTTTCTATAAAAAAGTATATTTGTGCATACAGTTTTGCAATTCTTGTGATACTAAACTGACTAAATCCAATAATCGTGATGCGCACTGTTTTGAAAGCAATATATAACAATAATCCTGTGTACTGTTCAAGTTATGTCATAAAGAAGTATGATGTTATAAAGAAGTATGATATGTATGATGACTATCTTTCACAGTTACGGAAAAAGAAACGAGTCGTATGTACGACTCTAATTTTTTCTTCTTCATTTACATTTTTTAATAAAACATTTAATTTAATGTTTTGCTGAATATCAAAGCAGTCAATTTTGGTGTTAAACTGATTGCCTATACATAGTTATATAATAGTTATCTAATGCTAGTGACATCTAATATAAAACTGGCAAACTGTTTGGACAGATATGGGGCTGTTGTTGATACTCAGCCCCTAAACTTACTTCCTGAAAAAAATACTGCATATTTTGAAATTATTTCAATACACATCGTATCAGTATATTTTTCTACATATTCTAAAGGTAATATTATCAAAATTTTATATTTTTTCTCATTTTTCTCGCAATCAAAGAATATTTAATTTAAAAAAAGATATTTAGATTTACAACAAAGATAATATCTTCAATGTAACAACGTGAAAATACATTTTTAATGTCTAGTTTTTCCGAATACTACGTTTCCAATAATTATTGTCGAACAGCGCCCCCTACTATACCGAAACGCCACCTTAATATTGACGTTTGAACTGCACTATATCAAATCATTCTTTTTTTAAATAATATCAAATGTGAGTTTTTCCCATATCAAATCGTTTTGCCAAATCACGAACACTAAGTTTTTCTTAATTACAAACATTAATGACGTTCACTTTTTGATTAAGTGTTAAGATATTTCGTCGTTTATTTGAGATTCTTGAGATCAACCGTGCACAACAATTTCGCTTGTGAATATACTGATAAGACTACTATATTGATGAATAGCACAGCAGTGAACGTACAACTGTAGGGGAAAACCCAGCAGATGTATAATTGCTACGAAGCAAATATCGGCGACGATGTCACCCTGTCCGTATGGCAAAGTTTTGTTCCATAAAGTACTGTCCGCGTCCGTTCAAGAGCGTGTCCGGCCAATAGAGTTTAAATTGTTAATAAATATTATAGGAAGTTCAAGGCACCAAAAAAATTGTCCGTCCAAGGGAAGCGATCGTTCATTAGAGATGTCTGTTAACAGAGATTTCACTGTACTTCGATCCTGACGCTTGTGTCGGCTTCTGACGTAAATCTAGACTACTCGGATTTCATCAACACAAGACATCAGATGAGTGTGCACGCCGTATGTATATTGTAATGAGAAGTAAGGGTGTCTGATCGATATGACGTTGCATAGCATCACAACACAACACATCAGAGTAATGTGTTTCCGGCTTAAATGTTATACAGTCATGAAGCCAATAATAAAAGGACCTTGCATTATATAATACTCCTGAAGAGTTGTTAATATTTATTTGAAATGTTTCTCGTTTTGGAAAATTATCCATTAAATTAGTACCAAGTATTGTTAAATGTTGTCTTATACCTGGGTTTATCCGGATTTTTGATGCAACTGCTGTAATATGTTAATTAGAGGCTCTCTGGTTACTGGATACGAGTTATTCAAAAACGTGTATAAAAACTACCCATCAGGATTTTTTTCTTTATTAATATATCGTCAAAAGGAAAATAAATCAAAAAATAAACCTTTCTTACAAATGTACAATCGCTCCATGCCATCGTTAATTTCTAAAACTACTTTCTACTCAAAGAAAAATAAAACAATAAGTTAATAAACAGAATTAAGGCACAAATTCCGTTATTTACCATATAGTTAAGTAATAATATGTCCGATACTATAATACAAATTAAAATAGAAGAATAAAACTAAAATATACTCCATGCAACAATTATGAAATAAAAAGAATGAGAAATGTCGAATCGTTAATTAAAATCAAATCATCACGTTTCTCGAATTCCCGTTACACAGATTCAACGCTGACATTACTCGTACTCGTCGTCCGACTGGAACTCAATCTCAGTTCGTTTTCCTTGTTAAACACAGCGTATCCATGCTTAACTAATTCTCCGGCGATGTCAAGATCACGTTCGTTATTTACGTCGAATAAATCGATTCCAGGCACAGGAGAACCTTCACGTTTAGCTCTCGTCTTCTCCCTTTCCGTATAACCGTTAATTTTTGCTGATAATTTCTTCCATTGTGCGACATGTGTCCATTCTTCGAATTTATCAACTGCTTCCTCAGACCATGTTGCACCAATGGGATCTTTAACAAAAAATGTATTAGAATATAGCAAAAAATTGTACTCACACTACATTTTTTAAATGTGGTTTTATTCAAAGTTTATACTGGCCAGTTAAGCTGCCATATAGAAAATATACGCTGAAAAAATTATGGCATCTGAAATTTTCATACTGCTAGTTCAGTTTGCTGGAATCCTTAAGACCTAAACATTATACTTACCAACACGGCTTAAATAACATTCAATAGCTTGAAAATGTAACTGTAAGAAATCAGTGCGTATTTCATAAGTATCCTTACAAGGTACTATATCAGTGTCACCATAATCTACATAATATAATTCAGCCTCTGGTTCTGATGTATTACTTTCGATAATCTTTAACACTTCAGCGGTACCTTGAAATAATAAAGGTTAATTAAAAATAAATCAAAATAAATATTAAACTAAATTTTACCATTTATTGTCATATTTAAATAAGGCTGCTACTAAATCACCAACATTTACTGTATCTAATACATGAAATTCACGATTTTCTGGCTTGCCATAGTATTCCGTCATATCTTCTACTAACTGATCTAATTCAGTTGCTTTAGGACCAACTATTTGCAACCAAAAATGAGATGGATCAACCATAGCTGATACATACACATCGAATTGTGAATCTGGTTGACCTATAATGCAAAATTTTAGTAATACGCATTATCTATATTAAATTATCCTATTTTAATTATAACTTATACTAAACCTGGTATAGAAGATATTTTTTCCGCTTTAGGGGCTTCTTTAGCTAATTTTGGGCTTTCAAGATTCTTCGGTGGTAATCGTGGTTCCCGTTTAGCTAATGAAGCATCTAATCGCTGCTGATTAATTTCACACTGTTTTATTATATCTTCAATATAAGATTTAGCCAAAGATATTTGTTCTTTTGTTCCTAAAAAATAAACAATGCAATAATCTCAATTTGCGGTTATAACCAATAAACCTTTAATCAACAATCTTCTCTTAGGAGCCGACCGATCATCATCAGCAAAATGTATTTTAGCACCTGATAAGCTACTGATTTCAGTTATTTGCTCCCCACATCTTCCAATAATTCTCCCAACAAAATTTTGCATTATCCACATATCAGACACCTCCAGAATTGGTTGATTTGCTATGAATTCTTGTATCAAATTCTCTGCAATGTTACATCCTTCTAGAGATCCTTTTATCACGCAAATACGGTCCGGAACCTCATGATCATAGCTTTTGAAATTGATTTTTGTATTTGACTGTTCTTCTATTTGTTTGATGGTCTTGCCATTTCTACCAATTAAAGCTCGAACCAGTTCCTTCTTGATTCGTATTTCAATTGTTTTAAATCGAGATGTTTTCGCAATGTGCTAAGATAATCGTCATCTTCATCGTCATTTTTGAATAGCAAGTAGACTAAATAACTTGCGACACCCACTAATGAGACTCCTAACACAGTTGTCAGAGCTTTCACCTATTGATGACCTGAAAGGACAAGTATGAAAAACATGTTACATAAAAGAAGAGTAAATAAAAGGTGACATAATCTTGTAAGGTGTATGCAAAAGTATTATTATTTGTGTTTTTGTTATCTGCTATCAGACTAATAACTTTTTAATCCACAAGATTATTTATCAGGCATTTTATTTAATTCCTATTATTAGTGTAACAATAGGTTATAACGTTTGTCATACCAATTTCTTAAAAGTAATATAAATAGTGACCTACCTCATGATTATCACAATTGCTTTATGAAACTATTTTCACATTTAAAAGTAAATAAACGTACAATGTTTACCCAAAATTTAAATAATTATGCATATGTGCTTTTTATTGCACCATGAACCATTCCTAAAAACCAGGTGAAAAATGTTCATCTCGATTTGTAACATTTGTAATGTTGGTACACTGCATAGAATACAAATCTATAAAGAAGCGAAAATCTTCAACAACTTCGACAATATGCTATAGCTATAAAGGCTAACTAATTAAGCAATACTTTTTTTATTATTTGACCGGATTTGAAAGACCTTGAACCAATTGTAGTGGTATTAGGCAAAGTTTTCAGCAGCGTATACGGTAAGACTACGCATTAGAAATTTTAGGTAAATAGATAAGAGCTAATTGCAAATTCAAATGATGTTTTCTTTATTAAAATATTAACACTAATAAATGCGTGAATAGAGAACCTATGTACTTTGTAATTATTCTTTAAATTTAAAGATAATCATGAGAAAAGCCATTTCTTTTATTCCCAGACGAAAAAATATATTTTTTCACCTAAAAATGGGGGAAGAAAGCACGATTACAGCGCTCTTCCAAAACGCGGCCTTTACGTGAACTACAACATGTGACGTATGAAGCCATGTTTATTTTATCGAAATCAATGGCTTGACTACTTATTGTGCCTTGTATTCGGACGATTTCTTTTTACTTAAAAAAAAATTGTTCACTGCCATGAAGAGAGATGTGGTAGTATATACCTTTGGCAGAGAAGACTACAGGATATTGTTGTTCTGATCATTTTGATGTAAGTACAAGTACCTAACCTATACGAGTAGTGTGGTATTAAAACTAGTGATATTCTACAAGTATATACGTTACAATAATATGTATTATTAGGCATGCACACAAAGTACTAATTCTATATATTAATGGTTAAAAAAGGATCTTACATTTGTGTTATCATATTAATAATGTCATAACCCTATCTATAATCTGACTTACAGGTTTTCTACGTCAGCTTGCGTTTGGGTCACGTGACTTCCTCCGGCATCTTTCAACTCAAACAATCTCGAAAACCACAAATCTTTGGAAAAAAAAATTCAGTTTCATTTACCGGCGATCTCAATGCTTTATAAAATGTTTAATTCCTGTTAACTTTTGAGAAATCTAGGTTGTCTATTAACAAAAAGGTCTGATCCAACACTCCACAATTCATACTTCATAACTCGGTATATCGATTTCCCGATATCTCGAATAACGAAAATACGATACCAATAAGGCACCAATATAATACTGGAATATTGATACTAAAAAATTAACTACCGATAAAACATTAGTAGGTAACAGCCAGGGCCGCCGTCAGCACAGCCAGGCCCCGAGACTTAGTAAGAGACTTAATAAGTAATGTTCATAATAACACTAACAGATTTTGAACTATTTTTTATTTACATCACTCTTCTTGCCTTCCTTTCTGCGAAAGTTTGATTAATTAAGTCAAAATTCAATGTTCTTGATAGCCTAGACTCAATAGGCAACACTCCCAAATCAGACAATCTTTGCTGTCCCATAGACGATCTCAAACAATTAATTTAATTTTTTGTTCAACACTTATTTTAATCGGGCTCCCCGGGAGCTCGTCCCCGGAGATTTTGCCCCTTCTGCCCCCACTCCCTGATGGCACGACTGGTAACACCAACACCACAACGTTTAATTAATTACTCGGAACACGTGTTTTGAAAGCGCATGAGTTCTCATCATCAACCGAATGAATAAATAAAATTAAAAACTATCAATATAAAATAAACATCCCCTCTTCTAGTATAACTAAAACCATTGCATGCAACTCTTTACTTAAACCGAACTAATTTCTGATATATGTTGAGAAGGGACCGCGGCCTTTCTTAAATATTCGAACAAGCCAATTTTCCAAGAATTCATGGTTTTCTGTGGGTGCTGCTGGTCTGCTTGTTTCTACCAATAATGAGACTCAAACTCGTGTTGAACTTAATACTTATATTACTTCTACAAGTAACTATTTTATATACAATACTTTGCATCTGATTGTCAGTAAAACGGTTTTTTTAGAATTCAAACGCACCCGTACTATTCGAGATCGTTCGCACTGTATTAAGGTGGGAAATACTTCGGTGAGGTAGATTCTACTAGGTTCCTTGGGGTAATTATTGACTCCCGATGTGATTGGAGGAATCATATCGATGTACTCTGTGAGATTGAGTAGTATCTGTTTTACCTTACTGAGACTTAAGTCCGCGATAAGTTTAGAATTCCTGCGAATGTTCTACTACTCACATTTTTATTCTCTAATCTCGTATGGAATTTTAGCTTGGCGAAGCTCACCGGATACTGAAACGATTTTTAAGTTACAGAAGCGGACTGTCCGGATAATTGCTGGTGTAGCACCGAGGACAACTTGCAGGGAACTATTTCCTGATTTAGGAATAATGATAGTACCTTGCATCTTTATATTTCATTTGTTATTGTATGCCTTTTTCTTTACCTAAATTAAATCGCTGTCATTCATATAACACAAGAAATGCTGGTGGTTCTGGAGATTCCATCACATAGATTAACCTTCACTGAGAGAGATCACCGTTACTTAGCCATAAAAACTTTTAATAAGCTGCCTAATAAATATAAGCAGATACCATTTCATTTGTATAAGACCCGTATTAAATATTTGTTACTCGGTAAAAGTTATTACTCATTAAAAGAATATATGGATGATCCTGAAACCTAATGTACTTTTATTATGTATGTGATGTTTTGTATTTGTGTATTACTTTGGGACTTTTCTTATTTTTGAATTTTAATGTTGTAATTTGATGACGTATCCTATGCTCACATGTAGTCTACAGAATCAAAATATATTATTATTATCGTGTATGGAATTAATACATCGGTAAGGATCAATCATGCAAAAATATGCAATGCAAAACAATAGGTTTTAAAATGTAACACAATAATTCTTTATTTTTAATGCTGACACCATGAAGTAAGTAAATAAATACTGCTCTATATAGAGATTCTTAACATGTTCATATTGTGACCATTTCTGCTGTTCCTAATAGTGACAGATTATTTAATGGGTTCGCAAGGAGGGATAATTTCCAATGCAGTGGGGTGAGGAACGTAGAGAAATGGGGCACGGAAACTCGAGCGTCCGTATCAAAGCACACTTGTCGAAAGATTCATTAAGTTATTACAAGGATTACTTAAATTTGCAAATACAGGGTGGGGCAGAGGAATTTGCTTATTTCAGTTGGAGGTCCTGAAGTGACGGCTGCTGTTACGAGGGCGGGGGTGAGGTCATCCGAGAGGGCGTGGCTTAAAGTTTATATCCTACCTGAATTTACTGCTCGAGCAAATGCATGTGAGGCGCTACTCAACATTCCTCAAGACGCCTTAGTTTTCTTCACTGATGAGGCTCACTTTCTTTCGGGATGTGTCAATAAGCAGAACATGCGTTATTGGAGCCCACACAACCCCAGACAACTTCATCAACGTCCCTTACACTCGGAACGTGTTACTGTTTGGGGTGCGATATCGCGAGTTCGAATAATTGGTCAATGGTTTTTTGAAGAGAACAACCAGACAGTCACTGTGACTTCAGACCGATATGTCAATATGGTTCAAGAAATTTTCTTGCCAACACTTGAAGAAATGGGTGTGGGACAAGTGTGGTTCCAGCAGGACGGCGCCACGACACACACCGCACGAGTGTCAATGACTGTCTTGCAGCAACACTTTCCAGGGCGGCTCATTTCCTTATCTGCATTAGCCGCCGCGGTCCCCTGATTTAACTCCCTGCGACTACTTTCTGTGGGGTTATCTCAAGTCATTGGTCTACAACGATCGTCCTAGAACCCTCATTGAATTGAAGAACAACATTCGTCACACTGTTGCCAACATACCCCTGGATATGCTGCAAAGAGTTCACAATAACTCTCAAAATCGACTGAGACAGTGCATTCAAAATAATGGACGCTATTTGCCTAACATAGTTTTTAAAACTTAGTAAACATAAATTTCCAATGCTATTCTTTATGTTGTTTTAAGAATAAAATTTGTAATTGTACACATTTTGTTTTTATTGAGTAACCAAATAAGCAAGTTCCTCTGCCCCACCCTGTACAACATCACTCGATGTGGAACGGTCGTTTTCAACATTAAAAAATATTTATTCCGCACGCCGTACTCATTTGATTGACATACATTAATGATTCAAATACTTAATAGATACCACCTAGTTTGTAACTTCATGAAAGCTTCTTAAAACAGTTAATATTTTAGCACGTTATATAATGTATTTTTATAGTTATTTTACGTGTAAACACTCATGCGCCCATATCGTCTATGCTCATTCATGAGTCACGAACATAAATGATGCGAGTACATAGACGTTAGTGAACGGTCGCCTCGATACGGCTGCTCGCCGTCCAAGTTATCGGTATTGCATTGAAACTTGCCCCTCTTTGCCGAGTCTAGTAAACACCAAATCGATTGGAATAATACAAAATCATTCATTTCTAGTTTAAAAAATATAGACGCTAGTATAAAAAATATTCACATAAGCGCGAATACGTATAGTACGAAACAAGTATAAAACATTTTTTTTTTAGTAAAGAAACAACGTTTTCTACTATATTACTTTATTATCAATTAAAGGAAACACATTTATTAAAATGCGAAAATTATAATACTTATTTGTAAAACGCTAAAATAAAGACAATTCATATCTACCTAATGATGGGCGAATTCATAATGTATTTAAGTCACTAGAATGAGAAATAAAAAAAATCGACATACACGTATTTTAAAAATTCATACTACATTCACTAGTTTAAGATGAAAATACAGATTTTAATGTGACATTTCTTAATATAGAACAAAAGATCTGAGTGATATCTAGAACATCAGTCAATATGTAATAAATGTTTATCAACCTCTTGCGTTTTAATAGATTCAATGTAGTTACCTATATT
>CM043022.1:23928751-23973977 GCA_023690525.1 Holotrichia oblita
CTTCATTTAAACATTCTTTTAACACAGCAGTACTAATTTTATCATGACCTGCAGAGCGTGAGCTGATATCGAGTCCGAGTACAACAATTGATAAAGTATCGACAGTTATCGATGTTTTGCGAGCACGACTTTAGCCCCATCGAATAACCGCGAAAAGAAATTTATTAAGTTACCGTTCCACCCCATATATAACTGAAGGATTGAACCGCGTTTTTCAACAATTCAATTTAAATGTTTGTTGTAAGATCAATAATAGATACATTAAAAAACCTTTTAGGCAACCCGAACTACAAACCTGATATGAGATAGAAGCCTGGAATATATAAAATTGCATGCAAAGACTGATCAAATTATATTGGACGAACAAAAAGATCAATATATAGAGACTAGTTATAAGGAACATCTAGCTGTTTCGGTATGGAAGAGGGAATCGTCCTCTGTAGCGCAACATCTAACTGGAAAGGGACGTCATATTGAAATAGATGCATTCTCAAAGAAAAGTTATTGATACGCCACGAGAACTAGACGCGTACGAAAGTTTTTACATGTGCAAATAGGAAGATCTCATGAACAGAAAACGGGTGCATATCCCCAGCCCCTCCACCCCCGTACTTTCGAATTTTGTATGTGCTATCATTTTGTGCCGCAAAAAAAAAATTTTGTGCTTTCATATTAACCGAGTTATAGCGATTTCAAAGTCCGGCCCTGACATGTTGCCAGCCCCGCTAACCTCTATTTCGAAATTTCCTATACGCTATCGTTTTGTACTTATTTTGTGGTGTTTTGTGCCGCAAAAAGAAAATTTTGTGCTTTCATATTAACCGAGTTATAGCGCATTTCAAAGTCCGGTCCTGACATGTTGCCAGCCCCGCCAACCTCTATTTCGAAATTTCCTATACGCTATCGTTTTGTACTTATTTTGTGGTGTTTTGTGCCGCAAAAAGAAAATTTTGTGCTTCCATATTAACCGAGTTATAAGCACAAAATGATAGCGTATAGCAAATTTCGAAATAGAGGGTGGCGGGCCTCTGGCGACATGCCAGGACCGGATTTTGAAATCACTATAACTCGGTTAATATACAAGCACAAAATTTTCTTTTTGCGGCACAAAATGATAGCATATATACAAAATATAACATATACAGAAAACCATGAATTCTT
Organism: Holotrichia oblita; assembly: GCA_023690525.1. Classification (NCBI taxonomy): domain Eukaryota; kingdom Metazoa; phylum Arthropoda; class Insecta; order Coleoptera; family Scarabaeidae; genus Holotrichia; species Holotrichia oblita. The sequence continues at coordinate 23,929,913 of CM043022.1, forward strand.
GGAAAATCGGCTTGTTCGAATATTTAAGAAAGGACGCAGTCCCTTCTAACATATATCAGAAATTAGTTCGGTTTAAGTAAAGCGTCGCATGCAATGGTTTTAGTTATACTAGAAGAGGGGATGTTTATATTATATTGATAGTTTTTAATTTTATTTATTCATTCGGTATTCGGTTGATGATAAGAACTCATGCGCTTTCGAAACACGTGTTTCGAGTAATTAATTAAACGTTGTGGTGTTGGTGTTACCAGTCGCGCCATCAGGGGGTGGGGGCAGAGGGGCAAAATCCCCGGGGAGCCCGATACCGATAAAATAAGTGTTGATCAAAAAATTAAATTAATTGTTTGAGATCGACTATGGGACAGCAAAGATTGTCGATTTGGTAGTGTTGTCTATTGAGTCTAGGCTATCAAGAACATTGAATTTTGACTGAATTAATCAAACTTTTGCAGAAAGGAAGGCAAGAAGAGGATGTAAATAAAAAGGTTCTAAATCTGTTAGTGTTATTATGAACATTACTTATTAAGACTCCATTAAGTCTCGGGGCCTGGCTGTGCTGACGGCGGCCCTGGCTGTTACCTACTAATGTTTTATCGGTAGTTAATTTTTTAGTATCAATATTCCAGTATTATATTGGTGTCTTATTGGTATCGTATTTTCGTTATTCGATATAGTCGGGAAACTGATACACCCCAGTTATGAAGTATGAATTGTGGAGTGTTGGATCAGACCTTTTGTTAATAGACAACCTAGATTAAAAGCTAACAAGAATTAAACATTTTATAAAGCATTGAGATCGCCGGTAAATGAAACTGAATTTTTTTTCCAAAGATTTGTGGTTTTCGAGATTGTTTGAGTTGAAAGATGCCGGAGGAAGTCACGTGACCCAAACGCAAGCTGACGTAGAAAACCTGTAAGTCAGATTATAGATAGGGTTATGACATTATTAATATGATAACACAAATGTAAGATCCTTTTTTAACCATTAATATATAGAATTAGTACTTTGTGTGCATGCCTAATAATACATATTATTGTAACGTAGGTATATACTTGTAGAATATCACTAATTTAATACCACAACTACTCGTATAGGTTAGGTACTTGTACTTACATCAAAATGATCAGAACAACAATATCCTGTAGTCTTCTCTGCAAAGGTATATACATCTCTTCATGGCAGTGAACAATTTTTTTAAGTAAAAAAGAAATCGTCCGAATACAAGGCACAATAAGTAGTCAAGCCATTGATTTCGATAATATAAACATGACTTCATACGTCACATGTTGTAGTTCACGTAAAGGCCGCGTTTTGGAAGAGCGCTGTAATCGTGCTTTCTTCCCCCATTTTTAGGTGAAAAAATATATTTTTCGTCTCGAAATAAAAGAAATGGCTTTTCTCATGATTATCTTTAAATTTAAAGAATAATTACAAAGTACATAGGTTCTCTATTCACGCTTATGCTTTCCTTTTTGCATACTGTATTACCGCATCCGTGTTTCTTTATATTATTGAATTGAAATTGAAAACTAATTATTATTATTTATTTATTATATTTTATTAGTTTTAATCAATTCACTTGTATCCCAATGTTTTTCTATGATATTTTATTCAACTTATTGTTAGTGTTAATATTTTAATAAAGAAAACATCATTTGAATTTGCAATTAGCTCTTATCTATTTACCTAAAATTTCTAATGCGTAGTCTTACCGTATACGCTGCTGAAAACTTTGCCTAATACCACTACAATTGGTTCAAGGTCTTTCAAATCCGGTCAAATAATAAAAAAAGATTGCCTAATTAGTTAGCCTTTATAGCTGTCGAAGTTGAAGATTTTCGCTTCTTTATAGATTTGTATTCTATGCAGTGTACCAACATTACAAATGTTACAAATCGAGATGAACATTTTTCACCTGGTTTTTAGGAATGGTTCATGGTGCAATAAAAAGCACATATGCATAATTATTTAAATTTTGGGTAAACATTGTACGTTTATTTACTTTTAAATGTGAAAATAGTTTCATAAAGCAATTGTGATAATCATGAGGTAGGTCACTATTTATATTACTTTTAAGAAATTGGTATGACAAACGTTATAACCTATTGTTACACTAATAATAGGAATTAAATAAAATGCCTGATAAATAATCTTGTGGATTAAAAAGTTATTAGTCTGATAGCAGATAACAAAAACACAAATAATAATACTTTTGCATACACCTTACAAGATTATGTCACCTTTTATTTACTCTTCTTTTATGTAACATGTTTTTCATACTTGTCCTTTCAGGTCATCAATAGGTACGAAAGCTCTGACAACTGTGTTAGGAGTCTCATTAGTGGGTGTCGCAAGTTATTTAGTCTACTTGCTATTCAAAAATGACGATGAAGATGACGATTATCTTAGCACATTGCGAAAACATCTCGATTTAAAACAATTGAAATACGAATCAAGAAGGAACTGGTTCGAGCTTTAATTGGTAGAAATGGCAAGACCATCAAACAAATAGAAGAACAGTCAAATACAAAAATCAATTTCAAAAGCTATGATCATGAGGTTCGGACCGTATTTGCGTGATAAAAGGATCTCTAGAAGGATGTAACATTGCAGAGAATTTGATACAAGAATTCATAGCAAATCAACCAATTCTGGAGGTGTCTGATATGTGGATAATGCAAAATTTTGTTGGGAGAATTATTGGAAGATGTGGGAGCAAATAACTGAAATCAGTAGCTTATCAGGTGCTAAAATACATTTTGCTGATGATGATCAGTCGCTCCTAAGAGAAGATTGTTGATTAAAGGTTTATTGGTTATAACCCGTAAATTGAGATTATTGCATTGTTTATTTTTTAGGAACAAAAAAACAAATATCTTTGGCTAAATCTTATATTGAAGATATAATAAAACAGTGTGAAATTAATCAGCGATTAGATGCTTCATTAGCTAAGCAGGAACCACGATTACCACCGAAGAATCTTGAAAGCCCAAAATTAGCTAAAGAAGCCCCTAAAGCGGAAAAAATATCGTCTATACCAGGTTTAGTATGAGTTATAATTAAAATAGGATAATTTAATATAGATAATGCGTATTACTAAAATTTTGCATTATAGGTCAACCAGATTCACAATTCGATGTGTATGTATCAGCTATGGTTGATCCATCTCATTTTTGGTTGCAAATAGTTGGTCCTAAAGCAACTGAATTAGATCAGTTAGTAGAAGATATGACGGAATACTATGGCAAGCCAGAAAATCGTGAATTTCATGTATTAGATACAGTAAATGTTGGTGATTTAGTAGCAGCCTTATTTAAATATGACAATAAATGGTAAAATTTAGTTTAATATTTATTTTGATTTATTTTTAATTAATCTTTATTATTTCAAGGTACCGCGCTGAAGTGTTAAAGATTATCGAAAGTAATACATCAGAACCAGAGGCTGAATTATATTATGTAGATTATGGTGACACTGATATAGTACCTTGTAAGGATACTTATGAAATACGCACTGATTTCTTACAGTTACATTTTCAAGCTATTGAATGTTATTTAAGCCGTGTTGGTAAGTATAATGTTTAGGTCTTAAGGATTCCAGCAAACTGAACTAGCAGTATGAAAATTTCAGATGCCATAATTTTTTCAGCGTATATTTTCTATATGGCAGCTTAACTGGCCAGTATAAACTTTGAATAAAACCACATTTAAAAAGTGTAGTGTGAGTACAATTTTTTGCTATATTCTAATACATTTTTTGTTAAAGATCCCATTGGTGCCACATGGTCTGAGGAAGCAGTTGATAAATTCGAAGAATGGACACATGTCGCACAATGGAAGAAATTATCAGCAAAAATTAACGGTTATACGGAAAGGGAGAAGACGAGAGCTAAACGTGAAGGTTCTCCTGTGCCTGGAATCGATTTATTCGATGTAAATAACGAACGTGATCTTGACATCGCCGGAGAATTAGTTAAGCATGGATACGCCGTGTTTAACAAGGAAAACGAACTGAGATTGAGTTCCAGTCGGACGACGAGTACGAGTAATGTCAGCGTTGAATCTGTGTAACGGGAATTCGAGAAACGTGATGATTTGATTTTAATTAACGATTCGACATTTCTCATTCTTTTTATTTCATAATTGTTGCATGGAGTATATTTTAGTTTTATTCTTCTCTTTTAATTTGTATTATAGTATCGGACATATTATTACTTAACTATATGGTAAATAACGGAATTTGTGCCTTAATTCTGTTTATTAACTTATTGTTTTTTTTTTCTTTGAGTAGAAAGTAGTTTTAGAAATTAACGATGGCATGGAGCGATTGTACATTTGTAAGAAAGGTTTATTTTTTGATTTATTTTCCTTTTGACGATATATTAATAAAAAAAAAAATCCTGATGGGTAGTTTTTATACACGTTTTTTGAATAACTCGTATCCAGTAACCAGAAAGCCTCTAATTAACATATTACAGCAGTTGCATCAAAAATCCGGATAAACCCAGGTATAAGACAACATTTAACAATACTTGGTACTAATTTAATGGATAATTTTCCAAAACGAGAAACATTTCAAATAAATATTAACAACTCTTCAGGAGTATTATATAATGCAAGGTCCTTTTGTTATTGGCTTCATGACTGTATAACATTTAAGCCGGAAACACATTACTCTGATGTGTTGTGTTGTGATGCTATGCAACGTCATATCGATCAGACACCCTTACTTCTCATTACAATATACATACGGCGTGCACACTCATCTGATGTCTTGTGTTGATGAAATCCGAGTAGTCTAGATTTTCGTCAGAAGCGTCAGGATCGAAGTACAGTGAAATCTCTGTTAACGGACATCTCTGATGAACGAACGCTTCCCTTGGACGGATAATTTTTTTGGTCCCTTGAACTTCCTATAATATTTATTAACAATTTAAACTCTATTGGCCGGACGCGGGCAGTACTTTATGGAACAAAACTTTGCCATACGGACAGGGTGACATCGTCGCCGATATTTGCTTCGTAGCAATTATACATCTGCTGGGTTTTCCCCTGCAGTTGTACGTTCACTGCTGTGCTATTCATCAATATAGTAGTCTTATCAGTATATTCACAAGCGAAATTGTTGTGCACGGTTGATCTCAAGAATCTCAAATAAACGACGAAATATCTTAACACTTAATCAAAAAGTGAACGTCATTAATGTTTGTAATTAAGAAAAACTTAGTGTTCGTGATTTGGCAAAACGATTTGATATGGGAAAAACTCAAGCATTTGATATTATTAAAAAAAAGAATGATTTAATATTATAGTGGAGTTCAAATGTCAATGTTAACCAGAAATGAACATTATTGAAGACAGAATGTTTCAATATGGATAAATTATGTTATGAGTGGTTTTTGAAAGCGCGAAATAAAGGAATTCCTATATCGAGGACACTGCTAAGATCAAAAGCGAAAGAAATTGCAGAAACATTAGGCTACAGTAGATTCCAGGCTTGCATTGGTTGGCTGGAATTCGTCATAATATTAGTTTTAGGCAATATCAGGCAAAGCTGCAACTGTTAATTTATGTGACGTTGAAACTTTTAGACTTAAAGTAATAACTTTTGGGTTAAAAATTTTCTAAATCTGTATAAAGGATGTATTCACATATTTTGCACATATACAAAGAAACATATTTAGTTTTATTTGTTATTAGCATTCTTATTTATTTCCTATAAATATGTTATTCATGTATCAGTAGCCGCAAGATACATGTATCTACTAATCATGAAGTAAATCTTATTTTCCATGACTAAATACCATTTTAGTTTTTTAAAACAAGCTTCAATTTTAGCTGTCGTTTTCTATTGATCGGACAACTCTCTTGAACGGACAAAATTGTTGGTCCCGAAGTTGTCCGGCCAAGAGAGATTTCACTGTAATTAAAAAAAAAGAGAAATGGACAAAATTGCAGGTTATATTCCGATGGTGATCTATTAAGCGGAATGCACTGTACTTCCGAAATATAACAAGTGTATGTAATGTATAATTTCTAACAAATTACCCCGGCGTAGTTTTATTTCGGCAAAGATGAATAGTCAATGCCCTGTACTATCTATGCATAATAAACCCCATATTGTGACCACCATTATTCCAATAATTACAGAAGCTAATTATTACTTATACTTATACAACCAACGGGTGCTCTTCTTCTTCAAGACTGAACGGTGAGGTTCCGAAACGTTTTAATTAGTACTTGAGGCTCTCAAGCCTGATTTTTAACATTGGGCGGTTTGGTCATCATTGCTACGATAGTACCAAAGTCTCTATTACTACGCCGTCAGTTATTAAATATTCTGCACTCTTCGAAGGAGAATCTTATGAGGTGGCTTGTTAGCTAGGTCAATCAAGTGATCGATGAGGGGATTTGACGACGGTTGAGTGCGCTCAATAGTTTTCGCTAATAAGGCGGTCACGACATCCGAAGCGAGAAACCTTCAGAACTTGATGGTGCTGCTCGTTTCTCACATACAAGCGGCGCCTCCGCCATATTTAAAAATAAATCTATTTTGCTCTATTTCGAACCGTTTAACGTATGACTCGCGTAGACGAAACTACGACAGCATACCATAGATGATTATAAGACGTAACAAAGTGAAATACACCATCATCTTCAGTTTCATTGATGATGTGCTGCTGCTGCAAAACAAGGGACATATCGACAATATGGCTCTATAGAAGGAATTAACAGTCTTCTCAACATGTTATCAGGCGTAAGTAATACACCGTGGTAAACCAATGACCGACTCCAGGCTAGACGAAAATTGCCCACGAGGATGTTGTCATGCAGTGTTCTGGTTTTCTTCGTGAAGCAAACCACGGCATATTTTGCTTCATTTTAAATAAGGAAAAGACTAGGGTTCCACAAGCAACTTCCGCAGCTAAGGATTTAATATTAGTTTTTACGAAATCATTGAAGAAATTACATATGAAAAACTATATTGTGTACGTTGTATGAGTATTAAAAACTTGCAGCAATATCTAGATCTCCAGTCTCAAGAATAAGGAAAATTTTAAACAAAAAAATTTACATAGTTATAATTTAACATCCTTTGTTTATTTTAAATCGGCGTTATAAACTCAAGTATCATGTAAACAATTTTTCAGTTAAAAACACAAAAGTTTCTTATCGCTTCAGTATCATAATACCACAATTAACGCAAGTTTATCATGCTTGCCAATACAAAAAGTGCCACCGTCTTAGCAATACTAAAATGGCAAATTACAAACATGGAAAAATCTTTTTTATTTAGAATAATCATACATTAAAACCAAAAAGATGTACAAGGCAACTTTTTTAACTTTATATATAAAGAACATGAACTTAATTACAATAGAATAAAATTATTTTTAAATGGTTGAAATATGTTGAAATTTGATCTTAGTAGTCTAAGATCAAATTGTAATATATTTCCACCAATTACAATTCAATCTGTTCTTAATAGAATTCGCAGAGACAAACAGTTACTGTAATTGTTATATCTCAATTTTTTTAAGTGAATTATGTTTTTTCTATCCTCACATTTAATTCGGGGTAGCATCCATATCGGAGGCAGTTTGGTCTGGATCGTCATCGTTGTAAACATTTTCCGCCATCTGCCAAACTTGCATGATATTATCTTCAGATACCGAGCAAATTACCCATGGCTCGTTGGGATTCCAACTAAAATCTGTAAACAAGAAACATTACTATCAACTGTTTATACAGATGTTACTAACTATGATTATAAAGAGTGAAAAATCTTATTGTCGAGTTGTCGTAAAAAAAAATGCGTTCAAATCTTACAATATTTCTTAAGCAGAATTGTATTTTTTTAATTGAAGCTTCTATTAATATCAACTCTTCCAATATCCATTTGCACGTCCTAAATAATAAACACCCTATTAGAAAAAATTATTTATAATTACCTGAAATTTTCGCAGTATGTCCGCCATGGATAAATAATAATTCCGGTGGTCCATCCTCATTATCTTCTGGAGTCTGCTCTTCTCCGATTTTACTGAGATCCCACACATGCAATCTCCTATCAGTACCAGATGATGCTAAAATAGTTTCATTATGCGGGGGACCATTGCACCTGGAATATTTCATCTTTATGCGATTCAAAACTGTGTAATTTCAACTTTAAGTTTCTTAAATCCCACAGAGCCACTGTTTTGTCGGCACTGCCAGTTGCCAATATAAATTCGGAATATGGATTAAAGCTTAAACAATTTACTTCGGCCGTATGGGCATCAACTGTGTGAGACGGTTTGCTTGTATTATTACATCTAGTATCCCATATCATTAGTTTTTGATCATCTGCAACTGATCCGAATAAACTTTCATGCAAGAGATGCCACGCAACATCTTCAACAACAGCTGTGTGGCGGTAAAAATTGTTTTGGCATCGATGATTGGTTATCTTTGGTGTAGCGTTGATATCCCATAAACATATTGTGTGATCGTCGCTTGCAGATAACAGGTAACCGTTTAGGTTGGGATTCCACGATAAGCCATAGCCTTCTTTCTGATGTCCGCGTAACCGCAGATCAGGGTGACACTCGCCGCTTGGATCTGGTTTACTTGGGTGTTTTGTGTAGTCAAATACTGAAAGAAATTTATGATTATGGAAAAGTAAGGTTTAAATAGAATATTTAATCGTTTTGTTTCACCAAATCTTAATATATTTTTTTTAGAGAATTTATTATCAGAAAGATGCAAAACAATAACAATACAATATTTACATTAAATTAAATAAATTACTTACCTAAAACATCACTCGACGGAGTTTTCGTTGCTATCACACATGGATTTTGTGGCATATATCTCGCCCTATTTACTTCTCCTTCATGGTTAATTTTAATTTCGATCTCAATTTTACCTGAAACTGATCCAAATCCACCAAATTCTCCCTTTTCATTATCATAATGGGTGGCATCAAACTGTGCATCTTCGTTCGGTAATTGTACACTTGCAATCAGTAAATGATTTTGTTCGTCCGACGTATGTGTTCCTAATATTAGCCGGTGAATAGAATGATCTTTACCATCTGGTCTTGTAACATCAGGTAACCATTGCGCAGTCAATGAGGGCCATTCAAAGCATGTGTCATTACTAGATCATATAGGAATGGAGTATTTTTCTTCCATATTTTGTACTCTTCATTGATAACCCGTTCCTCAACGGCATCATCGAACGTTTCTGCAAGTTGAATTTGTCACTTTAGAGGAATGGAATATTTCCATAACACAAAGAATCAAAATGGTGTATAGCTGTATTTGTCCAGTCGGTTTCTCACGAAAATAGAATAAGAAAGCCATTTTTATCGCAAATTTTGGTTGTAATTTAAAGAATAGATTACCTGCATCTCCTTTATCACCCATGTTCCGGCGTATTTTTCACTAGGACTTTTAAAAATACATAAAGTTAGGGAATCGACGCTATCCGCCAAAGAACACCGATTCGCGTGTTGCCAACCTTAAAAAATAATAAACAATGTTTTTTTGTATAATTAGTGTTAAGAACGATTTAAACGTTTATAAATTAAGTAAATTTAAATATAAAAGTAATGAGTTAAGTAGCAATATGAAGAAAACATTGAAGTAATGTATTAATTTATTTGAGAGGATAAATTGACAGATTATAAAAATTATGTTGGTAATCGTAGAAATTCTTTAGTTTTTCCAAAAGTTAATTTACACAATACCTATTAAGAACATTTTTAAATACTTATTTTTATTCAGCTGAGAATTAAACTTTTACATATAATCCTTCTATTATTTATTTACTTCTCATAATTTTGTGACTATAGTGCCATCTATAAGACAGAAGACTCCATTAATACATTGCAGATATCATTTTTCTAGTTGTATATTTCAATAATAAGATAATAGATGATAGCACCTGCTTAAGATTTATTATAATTAAATTTATTTTTTTTAAAGCTGATTTAATATAAATGTTATTGATACAATTAAATGTACAAAACAGAAAAATGTAATTTATTACAATAATTAACCAACACCATTACAATAAGAAAAAATGCAATGTAATCTTTACACTCCTTATTTTGGACCAGTAAAATTCTTCTTTAATCCTTGCCAGCATTTAAAATATTCAGGATCTAATTTCTCACACGTTTCTGCACCCCATTTCGTAACTGCCAAACTTAAACAACTCTCAAACATAAATGCCTATAAAAACATTTAAATTAAAAATAGCAAAATTTGATTTACATTAAGTATACTTGAGTTCCCTCAGCTACTCTAACAGGTTTCAGTTCTTCATTGCTCGCATCTTCAAAGCATTTTAGATCTGGGCCATGAGGTGTCATAATGCTGTGAAGGGTTGCCCCACCGGGTAAAAATCCACCGCGTTTGGCTTCATATTGTCCAAGAATAAGACCCATAAATTCAGACATGCAATTTCTATGATAATATGGCGGTCTAAATGTATGTTCTTGGACTGACCATCGCGGTGGGAAAATGACAAAATCAGCAATTGCTGTTCCCTTTTTCTCAGATTGGCAACTTAAAACTGTGAAGATTGACGGATCCTAGTTCAAAAAAGTATTAAACCTTTATTATTTAAAATGTGCTTATTTAGAAACGACTTACACAATGGTCAAAAGAAACAGTATTTATAACCATAAAATTGGCTAAGTCGTATTTATAAGGAACGTAATTTCCATGCCAAGCTACCACGTCGAAAGGACTATGATCTTGCTCACAAATAAATAGCTTGCCTTGATATTTAGATATTATTTCGTATTTATCCACACTTCTATCTTCGTACCAAGCTACTGGTGTTTTAAAATCTCTTGGATTAGCTAAGCCGTTAGCGCCTATAGGTCCTAAATCAGGTAGAATAAAATGTTGCCCAAACACTTCCAATATATATCCACGACATGGTTCATTTATTTTAACATTAAACCTCATTCCTTGTTGGATAACTGCTATTTCGTTAGGTTTTAATGTCAATTTTCCAAATTCTGTTGTTATATGTAATGTACCAATTTGTGGAACTACAAATATCATAAAAAATATAATATACTATCTGATTATATTAAAATGCATTATTCTTTTAATACCTATTAGAAAATCACCATCTGCATTGTAAAATGCGCAATCGTTCATAGAACTGTTACAGGAGTAAATATGAATAGCTAATCCTAGTTTTGTTTTGGGGTCTCCAGCTCCACAAATTGTATTTAAACCTTCTACAAAGTGCACATTCTCTGACTTTGACGGAAAATCAAACGGCTGCCAACGCATCTATAGATTGCAATAAAAAAATTGATCTGCAGTTAACTTTTATCAATTCGTACCTGATTTGGATCCGGATCTTGACCATCCCAATTATGTGTAACATTACTTTTAGTGAATTTTTTAAAAGGTTTATGACCAACTGATGGTTTAATTCTGTAGAGCCAACTTCTTCGATTTTCAGTTCTAGGAGCAGTAAATGCACTTCCCGATAATTGCTCGGCGTACAATCCGTATGGGCATTTTTGCGGATTATTTTGACCTTTAGGCAAAGAATTTGGACAACGCGGATCCTCGGAGATAAATTCCGACCCAAAACCACTTAAATACTACAAAATACTACTAGAATGAATTGTTATGTAAAATAGTTTCATACCTTTAACTCGTTCATTATAATCGGAAATCTTGATTAGAACTGAATCAAAGTCAAATTTATTTATCTAAGCATTAAAGAAGAAATTCTAGTATGTAAATAACTTGTTTACTAGAAGCGGAAGAATGTTATGTATGGAATAAAAATTGTGAGTATCACGGGTTTAATTGACTTTATTTATAAAGTTATATAAATGAAATGTAAACGGTGATAAAGCATCTTTTATGTTTATAATTTTTTATTCTCTGTTATATTTTTCCTTGGGTTTTGCATATCCATAAGTTATTTACAATTTTCACGAGTGAAAATTGTAATTTGTCGATGTCAGGTGATTAGAGATTGTAAATTTATTCAAGGCTAAGACTACATTTTTATAACATAAACGCAGTTGAAACATGATAATAGATAAACAAGGCTATAAAATGGTTTATAAATATGGAATGAATAATAGCCAATAGCCAAACAGGTTTCTATTTCATATTATTCCACGTATCACAGTTTTATTATAAAAGGTTATATTTTTTCTTTTAAAATTGGTTTGGGTTTATATATAGTATAAATAAAAAAAAAATAAAAACGCACCTTTTTGAATTATAGGTATATGTCTAATGTATGGAATTGAAAAAATTTCATAGCCAAGTATTAAAAATATATAGAATCTAATGATAAAGATTTACGCAAGATTGCTGGAAAATTAAAACACATATCTATAAAATTTGGCTAGATGACCTAATAAATTTTGATCTGAGCCGGGCCAATATACATATTTTCGTCACACTCCACGGTTCCCTCTTTTTGAACTCGAACATTTATGCATTTTTAGAAAGCAGAAATTTATATTCATGATACAGTTATAACTTTCTGTTTGTTCTTCTGATTTGTCTCCCGTCTAGTTTAGAAAAGATAATTATGTAGTTTCGTTGTTTGAGAAATGTTTTGACAGAATTTGGACAGTTCCATCTGTCATAATTATAACTTACGCTTTTGCAGGTTTTCTAAATATTTTAAGATTAGATCTTACAGTTATCCTATTTTTTTATCATTCTCCAAAACATCTTTAATTTATAAAGTGTTAATAGTTATTGCAAAAAACTTCGTCAAGTATGCATCTGCAAATATTAAAGATGGCCTTGGTTAAACACCATTGTCTATACATCTCTATATAGTTGTCTCGTTGAACTACATCTCGAGATAGGGTATCCCATGGATATCCGTTTTAGGTACAAAAGTGATCCTACTGTCCATGAGTGTAAAGTAGACATCTTACGAACGTCCGTTACTGCATATCGATAAGACATCTGCAATAAATATGCTATGGATATTCATTTTATGTCCTGCAGTCAATACTCTCTCGGTAGATTAAAGGAAGCTCTTGTGTTTTTGTGAGGTGTGTATTTCGTTGATAGACTTGGAAATTCAAAGTAAGGTTAAATATGTAGTACTTAAAATTTATTAAAAATATATTATCTTATGTCTGTGAACACTGTACGGATAGGTTATTTCTAATCTTTCATTTGACGTCTTATTTTGTGTTTCAGTTTAGGTTTCCAAAACTTCAATCCAACTGTCAGCGTTAGAGGATACTACCAAAAAAAGGCGGAGGCGCCGACCTAAGGATAGGTTGGAGTTAAGTACAAAAAAAGAACAATAAGTATTTTCTTGTGATACAGTTTTTATGACAGTTTGAAGTTAAATGTTTAGTTTATATACTTCTTTATAAAACTATTAAGCAAAAGTTTAGTAATTAATAATATTATAACAAAAAATTTTGTATGCCTTCTCACTGTGAGGGATATCTATTGTTCACACTCTGGATATCTAAATATTTAGAAGGAGCGATGTGCACCTGCCCAATCATCTAAATGGAGATGCTACTGGGTTTAGCACTCCTGCATATCACACTGATTTAAAGATAGTGGCTTAACCGGACAACATCTAAGTATTCCAGGCGACCTCTTCTATTTCCCAGCCATGAGGAATGGAGCTAAATTCGAAAATCGATCGCTTGACTGATGTACAGACGGATCCAAGACAAAAGGGTGGACCTATAACACCAAACACTTTAGAGCCTTAGGGTAACTTCCAACAATTTTTTAGGCGGAAATACACACCAGAAACTTTTGCGTCCGTGAAAACCTAAACAAGAAAACTTGAGCGGCGCAAAGCGTCTCATAGCATTGAGTCTAAACTGATTTGACAATGTCGGAAGAATGTGACGCAACTAGCTACAACAAACAGGGGGTATTCCTGTTGTGGGTGCCTTGGCACACCAATACCAAAAAAAAATTATATGGCAGATGAATTTGCAAATCAAAGCACTGTCATGCATTTCATTGTATCGGAACCCTTCTTTGGCATTCCCAAAAGCGAGCTCAAGAACGAAATTCAAGAATGGGAAACAAAAGAAATAGCCTCCCTTTAATTCAAAAAACAACTTGATTTCAGTAAGTCGGAGTAAAGAACTCTTATGAGGCTGGTGGCTACCCTCTAAGATACCATCTTAAAAGATGGGCAAAGTTGATCAAGACACGTGTAGAGTTTGCGAACTGAAACAGCTGAGCACATACTTTGCGAGTGCGAAGCATTAAGCCGAATAAAGGTTTTAGTATTTAGGACAGGCGACCTTAACACCTGAAGATATCAAAACCTTGGCAGCCAAACTAGTCGTGGGATTCGTCAAGAACATTAGAATAGGATATTGACGGGATAGGGTAATCACAATACATCAAGGTCACAGTGAGAAGAGGTGCTTGTAACCGGCACAACCCACCAATATATAAATACAATGTATTTATGTCGTGAGTATGGCTCAGTTTTCTTCGGTCCGAATTGCGCGTATCACTAAGTAAATCAATAACGAATCCAGCCGATTATCTGTCTGGGTTTATCGAATCTCCTCACGCAATGTCAATTACACAATTCTAGTAAACTTACCTTTGTTAATATTAATTTATTTTGGGTCTTTATCAGGATTAAAATGCAATTGGAAATGGTAAGGCTAGTGTGATAGCTGCAACTAAAAATATCTGTTTGTGCTTATATCCTGTGATTAGAAGGCTAACAGAGTGAAATAGGCATTAAAGTGAACGCCTGACCCTTTTTTGTAATAACAACAAAAAAACAAAATAATCAAATCAATTGCGGGTCAAATAGTTTGAATTTAACAGTTTTGTATATTACCGTAATACATTGTGAAGTGTTTTGATATATTAAGCGCAAACATTATTAGAATAGTGCCCCCGAATATAAAAATATTGGAATATATGCCTGAGTCAGTATATATGTATATCGAGAAAATTAGCGACGAGGGAAAGTATAAAAATTATACTACGAAAATGTGTGGGGAAAATCTTGTAATGATAGTGCTGGGAAATTAAACATTATTGTTAGAAATAAGTTTATTTCGGTTTTGAATCAGAATGAAACAAGATCATATAGACCAGTCTAGAAAAAAGTAACAAAAACAATCAACAATGTAAGAGGATGAAAATAAATAATATAAAATCATATCATAAAAAAATGGAAATAAACAGAGTGACAGATTGAAAATGGAAAGTAATTAAAGTTCTGGCATTTAAAATGGAACGAGGCAAATACAAGGGGATGTATTTGTTGCCTATAATAGTTTGTTAGCGATTTCGAATAGAATAGATTTTATTTAAAAATGAAATAAATGCGATAATGAAAGTATACTAAGAATTAAGAAGTTGTTTGTACTTATTCGGATTTATAATTGCCCAAAACGTTTCTACCGATACTTGAAATGAGATTTTTTTTATTTTACTTTTCATTATCGATATTATTTCCTTATTAATTTTATAAGAATTTCGTTTCTCAGTTTGTATCGTTCGTTATATTTTATTTGTTGTATAAATACATTCATGGAAGTTCATCGAATTGATAAATTGGATTTAAAGACACTTTTGTGAAATTACGCAAAGAATTGCTGCTTCTAAAAATGAAGTCACACTACTATGAAATAACATTTAACATGTTTTGTTGAATCAAATTGCTTTGTTAATAATTATCTGTACGTCAAAAAAAACAATTTTAAATAATTCTGTTGTATCAAGCGTAAATGGATTATGATGGTATGTTGTAGTTTGAACATTAGCCATTAAGTAGTCAATTTATTTTAGTTTTTTTAGAGAAATGTTATTGACGAATGAAATTGAAATTTTATCGGTGATTAGGCAACCAATATGATATTAATTAGTTGTTCATATATGTTATATCGACGTAATATAACTTAATTTCACGAATATTTTGGTCTATCAATAATACAACTTTATTTTTAAAGAGATATGCTCCTGGTACAATTATTTTTGTCAAAATTCGTTTCGCATACAAACTCCTGAAAATTAACTGCTTCAAGGGCCTTTATACAAATAACATGGATATTCAGTTTTTATATTTCGTCTGCATATCGTATTGGTTGTCTATTCACAAAAATAATTTAGATTGTTTTAACAGAAGTAGATAATAGAAAATATTACATACCTATTATGAGGTATCCCATTAATTTCATTCTTAGGAATTAATCAATCCAATGAAATTATTTTTGCACCGTATATGGAGGTTCTTATATATGTCAGTATTTAATTTCGTACACGTCTAAGATTAAATGTATTACCCACATAGTTGACTCATTCTACAAATGCTAAGCCTCTATCCTTTAGCGCGAAGCAACAGACAAAAATATACAATAACCTTTTTTTTTAATTTACGCTTTTTATTCACACTTTTTTCTTGTAAAAAAAAGAAGACAAGGGTAAATAGTCCATTAGTCAACCGTGTCGGTGCTTACTCCTTAAATCTAGATCAATTCGTCCAAGACAAATATAAAATAAAACCTACGAAAAAAATGAAAGAAAATTGGAGAGGGGAGGGTGGGGGATGCAAACCGACATAGTTGACTGGAACACTGCTCCTCCTCGTCGTTTCTTTTTTTATTGTTAATTTTCTCTTGTTTCAAATAACAATGCAATATATATACTATCGATTTGTACACAAATATGCTGTTGTTTTAGCCCTCTAATATAATAAAAATTAATTGTACAATATTGGAAAGAAGGAGATACACAACAGAACTGAAAATAAACAAAATCTTATACGGTAAACATTCAGTGAGACTACTTAGTGTATATAACATGCATACTTAAACTATGTTATTATATATAATTCATTTAATTGTAATAATTTTGGTCAATATCAACCTAAAACTGATTTTACAAAGACAGCCAATCGCTTGGAAAACGGTTCATTATTCACCAAATACTTTGAATGTTTTTCGCAGTTTATTTTAAAAGAAAAATCGAGTAATATTCGCTTTATTCGCTTATTGTTTTATAATCGTTATTTGTCTACATGTTCTTGTAATATATGTATAATACTTTACACAGGTATAGCGGTTACTATTAACGTTGTGTCAGTTTTTTTTTATGACGTGTATCCTCGTTCCTTTTTCTATTACTTATTTTTGTTTAAATGATGTACCTTACATTACTTTTAACGATGATTGAACTATTTCGCAGACCGTTACGATCATTTTGGACAAATAATAACACTTTTTCCAAGGAAACATCTCACACTATATATAAAGACTTGTTGTTACATAATGTAATCCTAAGCAGTTTATGATATTGCATTTTAAAGATAACTTCTTTAGAGGAAATAATCGGGGGTCCTGCGCGTGACATGGGGTTCTCCACGTCTTGGTGCCGGATCAAACTGCAAACTGTAACAAAAAATATGGATTACAAAATATTAATTATAAACCAGGATATCGTCAACATAGTCAAGGATTTTGGTGCTTAAGTGAGTACGGTGATTGCGATACATTAAATAATTAAGCAGTATATATGTTCAAATATTTTATTGACGTAGAAATACATTCACAAACAAAATAAAATATTTAATGTATTCCATAGATAACATTTTAAAATAGAAACAGAACAATTCATGCTGGATATTTAATTAAGAACAAGGGATAATGTATTTAAAAACTATATCATATACCCTAAAAACAGTCACTGTTACACCTAATTGTTAATATTTTGTGGAAAACACTTGATTTTGCAAAACTTCGGGACATCTCCGATCCATAGATTCAACGAGTTCCATGTTAGCATGCTTAAGTCTTTTTGTTGCACAATCCTTTTGAAATCGTTCCATAAGTTTTCGATAGGATTCAGGTACGGACTGCACGAGAGCCAGATCAGAACTGTGACTGCATTCTGATGTAGCCAATTTTTTAGTGTACCGGCGGTGTGCTTTGGATCATTGTCGTGTTAGAATTTCCAAACCGACAAATTTTCCGCCGCATAAGGCAGCATCACGGCTTCAAAAATGTTCATATACATGTGCTGGTCCATAATGCCTTGGGTTCTGTAAATTGGATCAACTCCGTGTCAGGACATGCAACCCCGAACCATTATGGAACCATCTCCATGCTTCAGGGATATTTCAGTATACCTAGCATCGAATTCTTTGCATGGTGGACGACGTACGTATTGCCTGCCATCAGATCCTAATCGATTATTTTTGGTTTCGTCGGACCAGAGTACACGTCTCCATTCGTCCATTCTCTATGAACTGTTGCAAATTGTATTCGTGCCTTTCGATTACTCTTATTAATCAAAGGCGTTAATCTTGCGCGCCACTCTTCCGAACTATCGCACTTCACATAAACGACGTCTTATAGTTCTTACTGACACCTCGGAACCAGCTTCTCCAAATATCTCTTGCCTTATTCGATTGGCTAGATCCCAGTCGCGGATTTTTCTTTGCTAAGCGTACAATTCCTGTGTCAGTCTTAGCAGTGGTTTTCCTGGGTTTCTGTTTTCTTTTTATATTTTGTGTAGTATTATATAACTTATAGTGGTTGACAGCATGAAATACCATTGTTTTTGAACATTGCAAATGCTCTGCTATTTTTTTAAAGGACCACTTTCTGTTGTATAACTTAAGAATACATTTTCTCATGGTAGGATTGCAACTTTTGCTTTTTCTCATGTTGATACCAAATTAAAATAATTGGAAATATTATATATATGTACTTATATATTTTATAAATAATAAGTTCTCGATATGCACAGTAACACGGCAAAGCGGCAACTATTTGATATCCACATCGTTCTTAATTATGTCCATGCTGATTCGATGAACTGTAGCCATTTGTTTCGTTTCGAGACATCGGGGATGGATAAACACCTGCTCTGTACATGTGTTTCAAAGAGAATTCATAGACTTGTAAGTTTCGCGAAGAAAAATCATATATCTTGAATGTACACATTAAAGCTAAATCAGTATATCTTGGCAATCAGTGCATCTTGCCATACTTTGTCGAAGGCCTTTTATGTGTCTAGGTGGTTCTGCAGTGATTCTTGTTAAAGACCTCAATAGTGTTCGTTATCCATACCGTATTCTGCCTTGATAATCTAAAACTAATTTGTCGCTGTTTGGATAATCAAGACTATAAGTAGACTCTCCTATACAATTCAACTAGGTGCTTTTGCTGTACTTTTGCGTGCGACTTCCGATAGTGGCCGAGGCTGAGAAAGGAACTAACGATGTTCGTGGTAAACGTGCAATTTTATTGAAAAACATTTTTTTACTAGCTTTTGAATGATATATTACAAGTAAGGAGGTATTTATTCTCATTTTATTTGGGGTAGGTAGGGCGTAGTAGGTTCATCACAGCGAGTTTGTTACTTTGTACATCGTAAAAAAAAAATCTGCAATAACATTTCTTTTTTTAGTTTGGAACGCATTGCAGGTACAAACACATTTGAAGTGAGAACATTTTCCGGGCGTTGCAGTCCTCGCCAAACGGTCAAAATTTATCTTTGATAGTGCGCATATCATATCATCGCATACAGCAGTTATAAGATTGTTATTGTTTTTTTATATAATTGTTCTATATTTATCTTCAAATTATTGCTTTGTATAAATTATTTTTGTTATCTTCCCATCATATTTTAACCTCGCTCACCTTTGTACAGATCAAACTTAGTATACTCTCGTGAAGTCTAAACACAACTATGACTCATTTCAAACATTCTAATTTCATATGAACTATACTCATATTTTATATGTTGTCGCTATAACGTGATTATTTCACACAATTTAGACGATACAAATTAGCAGCATAATATCTGTGGTTTTTAAGATATTTTATATTCAAATGCGCGCAACCGTCAATTTTTTTTAAGAAAATGGAATGGTTGCAAGTACATAAGACGTGCATCTAAGAAGTTTCTACTTACAAGGAATATTTAAGTGCGTCATCTAATTCCATGATGGCCGCCTGGTTGCCGCAACGGTAGCAATAATTCGGCGCACTGAAAATGGTCACGACGTTACGATCGTGACACCAGTTGTACCCCTCCATGACAAGTTGATGGGCTCTTGAAACCAGAGTCAGGCCGTTCGAGTGGTTAAACGTCTCCGAAATATCCTGACCGAATGTGTAGCCAGCGCCTCTGGGCGAGATACCCCATCCCCCACGATCATCCGGATCTGACCACAGTAAATCGCACATTGGTCCTTCGTGTGGTACCTACGAACAAAATACGAAAAAATTCATTTAAGTTTGGAACCTGCATATGGAACTTAAATATGCGATGAAGTGCTATCTAAAGCAGATAAAAGAAAATGACACTCTTGTATATTAAACATTAACCATCTAAGAACATTTATTAAATAATTAAGAACTACTTATAACTAATTTGCTCACATAAATCGAAATCGGAATTTAAGTTAATGGAGACAAAGATGGCCAAAGATTGATTGATTAAAAAAAAACATTCCTAGTTCAAAAACATCTAGGGACAGATTTTCTTTTTTAAAAAAAAAAAAAAATGCAATATGCATCATTCCTCGATAAATTATGAAATATGTAACAAAAGGAGTAGCAAAAAGAAATTCTCTCAAGTTCGTAAATAAGGTTTAGTTATGTAAGGTACATTTGAAACTCATTGATAAAATAGATGAAGTCTTTGGGTAAGACTATGCTTACACATGTTAGTTATACGTTGTTGTAAAAATCATAAAATTTATTTATTAATACTCATTGCACCATATTTCAAACGTTTAACCCTACTTTTTCTAATCAAACTTACTTAGCCTTAAATTAAATTATATTTAACAAAAATAACAAGGCCCAAAGAATGGAGTGGGTTTCGTTATCTGTAATATTGTGTGATGATTATTACTTTCAGTGGATTTTTATACTTTTTAAAAGAATTATGGATAAAACATGTAGTGATGTGAAGGCTAATTTTACTGACATGATGGAGGCAGTTCTACAATGGTGAAAGCACGGCAAGTCCCAACGATACGTCGCAGACAACGCAGAACGTGAATTGTGATAAAAATTATTAGATTTTGTGATATAAGCTTCCTTTTAACACGTAAAGCATTTAGAAGTAGCGTCTGTAAATATGTTGAAAATTATGATAACCATAATTGTTTCAATACAGCAAAAAAATGATGGCGTGATCGGTATAAAGCCTTTACGGGGAAACATCCCTGCTTATCCTTAAAAAAGCAGACTCGATGAATCCTGCCAGAGCTGCCAAACTTACTGTTTGTATTGCTAATGATTATTTCGAAAAATTATATCAAATTTTAGCAAAATAGCTTGAATATCGGTTATCGAAACTATAATATGGATGAAAAAGGCTGCTGTTCAATCTTATATCACCAGCACACATGCAGAGAGTGGCGTTATTGCATGTTATTTGCACCAATGCGTAAGACAATTCTATTACACCAATGATATTATTTAAAGGACGAATAAAATTAATATTTGGGAATGATTTACTACCAGGATTTAAGGTTCCTGTGCACCCAAAAGGTAGTATGACCACGAGTTTATTCATTGAGTGTTAGATATGATAAACAGCCTGATAGAAACATGAACAAAGACAGATTTTCTGAAGTTGTTATATTGGTATGGGGTAAGTGTATATCCGTTGATAATTCAAGACAACAGGCACTTACCCTTTCGACCAGAGTGCGATTCCTAAACATGCGCATGCATTAAGTCTTCCTACTGGAAAACAACATAAGGGCGATTCAAACAATTCAAATGAAGACTGGGATCCCTCATTCTTATTACGAAAATTGTTTAATAAGCAAGCCAAGTTAAGTTATAGCGAGTAAGTAAAAAATAAAAGTAATACCTGTAGCTATGGCATTTTTACATTTGATTACATGGAATGTACGTGTATGTAGTAAGTGTGTATGAGTTATACTTATAACCTGACAATTTTCTATGCAAATATATTATAAATAAACCTTGAACATGTTTAAAAGTAAGTTACAAATACATAATTACGATATTTCAAATGCTTCTCGCAAAAATTTTGAATTCCCGTTAAAATTTGCAATTTTTAGTTTGCATTTAAAACAGGTTTTATTTGCGCATTAAATAATAAATAAACGACAACAGTATACAATCAGATGATGATAGCATTAGATAGGATTAAATTGAAGTTTAACTAATTTAAAGCAATTGACAGATAATTGCTTATAAATTCTCTATATAAATTACGGCTAATTGTGTCTCTGTCGAATTATGATGCTATTAGATATCGCTCTTCCCTACTGTAACATACCACTGGTAATAGATAGATGAAAACTGTGTCAATAAAATTCTAAAAATATTCCCGACAACACCTATATTACCTAATATGTGTGCACGTCATATAGAAATAACTTTCATCTTTCATTCAGAAAGGGATCAAACTAGAAATAAGGTGCAGGTGTACAATATCAAAAAGTCAAACGAAATCAATATATTAATATAGATTGGAGAACGAATGCTTTATCTGTTTTGGGTGTATTTCCCGTTATTTCCGCTGTAATAGATTGTATAGAACTTTCGCTATTGTTCTGTATGACAACATTTTAACAAATTGAATGGAGCTGCGGAGTGAACGTCTAGATAATGATCCCCGTTTTTGAATCGGCGGTGGTAAATAAAAACAATAAATAGTGCTACAATCCTCAAATGAGAGTTTAAAATGTTCGTTTTCTAATTGTGTGATTTTTCTGAAATGCTATAGAAACACATTATTTGTTTAATTCTAAGTTCAAGCCAAATAAAGAAGTGCTAACACTTATTCAAGGTTTTCATCCGTAAAATTAGCTCTCTCTCTGCATGAAACATATCGTTGTAGATGGAAAATGTTCTTTCTACATAGCAACTTGTTGTAGGTAATAATAATCTTTTATTTCTGCGTATTTAGTAGTTAGATTTTGTGTCAATCAATGTCCTTAAATAAAAAATTGTCTGAAAATTTTCAATATATTAACGCTGGTCAATTTATCATTTCACTTCTAGACTTCAATTTTCAACATTGGCGATTATTTTTGCCAATTTGCGGACAGAAATACTTCGGGTATCATCACTTAAACATGCGACAATTTTTTTTTAACTAGGTATCGAAATTTTCTGCATTGTACTGGATAGAAGAATGCAACTATGTTTCCTATCTATAGATTTTATTTGTAAAGAGCTATTCTCAATTGCATTTTTCAATAAAATAAAATAACAAAAGATACAAGTCTATTTATAGTAATTTTCTATGACATGTACGATATATTGTTATCTAGTTAGCCTAGGCCGGTTGCGATAAAGAAAATATTGCGATACCATAGCAACAAAAACTAACATATTAGGAGTGTCAGTGTAAAGTTTCACCTCAAAAGTCAAACCAAAGTTGCACAATAAAATTAAAAAAAAAAAAAAAAAGATGTCAGCAGAAATTGTGAAAATCGAAACCCATCATTCAGTACCTGTACTTAAAGGGGTTAAGAGGTAAGCAGATGAGAAGATATGCTTAATACCGTTAGTGATCAATCCCCTTCGTATTCGACCGTGAAAATACGATTGCAAGCTTTAAAAGGTTAATTTTTTAATTATCCATTGAATATGTGTCCGTCCTCGAAAATGTTGATGCAGTTCATGACAAAATGGATTCCCAAATGCCTGAATATTGACCAGTTGCGAGCAAGGATGAATGCATCTTTTTGATCTGTGCTCGGTTTGAAAATGATGCAGACTTCTTAAGTAAGAGGTTTTGTTATTGCGGATGAAACATGGGTACATTTCTGCGAATCAGATACAGAGTAACAATAGATAGAATGGAGACCCTCTGGTTCTCCAAGGGTTAAGAAGTTTGCGTTCAAAAATCCGATGGAAAAGTTTTTGCTTCAGTTTTTTGTGATTGCCATGAAGTAATCGTGATTGATGTTCTGGATAAGAGTGGAACAATAACTGAGAATTATTATTCGACGTTACTGACCACTCTACGAGAAAAAAATATGGAGAGAAGATCTGGAAAGTTGTTCAAATGATTTTTGTTTTTGCAGGACAATCCTCCTGCAGACAAATCCCATGTTGCAAAGCAAATAATTCGTGATTTAGGGTTCGAATTACTCTAACACCCCCTTATTCACCAGATCTGGACCCGTTCGACTATCATGTCTTTCCTTGACTGACAAAAAGTTTAAAAAGTAGTACGTTTATAGTTTTATTCTTGCAATGACAGTGTTTCAACTAAGAACTTTAACGTACAGAAGTCATAACAAGCATTAACCGTTTTGTTTTAGGACACCATCGGTTAGAAAGCTCCCGATCATGGAAAAACTGCTTGTTCACGAGAATTGTAAAATGAACCAGATACTTAGAACAAAAAAAAACACTTGGACTGTTTCTAATCGGCATAGAAATGACATTTATCGGATTCGTTCTACAAGTTCTCAAATGAAAATTATTGTTCCCGTTTTTTCTGAAATAATTAAAGAACGATTATTACCGGTTATAATTTCATTTGTACATTTACATAAAAAAATCCAGATTATCCTAATAATTACTGGATATGTATACAGGGTGACTGGTAATGAAACGGTCATACTTTACAGCGTGTTAGCAGAGATCATTTGCAATAGATACAGCCCAATTTGCCTTATCCAAAAGTCATCCGTTTTCGAGATATTGTGTTTTTTTTTCTTCGAAGTTTACTTACTCTCACTCAAACTTAAAATAATGGAACTTTTTCTCAATTTTTCCGTTTGTCCGGCTAGAGGACACCTCAACACATATTATCTATCGGTGACAATTATGTTAAATACTTGGACAAATTAAATTATGAAGCTGTAGACACAATCGCTAAATAAATAGCCACAAAAGCGGCGATTGTGTCTACAGTTTCATCAAAAGCGGAAGTTTTAATTTTTTTCTTTTAATTTGTCCAAGTATTTAACGTAATTTTCACCGATTTATAATGTGTGTTGAGATGTCCTCTAGCCAAACTGAAAAATTGAGACAAAGTTCTATTATTTTCATAAATTTAAGTTTGAATGAGAGTAAGTAGTAAATTTCGAAAACAAAAAATCCTAATATTTCGAAAACGGATGACTTTTGGATAAGGCAAATTGAGCTGCATCTATTGCAAATGATCTCTGCTAACACGCTGTAAAGTATGACCGTTTCATTACCAGTCACTCTGTATATCAATATTAAATTATAAGTAATTGCCTTTTGAGCAGCGATTTATTGATAAGGAACAGTCTCAAAGTGTAAATCACCGATTATGATGAAAGTTTGCGAATTTGTAAATCCTTATGGACCGTTACTGAACCGCACTCCTTATTGTGACCAAGATGCACATTTAGACGGCCCAATGTTCCACTGAAGTTGCCCCCAATTTTTTTTTTTTTTAGAATTTCTACGCGGTTAAGGATAGGGAAAAAGTTTCAAAAGCGAGATTAGACCCTTTAAATTTCAAAATTTTTACATTTTGTGAAAAATATTGAGTAGCATCTTGAGAAACTGGATTTGTTTTACAAGAGCAGGCTTTGAGAGATCTGAAGCTTAAAGTGCAGGGTCTACAATATGATTGGCAAATCTCTCAGTTTCAACTTAAATGAAATTGGGCAAGCTGGAAGGCACAATGTTGATTTTATCACTTTACGTCAAAGCTTGTTAATTGAGGAACGATTGGTTGAAAATAAAAAGAAAATAACGTCCATTATGCTAACTGTAAATAAAAATTATTTGACAAAATGTAAATTTCAACAAAATCTGCGATTTTTCTTATCTAAAATATTAATATTCAAAAAGGCAACAGCTAGAATTGTACCAGATATGCAAAGATAGACAACAACAAGCACGAAATTGGTTATCAATAAACATTCGAAATATTCATTGATAGACTTATTACAAAAAAATAAACATTGAATCTCAGAATGAATAGGAAAAGAAAGAAACCAAATTTATAATTATATAAAGAATCAGGAAACTTCTTTATATGTACTGTATATATATTTTTTTAATAAAAGTTAATCACATAATGTACCTATTTAGTTTTATCATAGATAACTCAATTTTCAAAACGAAGGTGCACAATTTATTTGTTACAAAGTGTTGAACTGAATTATTATCTCATCATCAATGTGATTATGTTGCTATTAATGGAGTTCATACCACTTTAAGTAAGCTACATTACAAATTATATACTAGAGTGCATAGTTATTAAATAGTGAAACTAATCCAATCAACCCTAAGCAACACAATAAAATTGTCTCTCTAAACCTTTCGATTATGTTGATTATTTGAATATGTGCGCCAATGATAAGATTGTTAATGAAATATTAAACCTGAGAGGAATTATTTTATAAATTAGTAGAAGTATGAAAAAAAAAAGATATATCCTGCAATAACCAGGCTGTTTTGTGTTTGTGCCACACATACATTCAATTTCATTTACATGTTATATTATTATTAATCAATACTAAGTGAAAATATGACAAGAACTATAACAATCTTCATTACTACTTTAATATTGATCCAGATGTAAGTAAATAATTAGCATGATTTATACTTCAATGCCATGCATTGTACTGTGTACTATATACAACACATTAAATTTAAACCAACGAAAAACATTATCTTACATCGTAAATATAGATAAGATAGACTCGACGATTCATTCTGTTTATTTTCATTCTATAAAATTAATATAAGGAATAAAAGAAAATTACTGGAATATATTGAAAAAAAAAAAACTCACCTCTTGTAAACGATCCAAAGCTCTGATGTGATCGAGGGTGTCGATGCTGGGACTCAAACCTCCATGTAAGCAGAATATTTGTCCATCAACCAACGCCGTCAATGGTAGATAATCGAAGAGATCCGTGAAGAATTTCCAAACGTTGGCGTTTCCATATTTTCTCAAACACTCGTCATAAAAACCGTACACTTGGGTGATTTGTCTCGATTCATGATTCCCTCTCAAAATCGTAATTCGTTCTTTATACCGTACTTTAAGTGCAACGAGTAGTGTCACAGTTTCCACTGAGTAGTAGCCTCTGTCGACGTAGTCTCCCATGAAGAGGTAGTTTGTGTCAGGGCTGCGACCGCCTATCCGGAACAATTCCATCAGGTCGTGGAATTGACCGTGGACGTCCCCGCATACCGTCACGGGGCATTTTACTTCTTGCACGTTCGATTCTTTCGCTAGAATTTCTTTCGCCTTGAAGTGAAAAATTCAACATCAATATTAATCACCTCTGATATAATATGACTAATACTGATCATAGGTAATCAAACTTACATCATAAATGAACTCTACACTAAGAGAAACCTACCTTATCACATAATGTTTTTACTTGATTTTCCGTTAATTGCTTACAGTCATTTAGTTGTTCAATCCATTGGTCTAATTCTTTCCAAACCGCTTTCTCATCCATTGTATATAACTGGTAAATATAAAAATGCAATAAATATATCGATGGACTTAAACGCTAACACATGTATTAAGCTACACTATGAGTATTTTCTACAGCTAATAGATCCGCATAACAGAAACGCTCATAACTCACAAATATGCTCACAAAACACTGAATTTTCAAAATGGCGAACGCCAAAGGGTTTCGGTGATGTCAATTCTAACGATAACAGTGCACTCTCGTATCGGCTTGGAGGGGTTACCGGCGATTTAAAAATATCCCGCCCAAATTTAAAAATAAACCCAAATAATGCATAGGTGTGTACAAAGTAGTTACTTTTTGATTAGCTCCATCCGGATGCGTTACATTACTTTTAAACTTAGTCGTTCCGCTCGAATTCTTCATCTTTTATCGTGTTGAATTGAAAGAACATTCATATATTTATACATACATCAAATAAATTTTGCCATGTCACATCTGAAGTGACAAATTCGTTTGATGGTTGGAAAACTATGAAATAAGATGTCTAGATTTATGTGTTCTTTTCAAATGAGTTAAATATAGTCGGAATGATACTAAAGAAAGTTATAGAAAGCTTTATTTAATGCAAGAAAATGATGTTACTTTTAATGTATATGTTTAAAAAACGATAAACATCGGCTCTAATAATATTCGTTGCGTCATCTTTATTTTCTTATCAAGTTTTTTTTTTATTTCAATTAAATCTACTACTCGAAAATTCTAGAAAATAGTAACTCTATTATTAGCTAGGCTCGGTTGATAAAACAGCTGACTGTATTATCTTAAAATTTCCGTTTCAATTTATTTCATTTCCTTTTCATCGCGTGTGTCGAATTGTACGCATCGTGTTTGTGATACAACCAAAATGAACTCTGAATCTTTGCAATTAAAAGGCACCTTACTGGGCCATAATGGATGGGTAACACAAATAGCCACAAATCCGAAATATCCGGATATGATTTTATCTGCTTCTCGAGGTAATTATATTTTATTCTAGGTTATACCTATATTAATTATGAGAGTTTTCTAAAATTATTCTTCTATATTTAATGTCATCGCGATGTATATAGCATTCCCTTTTAAATTAATTCATATAATTTACATGAGAAAATGCATATTTTTGTTTATAACGCATTTTTTTGATGATGAGAAACATTTTATCCACTTGATATTGTTATGAGAGGATAGCGGATATGGGACTGATTTTAAATAATAAAAACAAACATGATTTAACCTAATTTATACAATAAATAATATTTGGATGTTTTATTTTGTAGATAAAACTCTTATTGTGTGGAAATTGACGCGTGACGATGTGCAGTATGGTGTGCCAGAAAAACGTTTATATGGACATTCACATTTTATTTCTGATGTTGTATTATCCAGCGATGGAAACTATGCTCTATCTGGATCATGGGACAAGACACTCCGTTTGTGGGATTTAGCTGCTGGGAAGACTACACGTCGCTTTGAAGATCATACTAAGGTTCGATAAGTAATCAAAATACTTTTTACGAATAACCTCCCATGTTTAAAACAGCTAGAAGAATTTGCTCAGCATCTTTCTCATGGTGAGAAGTTGTAAGTATGGGAGCAATAAAATGTACGGTGTTTTACATCTGATGATATTCCTAATAATTTCTTATATTATAATTACTAAGCTAAATAATGAAAGAATTATGTGTGATTATATATATTTTTCTGATGAATTATTTGTTGATTCTCTCATTATTTTGGTTATTGATATGTTTAAATGAACTAGTTTGAAAATCTGCTATTATAAGAAGTATAATAATTGAATTTCTATATAGGACGTATTGAGTGTCGCTTTCTCTGTGGACAATCGCCAAATAGTATCTGGCTCCCGTGACAAGACCATTAAATTGTGGAACACTTTGGCTGAATGCAAATACACCATTCAAGAAGATGGTCATACTGATTGGGTATCGTGTGTTAGATTCTCTCCAAATCATTCAAATCCTATCATCGTATCTGCTGGTTGGGATCGTATGGTTAAAGTTTGGAACCTCACCAACTGTCGCTTGAAGATCAACCACTCTGGACACACAGGATACTTGAACACAGTGACAGTATCACCTGATGGTTCACTGTGTGCTAGCGGTGGTAAAGATTGTAAAGCAATGCTTTGGGATTTGAATGATGGAAAACATTTACATACCCTTGATCACAATGACATCATTACAGCCTTATGCTTCTCACCAAATAGGTAATTATAATAAAATGTTATTTATTAATAATTTTTGCAAGAATTATGATGAAATATTATTTATAACCCTTTGATATTATATGAGAAGGTAATGCGGATATGGGGCTGAATTTTTTTTTTTAACATTTCATTTTTATACAGTTTATGGGCATTTTTATTTTATTAATTTTTTCATAGGTATTGGTTATGTGCCGCTTTTGGTCCGTCTATTAAAATCTGGGACTTGGAGAGCAAGGAAATGGTTGAAGAACTCCGACCTGAGGTCGTATCCCAGACAAGTAAAGCGGAACCACCGCAATGCTTGTCTCTTGCCTGGTCTACAGATGGTCAAACCTTGTTTGCTGGTTATTCTGACAATACCATCAGAGTATGGCAAGTCAGCATATCAGCACGTTAATATTCATAATATATTCTAGCTGACAAATAAAAATTTTGAAATTATTTATTATTTTTATGATAATCCTACTTAAAATTTTATAAATAGATTGGCTCATTTTGTTCCCGGAAAATACCTGTGAGACTATCTCCTTTACAAATGTGTTTGGAGGGCATTTATTAAAACTCGCAGCTTATAAGGAAGCAAGCTTGCCGTTGCTCAAGTTTTGACATTTTAGTAAAATAAACATGAAAACCTGGATACAATTCTCTGAGAAAAATGTTGCCATCTCCTTGGAGAATTGAATTTGGTCGTCCAATGATATCACAATATTGGGAAGCTTTCTAACCATTAGCTATGGACTCGTTAAAATTCACCAAAATTTTGCTGTTTGTGTTTCATTAATGTTTTATAGTATATGTTTTTGACGATTTTTCCCTTCTGTTGTCTGAATTTATCACCTGCCGGTGTTATCAATAATATTAACCAAATCGTTCGGTTTTGAAAGTTTACATGTTGGAATTAAAAAAAGAAAGTGCGGGAAGATTATGCAGAACAATTTTTTAACTCGAATATCAAAAATAAGCACTACAAAAAATATTCGGAATTAAAATGTAATTATTCCATTGAAATAGACTACTGCTAAAATTGGTCCGCCTCCTTGTAGGTGTATGTAATTTTAAAATCCTGAATAGGAACTCTAATATTACAGATTCAGATTTGTCTGAAAATTTTATTTTAATTGTTGATAGGTGTCGCTGCAATCTATGAAATTTATTTTTTTTTCGATTTTTCGTACCAACAAATTATGCATGCAAGGAAAAATATCACGATTTTACTGTATTCTATGTTGTCCTATTCTTTCAGGGCCGCTGCTAGTGGGCGTGCACCGCACAAGAGCGGCATTTTCTAGGGGGCGGCATCGGCGACAAAATCATATCGAAAGGAAAACAAAACATTGTCATAATTTGCATGTCTACAATTGTACAAGGGGCGGAAGGGCGGCATTTTCAAGGGGGCGGCATCGGCGACAAAAACATATCGAAAGGAAAACAAAACGTCATAATTTGCATGTCTACAATTGTACAAGGGGCGGCGTAATCGGTATTGCACACGGGCGTTCAAACAGCTAGCGGGGGGCCTGTATTCTTTGACCGTGTTTGATATGATTTTTTTCCTAATTTTATTGGGTAATGACGGTTGATTTCATTTAATTTTTTATTTTACGTTTCGATACATATGCAATCGTATCATTTTCAAGTTAATTTTATATGTTTACATATTAAAAATAGGTCGTACCTACATGTAAGAGATGCATGTAACTTTGTAGGTACGACCTATTTTTAATATGTAAGCATTTAAATTAACTTGAAAATGATACGATTGCATATGTATCGAAACGAAAAATAAAAAATTAAATGAAATCATCCGGCATTGCTCAGTAAAATTAGGGGAAAAAATTTACTGTATATAATCAAATTTACATTTAAAACAAATTTCATTTCTCAAATTTTCAATTACTAAAAAATGATAGTAAGAGGAGAAACTACTATCTACTTATTTAGACGCGAAGTTGTACCAATATCACGAACGGCGCGCGTTCTTTAAAACACCTTATATTCTATTCGAATTTATTTTTTAATACAATTTTGCTGTTAAATACTACACGAAAACAAAAGTAAGTTATAAAAATCATGTCGTACATTTACAAATTACTGATATAACAATATAAATTTGTATTTAAAAAAACAAGAAGTAAAGATTCATTACCAGCAAGGGTGAGGGGTGAGCCATGTATTGTATAGAGAGGGGTTTCTTCTGGGATTGGGAAATCTGTGACGTGTAGATGGTTTATCTTCACAACCACGAACACAACAGATGTGTACCATAGTGATTGCTGTTAGGAACAAAATAAAAACATTAAAATGTATAAGGATAATATATATGTGAAATAAACAAGGGGAATTCAGTTCCAATCCCGTCTTAGAATTCACGCATGCGTTCTGTAATTTGATATGTAAGATATCTATTGAAATGTCGTATAAACCTTATCTAGTTTCAAAGCCTCGGAGAAACTGTTATATTATTGTAACCCAGGAATGGGTACTCTTTTTTACGATAGTTGCATGGCTCAACGTGATTTCGCTTTTCTACGACTTTTAGGAATGCTTGTTTAAACTTGCTTTCAAACAGCAATATTTTTTTGTATTTTGTACAATTTCTTATGAGGAAAATAATTTCTATAAAAATGTTCTAGTAGTACGCTTCGTATTTATTGTAACTACAAAAACAAAATAAATGTATGGAAGAAAAAAATGATTTTAAGAAACAACATATTTTACTAAGATTTAAAGATTATTTTGAAAATTAAGAAATCTGTTGTCGCTAGACTGTGAATACTACTTCAGAATGGGGTATTTAACTGAATGTGCAAGAGAAGCTTAAAATGGTTTATTGAGAAGTTTGGAGGAGTCTTCATAGTAAATTTTCATGCTCGGCTCTTTTCGAATAGTATTCGGTTACGGATTTTACTATGTGTTGAAGCCTGTGCTGTCAACTTCTTCAGAACCTAACTGCTTTAAACTAAAGCCGTTATTTACCAATACACATTCCCCGCTAAAAACATCGCAATTAGTTTGAAAAGGTCGGACATAAAACTATTTGTTTTATTAGAGATAGTTCATCTACTTCAGAAGGTCGTTTGTGTTTAAGTGTGTGCTTAGTTGCAGTGACTCCGTAAGCTGTATCGCTTGTCTGGTTATCACTGCAACTTTTCCGGTGTAGTTTTGTGTGTGTATTGTGTTCAAATGGCTTTGTGATAGCATCATACTGCCTTTTATGGTAAGTCGATCCAGATTTTAACTCTCTGAAAAAATGTCATCGTTCCTCCAGAGAATTGAAACCCGGCTCCTATCATTCCGCTACAACGATAGTCAGCCGCCTAACCACTGCGGCTATCGACCCGTTTGTTAACCATAATATCTCGAGCTTGCCTGGTGAATATCTCGCTACTGATTTCCAACTAACGCGTTTTTGAACTGGTATAGATTCTTCTTAGGCTGTAGATTAATGGATCTGTGAATTCTCGGGGAAGTAACGCCCGTAATAGGTTTAGGGAACTCCATCACCGCCTCTGTTTTCTATTCGCTAGGGAAATATTGGCTGCCCAAACAATATGTTGGAAGATGATAAGCACTCAAAAGAATCACATGAGTAGCAGATCCCAGTAATATCTTGCGACAAATGGTATACATTCATATGTATCTAGGAACATAGGTACGTAATAAATTGTAAGTAATTTATTATACAGAAAATTATGTTATTGGTTACATCTCCATCCACCTTTTATACTAACCATGTGCGAATATTAAACACTATATTTAAAACAAACGTCAGCGAAATATAATTTTTATATCTGAAAAGATATGTAAATTTTGCCGTACTAACAGGTAGTAATAAATTCATTTGTTTTAAACATATAAATATGAACTTTATTGCTGTTGATATAACGGAAAGACGTAAATCTAACTATCCAGCGTCAAAAATAATATATCATGTCAGCATATGCATTTTATATGTTCTGTGTGTTTTTCGAACTATTAATATTGGCTGGATAATTTCAAAGAAAATATACACGACGGTTAGACGCGTTAAACTAATAAAGTAATATTTCTAAAATTGAAAATATGACCGTGCGAGACATTTATAGGAGTCAGTTCGCAACTATTGGGTGAAAGTGCGAAAATTGCAAGAGTTGGTAATATAATAAACGGCAGAATAAATTTGGTTTACTTCGTTGTAAAATTATGTTTTTGTTTAACAACAATATTAACAATATTTCTTTAGTTTCTGTTGCAGTTTGTTTTCTTGGAACTATAATATTGTATTTGTTTTTTGGTGACAGGAAGCTATTAATAAAATTTGTAGTTGATTGATGGTTGAGTGGAAATTTTCGTGTTTGCATGTTTTTCTTTTGGAAAATTTACATTAACAGATTTTTGTTTTTACATATAAAAATGACGTAGCATTAAAACATTAACGATTCTTCTAAAGACGGTGTCTTAAAAGTCATTCAGAAGTTTTTTTTTTATAAAAAATAATATTGTGTAAAATATGTTCAAACAATCTATTCCATCTACCTATATTATTCTGTTTCGCATATATCGTCATTATACTTTTCTTTCAATTGTAAAAGAGGCAAGGAAAAGTTATAACCGTATCATGCATTCCTTTAAAGAATGAATGTATAGATTCCTTGGGATTGGAGTCTAAATTATTACATTCCTCTAAGTAATTTTTAAATATTTTCGCCCCCTCTAAAATCAAGTTTTATTTTTTTCTCTATATAATCGTAATTCCGAACTAGGTGTGGCGATAGAACTTGTGCTATAAAATAATTGGCATAATTTTCCAAATTGGGAATGCAAATTCTTTCTACAAAAAACGGACAAAGAAATTTCATGTGAAATTTTCTTATTGGCGTTTTTCATTATTGTATTCATGTGTTCTTTTTCGTTTTATTCGTAGCATCGCTGCTACGGTTCTACGAATTTCTTAAAGGTTGTATATTTTCTTGTCTCGGGTATTTAGTAATTAGTGATTCATTTAGAATCAGTTCAGCACCAGTTTTCGTTTAGATTATGCAAAAAATAGTACACAGAACCTATGCATCACTTTGGAATATTTTATCGAAGATAGTTATGCCCGAATCAGATCAACAAAGATGGAAAGAAATAGAGGAAAAGAAAACACACAAATTCAAGCATCGCTAAATATAGGTTCATTATAACAAATACTTTTTTATGGTATTGCATGCTTTAGTAGATAGTAGATACCAATTATAAGTTTATAACAGTAAATATTGGAGATCTTGTTCTACCATACCACCACCTTAGGTACATAACAAAACTATACCTATATGTATGTATGTATATCTACAAACGAATCTGATGTTAAATGTAAATAAATTGGAATTGATTCTAATCAACCAACTCATGTTCAAGATCAATGAGGTACATATATTTTTATAACTTGTTACCTAAACTATCAATAAATAAAATATACTATTCTTTACAAACTTGCTTTTCTATGTACAGCTTCTACTTTTAAGATATTAAAATTGGGTAACAAATATTTAAAAAAGGTTCGTTGAAGCTGTTTAGTGATATCAATGGTGATATGCTTCAACATCCTGATACATTTCTGCGGAAAATGAAAACGTCCACATTCTTGGGCAAAAATAAATAAATAGGTAGACAATACTCATCTATTTGATAAATGTACGATTTTATATCCATCCCAGCAAACAAAATTCAAATTTCGCGCAATTATTTTTAGTAACTTCAACGCTGAAACATGAAATGACCTATAAATTTGTTTCAGATTAATAGTTCTTTTTATACGATTATGTTGTAGTTACCGATGGATATTCAGTCCATTAACTGACGTCCGATGGATATTCAGTAACGGACGTCCAGTGGATGTCCGTTTTACATCCATGGACGTTCGGACCACTTTTGGACATAAAATGGATATCCATAGGACGTCCGATGCTATCTGGGAAGCAATATAGTTATAAATTTATCGTAAGAATTCATAAGGGAACAGAAAAGATTCCTGATTGTTTGTTTTTTTTTTTGTGAGAGGTTATCTCATGAAATTTGTAAGTCCAACTTAAAATTTTTAAGTAGCTAGTGTCAGTATTTTGATATTATTTCAATGTTAGTTAATATAAAAATAAAGTTAAATAAATTACAAGCATATAATTTAGCAGTAGCAACTGGACAAGTATTACCAAACATACTCAATAATGTTGTTGATGCAATCGAAGAGAAAATAAAAGACAAGTCACCGAATGTAAAATCCGGGAAGACCAGTGCTCTGATATTAGAAATTTCGAATCTATCGCTAATTCTTTTAAAGAAAATTTATTTATGGGATAAATTGGTATTGAGGTAATTTGCTGCTTTCATTGACCTACAAGTGGAAATACTTCAGGAATTGAAAAATAAGTATACAAAGATCATAACATAGAAGAACTTTTATAAACTGAACTAATAAAAAGGATTCAGATTGTTTAACAGAAGAAATTAAACCATTAAATACACAAGATCATAACAAGAACATACATATAAAAATAATAAATATCACCAGTCACAATTCAATCAGGAGAATTTTCAAATGGTAACCCAATGTAATCGAGTATTCCAATCTAAATTAAAAATATTGCTTAACAACCTAATGATTTTTTGAAAAGTCCAAAAATAAAAAAAATCTACTTAATAGTATCTATGGGAATTATACGTTACAGATAACAAGGGAGTTCAGAGGTTATGTGAGATAGTCAAACGTTGGAAATGTTATAATTTATTGTTTTATGATTCTAAGCTACAAAAAAACCACTCGACGTTCATGTATTGTTCGAGCTTGAAGTTACCTATAAGTTTTACTTCTAAGCTTCCAAAGCTCATCACACTTTTCACAAACTTTAAGAGATCGCCAAATGCTAGAAATGATACAACTTGTCGTTTTGTGTTTTTAGACCACCAAAAATCGAAACTCATCATTTGACCACGTACTAGTTAAATTTTATTTAACCTTGACGTGACATTTTCCGAAGTTCTTCACATTTTTCGTAAACGGCGAGCAGTGGTCAAATGTTAAAAATGTTGCTATTTACTTGCTGTATTAGTTTAGTATCTATTTTGGGTATATTTTATATAATTTACATCCTCTAAGTGACACGGAAACTGTTCTAGAATACTTGCGGAGTTCAGCCTTTATTAGAGCAATACAATTTAATTTTTCCAATCTTGTACTTCTACCATATTTTTTATTTTATTAATTGAGTAGGTATAGAGATTTTTTGGTGATTTTATACTGTGGTATTTTTCGACGTTTTCATGTTACGTCATGGTACACCGTTATATGGAATCACCACTAGTTTGCATAGACGAATTGTCCATGCTATATCGGTATCTGGTTACCGACCTGTCTTAGTCGATGAACGGCGTTGCTACTTCTCACCTTGTCCGATAGAGGACATGGGTTTAGAATTAGTCTACTGTCGCAGTCGATATATAATATATGTGAAAATAGCGAGTAACGATAAAATTACGTCTTTTTGCATTTGGAGGAACGCTGATGAAGTCTGATAGACCGAATCCACGTTGTCCGTTTCTAAAGCTTGATTTATTTCCATTACTCTTGCTTTAGTAAGTAGGATGATTCCAATAATATACTATGAGTACCTATTAAAAATATGTTTTGGTTTATTTCATTAGTCAAAGGTACCTTTGTCTTCAGCAATCAAGTATCAGGTTTTCCTAAAATCTAATTAGCTTGGCGTTGGAATATACAATGGAATAATCTTCTATCAGCAGAAAATATAGTAAAACCAGTTACAAGAACGATTTAGTTTATCTCTAAAACTGACAATTGAATTTAATGGTGAAAAATTCAAAAACAGCTGCATGTAAAAAATGTTGTGTTGGTTGCATACTGCTAAATATAATTGAAACATAAGAAAACATACAAAGCTTTTGAAGCTTTTTTAAAATTAATGTTGTCATTACTCGTAATGATAGTTTCTATGGTCTCGTATTCTGAAACCGTTCTCAAATAATATCGCTTTTCTCGAGGTTGTTTCATCAGTTACTTCCTTACGGCTAAAACTCGCGTTTTAAGCCGTACGTTTATTTCATTCATGATGGACTTTAATTCGACCGGTACGCTGTGTTACCTGTGGAAAAAGATAGGTAGTATAGTGCTTGAAAGTCGGTTTAAAAACCGGACCCCACCGCGGTGTACTGTCCTGTCATGGCTACCGCATTGGCGGCGGGTCTCCTAAAGAATAAGAAACTACACTGTAGCTCCCCTTGAGTTATTTTCACTCGAAGAGCGCGTACAGTTTAGTTTACTATAGACCGCGGCGATCGTGGGATAATAATAGAGGCATACAGAGACTGTCAAGGATTCTGAAAATCCGTGTATTCGCAAATGTAGTGTATTCCGTGCAATGTGTGTTAATACCTATTGGCATTGTATTAAATGCTGAAAGGTAAGACAAAGTGGTTTTAAATATATAAAAGAACGAGTACACGTTAAATTCTTGTGATTCGTTAATGAAGTGTAATATTCGTTTATTTTATTTTTGTTACTTCCTATAGTGTACCTAGTGTGTCAAAACGATAAAAATTGCCGTGGAAAATCGGGGTTTTAATAAGCGGGAAAGTTATTTTACCTCTTGTTTAAGCTCTAAAATTGTAACATAACATCTTCCAATTAGATTTCTAATACATCTAGTGGGCTATAACCGAAAATATCAGTGATATCAATCCTAATTTTCACACAACACAACCTAAAAAAAAGATGTCAAGTTAAGTGTTTCGATCAAGTGATTTTGTATAGAGAAGATCTTTGCAGTTTGCTTTTTTCTCTTCCTTTTGGATGTGGAGTTTACGATCTTCGCGGAATTTTCACTTGGAAAAATCGGCGACAGGAATGTAGAGTAGAAGGTAAGTGTTTAAAGACGCGACTAAGAAAAAAACGACGACGATACGATGAATAGAAAGAGACGAGGTGATGTTTGCGCTTACACGTATGTACCCATCATATCAGGAAAAAAAGTATCTGCATGTTTTCACGTACTTCTTAGGCTAGAGGAGACAAGTCGCATATAACAGTGTGTGCGCATTGAATTGTAGCTTTATACGGCATACATGTTTGGAATTGATTGAGTGATCTTGTGGTATGTTCCGCGAGCGTTTAAAACATATCTTCTCTAATATGCTCGAGTGTACCGTTTTGTTTTTAATAGCTAATCTTAGCGTGTTACTGGATATTTTGTGTAATTTATTCTTTTCCGGGAATTCGAGTGTACGATATTTAAAAATGTGTTGTATTATTGAAAAACTAAAGTAGATAATAAAAATTACTACAAAATGGACTTCCTGGTTTGTCATTAAGATACGTGGAGCTGCTATAATATTCTGCAATAGTTTTTAAATAAAAACATGTACGGTGTGGTGAAACTTGAATTGAGGAAAAATAAAATTAAGTACAAATTTAAAGAAAGTAATTTTTGATAATTACATGATCCTCCTAAAATTTTCTAACCACTAGGTTTTAAGCAAAAATAAACCGTCATCTTTGACTAGTTCTATTTGCTCCAAATTGTTGCACAGTAGAGATATCAACATTGTAGTTTGCATCCTCTTGAGATTCTATTCATACTTAATGGGTTGTGGTTTACAGTAGGTACATCTATGGGTACAATTGAAAAATCTGTAATAACAATCCTTTCCATTTTAATTTTGTTAGTTGCAACGAATGCATTTTCTCTTTCAAATCAAAGACTTTGGTGGCATATTAGATCTCCTACCAACCTCCATTTACAACGAAACTTGTTCGTTTCCTTTTAAATACCGATGATCTTTTAATTCCTGATATTTCCTGATATTTTGAATGCACAATTCAAAGCAGTGTTGGAGATTTCGTACCATGTTTTCAAATATAGGTTGTTGCAAAGTTGGAAAGAAACGAATACATTTTTAATTCCGGAATTGTAGTACCTACATGAATCGTTTTGAAAAATTGCTGTTTTCATCAGATCCCAGATGTATCCATTATTGGGGTGAGTAAGCTCCGGGCTATGTGAAGGATAACTAAAATCTGTTTTTTGGGAAGTGACTATGTCACCAAAATAATCTCTAATTATTCTCAACGATTGATCAGCGATGTGTAATAACAACTCTATTGATCAACAGAATCGTCTGAGGTCCTCTGTAAGAAATATCAGAACTTGCTGATATGGTAACTCTTTGTTCATGAAGCGGCGTTTCAATGAGAATTCCTCAGGAAGACTATACTCAATGTCAAACATTAATCAAGAACACATCGTCTTCATAAATGTAAGCCAGGATCCGAGAACAGTAAACTAAACGTTGTGGTTTATCATTTTGGTTGAGTTTATAACACATTTGAATTTTACCATCCACAGATTGTCTTTTTATATCCAGTTTTATGACAGTTCTTTGTATGCTTCTTTTCGGTGATTGTAGGACTTGTAGCATTACGCCTTTGTGATTTTTATTTACTTGAAACATTTTAAAACATTGCTCAAATTGAGATCCAACTCATTTAGTGTTGGATCCATTATTTCCGCCAAACTCGTATGAACGATTATATGCTTGACATAGAAGTTTCTTTTATCAGTTGTGAGCCTCTTATTTACAGATACTTTTCTTTACTCAACAGATAACAGGTTAATGTTTATTTAAAACAAGTTTGGCAGCAGTGTGATTTTCATAAAAAACTGAATAGTGTTACAATTTCGGTACTGTATATTTACGAATATAGTGTATTACTATGAGCGAAATTTTTTGTTATCTACCTAGTTATGAAAAAAAAACTCGCTAAACTATTTTTCAACGCAAGCACTATTAACACTAACACAGCTATTCGAACTTTGGCTTCAAAAAGAATTCTTTCGGTAATCCCACAAAACACGAATTTGTAGCGTTTTCCTAGTTTTGGAAAGAGATAATAGTCACAGTAGACGAGGTTTGGACTGTGGGATGTTGTAATTCCTCAAAGCCGCACTCATTGATTACTGCTTGAACAATTCGTCTCTTCTGTATCCCTGTTGTCGTGCAGAAGCAGAGTTTTCTGAGCAAAATTGTAAAGTCCTTTATCCTGTACAGCCGTGTTTAATTTCTTAATCATGTATTTGTAGACATTGTTCGTTATTGTAGTCCCTTCTGCCACATAACTCAACTACCACCCACCACACATTAAAAAGAGAAGAGAGAATCCTTCTCCTCGTCCCAGAAAAGTGAGACTATATGAACAATAACGTTTTTGCTTTCTTGGGTGTTGAAGAACCTTATAAACCTATTACATTGACTGTTGCTTCGTGAAAGCGTTTTAGTGATGTACCCATCAAGCTTCATCTTCAGTTAAAATTATATTTAAGAAGTTTTCATCTTGAGACAAAAAAGTCAAATTATCCTCACAAATTTGACAGATCAACGCTATTGATAAGTTTTAAGGAGGACATAAAAAGTTCGATTTATGTCCGACCGATTAAAAATGACCAACAACTGAAACTGAAAGAAATGTTTTAGTTACCAACCGAACCAAATTCAAAACGCGAAGAGTAGAGAATTAACAGAAGAATTATTCAGTGTTTAGGACAAAATTCTAGCCATATTGCATATTTATGATTTACTACTACACTATACATTGTAGTTGAATTATTATTGTTTATTATTATCTTATTTTGTTATTGTTTAGATATTATATATGTTTTTCTCCACTTATTATTTTCCTCAACCTTTTCAAAAACGAAGTTTTGAAACTTTGTGATTTTATTCTGAACAGCCTGTATATTTCATTTCCGCTCAAGCATAAGCTATAAGCTGGGAGTGTATAGTTTCAGTTGGCTCATTGTAATGTTTGAAATTGTAAAAAAGTCATAAATGTTTAAAGATTTTAGTAACTGTTGATTTTAGATATACATATAGATAGATATATACAGGGTGTTCCTAAATATCATGTACATAAGGAAGGGGGTAATTATTTGGTTTATTTTGTGCCTAAAATTTCATATAAACATAGGTCTGCAACCGCTTCGTTAGTGTTGAAATTTCAAGATTTATTCACTTTTTACTGTATAGCTCCTACAGTTTTTGAGATATTTTGCTCAAATTTGGAAGGTACTTATACAGACACAAGTTACGATTTCTAATGTCAGTTGTCAAATTAATAAACTCAAGTGATTATCTGAATAAAGCCAGAGCCTGCTAGACCATTTAAAAAAATTTAATTTTCTCTGGCGAATTACAGAAAATTGTTTTCTATTTTTTTTCACGATAACGGTCAGAGATAAGAAAAAAATACAAGAGATCAAAAAGTTTCTAAACAAGACAGAAAATTTATTGCGTATTTTAGAATCTAGCAGTGGCGCATCGCAAAAAAGTTCAGGGTAAGAAAAGAGGGCATGACCCCGAAAAAATGATTACCCTGTATATTTACAACATCATTTGGTATGGCTAATGATGCAGACCTTATAGCGTAACCTACCTTCCAAATTCGAGCAAAATATCTCAAAAACTGTAGGAGCTATGCAGTAAAAAGTGAAAAAATCTTGAAATTTCAACACCCTGCAGATTGGTAACGAAGCGTTTGCAGACCTATGTTTATATGAAATTTTAGGCACAAAATAAACCAAATAATTACCCCCTTCCTTATGTGCATGATATTTAGGAACACCCTGTATATATCTTTATAGATTTTTTAAATGATGCATATTTAAAAGAAAAATACTATTTCATTTAAAAAGAGAAACTTTATTAGCATTTTCGGTACTTCTGGTTACAAATATTTTGCCCGAAGAGAGTGTTGTGTTTTACACAAACGCTAAAAGTTTGAAGTTCTTGCAATGACCGGAACTTCGAAAACTTGTAATCTAAACTTGATTTCTTTGCTCGTAAATATTTTTATTGGCAGGCGTAACTATATGATTTTATATTACTTGTCATTTATTATTGTCAATTTGTTCCACTAAAAAAACTTCAAATGACAACACATTTTGTGGTGTGGAATAAATTGATTTTTCGTTGATTGTTGTTTTATTCAGCTTTAGGTTGAAATATCACATTATTATTAATACTTTTGTCACATTTATATGTCGTCGATATAGTGTGCACCTAAACTCGAAGAAGTTTTGTAAAAGCGTAATAAACTTTTTATTTTATAACCATTTGTTTTTTAATATTGTCGTAATCTTTTGTTTTTAAAATAGCAAGTCCCTATTTTCTTTTTGCATTTTCATTGTGGAACTGGTACTATAAAAATGTGTTACCAGATATTAAAAAAAATTGGAGAAAATGGCAATCGAATACTATAAAACTTATATTTTAATGTTAATAAAAATTCCCTAATTCTTCGAATTTCCTGTTTAGTTCAAAGTCTTCTATTATAACACTTTTCTGTATAGTGGGTTATATGTTACATATGAACATTTAGATCTCAAACTGGAAAACTTCTTGCACAAATGGCCACCATTGTTGACATATAGCGGCCGCTATCCAAACAACTGTCCACATTATAGGAAAATTGTTTATATAATTATATATTTGTGTCATATATGGGACAACGTATAATTTTATATAAATTTTCTATTGTCTTATATAGAACCATAAGTGTTCGGAATATAGTCCTGATTTTTTTTTATTACTTAGTACTTTTCATTTACGTCATCCACGTCATTTTGGTATGCTCCACTTCTGACAGTAGCTGACCAGGAAGCTGCCATTCGGAAGATGAATTTCGAGTCTGTGGCGGTTCGTAGTAGACCCAACTCTCATCACAGTTAGGAGATTGTCCAAAAACTCATCCCATTTGGCACTATATTCGTCTCAAACTGATTGGGCATCAACTCTTTTCTGGGGTACCCATTTTGTCAAGACCTTTCTGAAATGAAGACGCGTTTTGATAATGTGTTGTAGGCATCCTTTTGACTTGCAAAGTTTATCAGAACGTAGGGTCAGTGATGTTTCAGGATTCTGTATCACCGTGTTTGAAATAATGTTACCATTTGGAGATAGTATTGCGATGTGGGCATTCATTACCATAGGTAGCATTTAGCTTACCCGCTGTTTCTACTAGGTTTACCTAGATTAACGCTAACCTGAATATTAACTCGATTTTTTTCGGAACTGTCTATTTCCGAATAAGTTTTACAATTCGAAACAGTCACTAACTTCCAAGCTCTTGCACAAACACAAATGAAGTAAACGCAGTTCAGGAGAACTGTCAGTTAGATTACATTTTTTTTTTCGCGGGGGTTCTGTATACGAACTTGTCATTCAATCTGTCCCAGGTGCATCACTGATCATGCATATTGTCTTCTTCGCACCGTTTCTCGCCAACAAAGGAAACTAATGATACATTGACAGGTTTAATTAATCGAGAAACTATATAGTTCTTATATATTGACAAATTTAATTTTTGGGCTTTGATTGTTTCGACTA
>CM043022.1:23974477-24025866 GCA_023690525.1 Holotrichia oblita
TAATTTATGTATATGGGATACAATAATTAATTAATTGTCTGTTTCATCAAAAACATCGAATGCTTCGACCAATGAAGGCCAATCGCGGAAGATCTTTTTGAATCAGAAGATATTAATACTTGCTAAGTATAAATTTACACATGTGTAGTATACTACTATTATAACGTGGCAATGGAAAGGTAATACATACAGGTATATTTTTAAACATACGGAAAAAGGAAAATAAACAAAGGTATATACGAGAGCTGGCTGAGAATTTCTGGTTTGTGATATTCACGACCAACTCATCGCGTTCCCATGAATATCATTGCTCAACGTTTTTATTGTAAACTATACTCATCATTTAGAATAATT
Organism: Holotrichia oblita; assembly: GCA_023690525.1. Taxonomy (NCBI): domain Eukaryota; kingdom Metazoa; phylum Arthropoda; class Insecta; order Coleoptera; family Scarabaeidae; genus Holotrichia; species Holotrichia oblita. Next base: position 23,974,832 of record CM043022.1, read on the forward strand.
AATATAACATAAATTCCATAAACTATAGGAGTAAATTTCCTAATTAAATGTTTATTTGTAAATATTAAGCTGATGAAATGATAATTTAAACAAATCAAAACTAACCGAAACTACTTATTAGGTTGCTACAACTTGATTCTTGTCCTTAATGACTACTTTTATAATAAAATTGCTTTTTAATTTGATTACTGTTATGCTTCGGATTGGAAACATATCAGTCAGACCTGGTAGATATTGCAGAAGCAGGTTTGTATACTTATACAATATTACCTACATACATATACACACATATATGAAAAGTAAGTGTAATCAACATTAATTTCATGGAATATTCACACGAAATATACTACACGTGATTTTCTTTTAATAAATGGAAATACGTACATTCATGAAAAAAGTACATTCCAAAACGCAAGTGATTATTAGAAATTCATCTTTATAAAATCAGCATTTCATAATATTTCATAATAATCAACAAACAAGGAAGTACATGTTTGTTATATTCAGTCAATCATGGTTTGAACATCATCTTGAAGATGGTGTTGTAGAACTAAACAAAACTAAATCAGAAACAACGGTCTACTCGATTTTATTGGGCCTATAACGTTCTTCTTTATACAACTTCTACTATGGCTTTTTTTATTTGAAAATCACAACTTCAAGTTACTTGTGGGATATCTCACAATATTGTTAGTTTTGTTTTTGTATTAATATACTGGCCTACTAAATTTTCATACTTCTTGTCAGTTGTTACAGATATGGTATACAGTAGTTCACGCAAATTATTGACGTAATGTTTCTTGGATTATTACTAGAGGAGATGATAGATAGTCTCCCACAACACTTTCTCCAAAATAACTTTGCGCCATTTACCACTATCACGGATTGATTCGTCATTGAAGATAATTCGATTCAATTTTCTTATTCCAGTGAAAGTATCGGTAAACAAAAAAATAGTCGAAACAATCGAAGCCTAAAATTAAATTTTTATAACTATATAGTTTCTTGATTAATTAAACCTGTCAATTTCCTTTGTTGGCGACAAACGGTGCGAAGAACAATATGCATGATCAGTGATGCACCTGGGACAGATTAAATGACAAGTTCTCCGCGTAAAAAAATGTAATCTAACTGACAGTTCTCCTGAACTGCGTTTACTTCATTTGTGTTTGTGCAAGAGCTTGAAAGTTAGTGACTGTTTCGTGACTTATTCTTTCCGAACAAAATCGTGTTAATATTCAATTAAATAAACCTAGTGCAATCATTATTTCAAACTGATACAGAATCCTGAAACATCACTGACCCTACGTTCTGATAAACTTTGCAAGTCAAAAGGATGCCTACAACACATTATCAAACGGTCTTCATTTCAGAAAGGTCTTGACCACAGACTCGTTTGAAATTCCAAATGGGATGAGTTTTGGACAATCTCCAAATGAGAGTTGGGTCTAGCTTCATCTTCCGTCAGCTTCCTGGTCAATACTGTCCAGAAGTTGAGCATACCAAAATGACGTGGATGACGTAAATGGAAAGTACTAAGCAATAAAAAAAAAATCAGGACTACCTATTTCCGAACACTTATGGTTCTATATAAGACAATAGAAAATTTATATAAAATTATACGTTGTCCCATATATGACACAAATATATAATTATATAAATAATTTTCCTATAATGTGGATAGTTGTTTGGATAGCGGCCGCTATGTCAACAATGGTGGCCATTTTGTGCAAGAAGTTTTCCAGTTTGAGATCTAAAATGTTCATATGTAACATATAACCCACTATACAGAAAAGTGTTATAATAGAAGACTTTAAACTAAACAGGAAATTCGAAGAATTAGGGAATTTTTATTAACATTAAAATATAAGTTTTATAGTATATTCGATTGCCATTTTCTCCAATTTTTTTTTATATCTGGTAACACATTTTTATAGTTTCAGTTCCACAATGAATATGCAAAAAGAAAATAGGGACTTGCTATTTTAAAAACAAAAGATTACGTCAATATTAAAAAACAAATGGTTATAAAATAAAAAGTTTATTACGCTTTTACAAAACTTCTTCGAGTTTAGGTGCACACTATATCGACGACATATAAATGTGACAAAACTATTAATAATAATGTGATATTTCAACCTAAAGCTGAATAAAACAACAATCAACAAAAAATCAATTTATTCCACACCACAAAATGTGTTGTCATTTGAAGTTTTTTTAGTGGAACAAATTGACAATAATAAATGACAAGTAATATAAAATCATATAGCTACGCCTGTCAATAAAAATATTTACGAGCAAAGAAATCAAGTTTAGATTAAAAGTTTTCGAAGTTCGGTCATTGCAAGAACTTCAAACTTTTAGCGTTTGTGTAAAACACAACACTCTCTTCGGGCAAAATATTTCTAACCAGAAGTACCGAAAATGCTAATAAAGTTTTCTTTTAAATGAAATAGTATTTTTCTTTTAAATATGCATCATTTAAAAAATCTATAAAGATAACCTATATCTAAAATCAACAGTTACTAAAATCTTTAAACATTTATGACTTTTTTACAATTTCAAACATTACAATGAGGAAACAGAAACTATACACTCCCGGCTTATAGCTTATGCTTGAGCGGAAATGAAATATACAGGCTGTTCAGAATAAAATCACAAAGTTTCAAAACTTCGTTTTGAAAAGGTTGAGAAAATAATAAGTGCAGAAAAACATTTATAATATCTAAACAATAACAAAATAAGATAATAATAAACAATAATAATTCAACTACAATGTATAGTGTAGTAGTAAATCATAAATATGCAATATGGCTAGAATTTTGTCCTAAACACTGAATAATTCTTCTGTTAATTCTCTACTCTTCGCGTTTTGAATTTGGTTCGGTTGGTAACTAAAACATTTCTTTCAGTTTCAGTTGTTGGTCATTTTTAATCGGTCGGACATAAATCGAACTTTTTATGTCCTCCTTAAAACTTATCAATAGCGTTGATCTGTCAAATTTGTGAGGATAATTTGACTTTTTTGTCTCAAGAAGAAAACTTCTTAAATATAATTTTAACTGAAGATGAAGCTTGATGGGTACACCACTAGAACGCTTTCACGAAGCAACAGTTAATGTAATAGGTTTATAAGGTTCTTCAACACCCAAGAAAGCAAAAACGTTATTGTTCATATAGTCTCACTTTTCTGGGACGAGGAGAAGAGTTCTCTCTTCTCTTTTAATGTGGTGGGTGGTAGTTGAGTTATGTGGCAAAAAGGACTACAATAACTAACAATGTCTACAAATACATGATTAAGAAATTAAACACGGCTGTACAGGATAAAGGACTTTACAATTTTGCTCAGAAAACTCTGCTTCTGCACACAACAGGGATTAAGAAGACACGAATTGTTCAAGCAGTAATCAATGAGTGCGGCTTTGAGGAATTACAACATCCCACAGTCCAAACCTCGTCTACTGTGACTATTATCTCTTTCCAAAACTAGGAAAACGCTACAAATTCGTGTTTTGTGGGATTACCGAAAGAATTCTTTTTGAAGCCATAGAGTTATTAAAGCAACGTTCGAATAGCTGTGTTAGTGTTAATAGTGCTTGCGTTGAAAAATAGTTTAGCGAGTTTTTTTTTTCATAACTAGGTATATAACAAAAAATTTCGCTCATAGTAATACACTATATTCGTAAATATACAGTATACCGAAATTGTAACACTATTCACAGTTTTTTATGAAAATCACACTGCTGCCAAACTTGTTTTAAATAAACATTAACCTGTTATCTGTTGAGTAAAGAAAAAGTATCTGTAAATAAGAGGCTCACAACTGATAAAGAAACTTCTATATGTCAAGCATATAATCGTTCATACGAGTTTGGCGGAAATAATGGATCCAACACTAAATGAGTTGGATCTCAATTTGAGCAATGTTTTAAAATGTTTCGAGTAAATAAAAATCACAAAGGCGTAATGCTACAAGTCCTACAATCACCGAAAGAAGCATACAAAGAACTGTCATAAAACTGGATATAAAAAGACAATCTGTGGATGGTAAAATTCAAATGTGTTATAAACTCAACCAAAATGATAAACCACAACGTTTAGTTTACTGTTCTCGGATCCTGGCTTACATTTATGAAGACGATGTGTTCTTGATTAATGTTTGACATTGAGTATAGTCTTCCTGAGGAATTCTCATTGAAACGCCGCTTCATGAACAAAGAGTTACCATATCATCAAGTTCTGATATTTCTTACAGAGGACCTCAGACGATTCTGTTGATCAATAGAGTTGTTATTACACATCGCTGATCAATCGTTGAGAATAATTAGAGATTATTTGGTGACATAGTCACTTCCCAAAAAAACAGACTTTAGTTATCCTTCACATAGCCGGAGCTTACTCACCCCAATAATGGATACATCTGGGATCTGATGAAACCAGCAATTTTTCAAAACGATTCATGTAGGTACTACAATTCCGGAATTAAAAATGTATTCGTTTCTTTCCAACTTTGCAACAACCTATATTTGAAAACATGGTACGAAATCTCCAACACTGCTTTGAATTGTGCATTCAAAATATCAGGAAATATCAGGAATTAAAAGATCATCGGTATTTAAAAGGAAACGAACAAGTTTCGTTGTAAATGGAGGTTGGTAGGAGATCTAATATGCCACCAAAGTCTTTGATTTGAAAGAGAAAATGCATTCGTTGCAACTAACAAAATTAAAATGGAAAGGATTGTTATTACAGATTTTTCAATTGTACCCATAGATGTACCTACTGTAAACCACAACCCATTAAGTATGAATAGAATCTCAAGAGGATGCAAACTACAATGTTGATATCTCTACTGTGCAACAATTTGGAGCAAATAGAACTAGTCAAAGATGACGGTTTATTTTTGCTTAAAACCTAGTGGTTAGAAAATTTTAGGAAGATCATGTAATTATCAAAAATTACTTTCTTTAAATTTGTACTTAATTTTATTTTTCCTCAATTCAAGTTTCACCACACCGTACATGTTTTTATTTAAAAACTATTGCAGAATATTATAGCAGCTCCACGTATCTTAATGACAAACCAGGAAGTCCATTTTGTAGTAATTTTTATTATCTACTTTAGTTTTTCAATAATACAACACATTTTTAAATATCGTACACTCGAATTCCCGGAAAAGAATAAATTACACAAAAATATCCAGTAACACGCTAAGATTAGCTATTAAAAACAAAACGGTACACTCGAGCATATTAGAGAAGATATGTTTTAAACGCTCGCGGAACATACCACAAGATCACTCAATCAATTCCAAACATGTATGCCGTATAAAGCTACAATTCAATGCGCACACACACTGTTATATGCGACTTGTCTCCTCTAGCCCTAAGAAGTACGTGAAAACATGCAGATACTTTTTCCTGATATGATCAGTACATACGTGTAAGCGCAAACATCACCTCGTCTCTTTCTATTCATCGTATCGTCGTCGTTTTTTTTCTTAGTCGCGTCTTTAAACACTTACCTTCTACTCTACATTCCTGTCGCCGATTTTTCCAAGTGAAAATTCCGCGAAGATCGTAAACTCCACATCCAAAGGAAGAAAAAAAAGCAAACTGCAAAGATCTTCTCTATACAAGATCACTTGATCGAAACACTTAACTTGACATCTTTTTTTTAGGTTGTGTTGTGTGAAAATTAGGATTGATATCACTGATATTTTCGGTTATAGCCCACTAAATGTATTAAAAATCTAATTGGAAGATGTTATGTTACAATTTTAGAGCTTAAACAAGAGGTAAAATAACTTTCCCGCTTATTAAAACCCCGATTTTCCACGGCAATTTTTATCGTTTTTGACACACTAGGTACACTATAGGAAGTAACAAAAATAAAATAAACGAATATTACACTTCATTAACGAATCACAAGAATTTAACGTGTACTCGTTCTTTTATATTTAAAACCACTTTGTCTTACCTTTCAGCATTTAATACAATGCCAATAGGTATTAACACACATTGCACGGAATACACTACATTTGCGAATACACGGATTTTCAGAATCCTTGACAGTCTCTGTATGCCTCTATTATTATCCCACGATCGCCGCGGTCTATAGTAAACTAAACTGTACGCGCTCTTCGAGTGAAAATAACTCAAGGGGAGCTACAGTGTAGTTTCTTATTCTTTAGGAGACCCGCCGCCAATGCGGTAGCCATGACAGGACAGTACACCGCGGTGGGGTCCGGTTTTTAAACCGACTTTCAAGCACTATACTACCTATCTTTTTCCACAGGTAACACAGCGTACCGGTCGAATTAAAGTCCATCATGAATGAAATAAACGTACGGCTTAAAACGCGAGTTTTAGCCGTAAGGAATAACTGATGAAACAACATCGAGAAAAGCGATATTATTTGAGAACGGTTTCAGAATACGAGACCATAGAAACTATCATTACGAGTAATGACAACATTAATTTTAAAAAAGCTTCAAAAGCTTTGTATGTTTTCTTATGTTTCAATTATATTTAGCAGTATGCAACCAACACAACATTTTTTACATGCAGCTGTTTTTGAATTTTTCACCATTAAATTCAATTGTCAGTTTTAGAGATAAACTAAATCGTTCTTGTAACTGGTTTTACTATATTTTCTGCTGATAGAAGATTATTCCATTGTATATTCCAACGCCAAGCTAATTAGATTTTAGGAAAACCTGATACTTGATTGCTGAAGACAAAGGTACCTTTGACTAATGAAATAAACCAAAACATATTTTTAATAGGTACTCATAGTATATTATTGGAATCATCCTACTAAAGCAAGAGTAATGGAAATAAATCAAGCTTTAGAAACGGACAACGTGGATTCGGTCTATCAGACTTCATCAGCGTTCCTCCAAATGCAAAAAGACGTAATTTTATCGTTACTCGCTATTTTCACATATATTATATATCGACTGCGACAGTAGACTAATTCTAAACCCATGTCCTCTATCGGACAAGGTGAGAAGTAGCAACGCCGTTCATCGACTAAGACAGGTCGGTAACCAGATACCGATATAGCATGGACAATTCGTCTATGCAAACTAGTGGTGATTCCATATAACGGTGTACCATGACGTAACATGAAAACGTCGAGAAATACCACAGTATAAAATCACCAAAAAATGTCTATACCTACTAAATTAATAAAATAAAAAATATGGTAGAAGTAAAAGATTGGAAAAATTAAATTGTATTGCTCTAATAAAGGCTGAACTCCGCAAGTATTCTAGAACAGTTTCCGTGTCACTTAGAGGATGTAAATTATATAAAATATACCCAAAATAGATACTAAACTAATACAGCAAGTAAATAGCAACATTTTTAACATTTGACCACTGCTCGCCGTTTACGAAAAATGTGAAGAACTTCGGAAAATGTCACGTCAAGGTTAAATAAAATTTAAATAGTACGTGGTCAAATGATGAGTTTCGATTTTTGGTGGTCTAAAAACACAAAACGACAAGTTGTATCATTTCTAGCATTTAGCGGTCTCTTAAAGTTTGTGAAAAGTGTGATGAGCTTTGGAAGCTTAGAAGTAAAACTTATAGGTAACTTCAAGCTCGAACAATACATAAACGTCGAGTGGTTTTTTTGTAGCTTAGAATCATAAAACAATAAATTATAACATTTTCAACGTTTGACTATCTCACATAACCTCTGAACTCCACTGGTTATCTGTAACGTATAATTCCCATAGATACTATTAAGTATAGTATTATTTATGGACTTTTTCAAAAAATCATTAGGTTGTTAAGCAATATTTTTTTAATTTAGATTGGAATACTCGATTACATTGGGTTACCATTTGAAAATTCTCCTGATTGAATTGTGACTGGTGATATTTATTATTTTTATATGTATGTTCTTGTTATGATCTTGTGTATTTAATGTTTTAATTTCTTCTGTTAAACAATCTGAATCCTTTTTATTAGTTCAGTTTATAAAGTTCTTCTATGTTATGATCTTTCTATACTTATTTTTCAATTCCTGAAGTATTTCCACTTAGGTCAATGAAAGCAGCAAACTACCTCAATACCAATTTATCCCATAAATAAATTTTCTTTAAAAGAATTAGCGATAGATTCGAAATTTCTAATATCAGAGCACTGATCTTCCCCGGATTTTACATTCGGTGATTTGTCTTTTATTTTCTCTTCGATTGCATCAACAACTTTATTGAGTATGTTTGGTAATACTGGTCCAGTTGCTACTGCTAAATTATATGATTGTAATTTATTTAACTTTATTTTTATATTAACTAACATTGAAATAATATCAAAATACTGACACTAGCTACTTAAAAATTTTAAGTTGGACATACAAAATTTCATGAGATAACCTCTCACAAAAAAAAAACAAACGATCCAGGAATCTTTTTTTGTTCCCTTATGAATTCTTACGATAAATGTATAACTATATTGCTTCCCAGATACCATCGGACGTCCTGTGGATATCCGTTTTATGTCAAAAGTAGTCCGAACGTCCATGGATGTAAAACGGACATCCACTGGACGTCCGTTACTGAATATCCATCGGACGTCCGTTACTGAATATCCATCGGACGTCCGTTACTGAATATCCATCGGACGTCCGTTAATGGACGTCCTATGGATATAAAATCGTACATTTATCAAATAGATGAGTATTGTCTACCTATTTATTTATTTTTGCCAAGAATGTGGAGGTTTCCATTTTCCGCAGAAATGTATCAGGATGTTGAAGCAATTTTAATATCTTAAAAGTAGATGCTGTACATAGAAAAGCAAGTTTGTAAAGAATAGTATATTTTATTTATTGATAGTTTAGATAACAAAGTTATAAAAATGTATGTACCTCATTGATCTTGAACATGAGTTGGCTGATTAGAATCAATTCCTATTTATTTATATTTAACATCAGATTCGTTTGTAGATATACATACATACATATGGGTATAGTTTTGTTAGGTACCTAAGGTGGTGGTATTGTAGAACAAGATCTCCAATATTTACTGTTATAAACTTATAATTGGTATCTACTAAAGCATGCAATACCATAAAAAAGAATTTGTTATAATGAACCTATATTTAGCGATGCTTGAATTTGTATGTGTTTTCTTTTCCTCTATTTCTTTCCATCTTTGTTGATCTGATTCGGGCATAACTATCTTCGATAAAATATTCCAAAGTGATGCATAGGTTCTGTGTACTATTTTTTTTGCATAATCTAAACGAAAACTGGTGCTGAACTGATTCTAAATGAATCACTAATTACTAAATACCCGAGACAAGAAAATATACAACCTTTAAGAAATTCGTAGAACCGTAGCTTGCGATGCTACGAATAAAATAAAAAAGTCGAAATAAGAACACATGAATACAATAATGCAATTTTTTTCCCAAACGCCAATTTAAGAAAATTTCAGAAGAATTTCCAGAACTTCGGTGTCAAGAACACATGAAATTTCTTTGTCCGTTTTTTGTAAAAAGAATTTGCATTCCCAATTTGGAAAATTATGCCAATTATTTTATAGCACAAGTTCTATCGCCACACCTAGTTAGGAATTATGATTATATAGAGAAAAAAAATAAAACTTGATTTTAGAGGGGGCGAAAATATTTAAAAATTACTTAGAGATCCCAAGGAATCTATACATTCATTCTTTAAAAGGAATGCATGATACGGTTAAAACTTTTCCTTGCCTCTTTTACAATTGAAAGAAAAGTATAATGACGATATATGCGAAACAGAATAATATAGGTAGATGGAATAGATAGTTTGAACATATTTTACACAATATTATTTTATTAAAAAAAAACTGCTGAATGACTTTTAAGACACCGTCTTTAGAAGAATCGTTAATATTTTAATGCTACGTCATTTTTATATGTAAAAACAAAAATCTGTTAATGTAAATTTTCCAAAAGAAAAACATGCAAACACGAAAATTTCCACTCAACCATCAATCAACTACAAATTTTATTAATAGCTTCCTGTCACCAAAAAACAAATACAATATTATAGTTCCAAGAAAACAAACTACAACAGAAACTAAAGAAATATTGTTAATATTGTTGTTAAACAAAAACATAATTTTACAACAAGCAAACCAAATTTATTCTGCCGTTTATTATATTACCAACTCTTGCAATTTTCGCACTTTCACCCAATAGTTGCGAACTGACTCCTATAAATGTCTCGCACGGTCATATTTTCAATTTTAGAAATATTACTTTATTAGTTTAACGCGTCTAACCGTCGTGTATATTTTCTTTGAAATTATCCAGCCAATATTAATAGTTCGAAAAACACACAGAACATATAAAATGCATATGCTGACATGATATATTATTTTTTGACGCTGGATAGTTAGATTTACGTCTTTCCGTTATATCAACAGCAATAAAGTTCATATTTATATGTTTAAAACAAATGAATTTATTACTACCTGTTAGTACGGCAAAATTTACATATCTTTTCAGATATAAAAATTATATTTCGCTGACGTTTGTTTTAAATATAGTGTTTAATATTCGCACATGGTTAGTATAAAAGGTGGATGGAGATGTAACCAATAACATAATTTTCTGTATAATAAATTACTTACAATTTATTACGTACATACCTATGTTCCTAGATACATATGAATGTATACCATTTGTCGCAAGATATTACTGGGATCTGCTACTCATGTGATTCTTTTGAGTGCTTATCATCTTCCAACATGTTGTTTGGGCAGCCAATATTTCCCTAGCGAATAGAAAACAGAGGCGGTGATGGAGTTCCCTAAACCTATTACGGGCGTTACTTCCCCGAGAATTCACAGATCCATTAATCTATAGCCTAAGAAGAATCTATACCAGTTCAAAAACGCGTTAGTTGGAAATCAGTAGCGAGATATTCACCAGGCAAGCTCGAGATATTATGGTTAACAAACGGGTCGATAGCCGCAGTGGTTATATAGGCGGCTGGCTATCGTTGGCGGAATGATAGGAGCCGGGTTTCAATTCTCTGGAGGAACGATGACATTTTTCAGAGAGTTAAAATCTGGATCGACTTACCATAAAAGGCAGTATGATGCTATCACAAAGCCATTTGAACACAATACACACAAAACTACACCGGAAAAGTTGCAGTGATAACCAGACAAGCGATACAGCTTACGGAGTCACTGCAACTAAGCACACACTTAAACACAAACGACCTTCTGAAGTAGATGAACTATCTCTAATAAAACAAATAGTTTTATGTCCGACCTTTCAAACTAATTGCGATGTTTTTGGCGGGGGAATGTGTATTGGTAAATAACGGCTTTAGTTTAAAGCAGTTAGGTTCTGAAGAAGTTGACAGCACAGGCTTCAACACATAGTAAAACCCGTAACCGAATACTATTCGAAAAGAGCCGAGCATGAAAATTTACTATGAAGACTCCTCCAAACTTCTCAATAAACCATATAACCATTTAAGCTTCTCTTGCACATTCAGTTAAATACCCCATTCTGGAAGTAGTATTCACAGTCTAGCGACAACAGATTTCTTAATTTTCAAAATAATCTTTAAATCTTAGTAAAATATGTTGTTTCTTAAAATCATTTTTTCTTCCATACATTTATTTTGTTTTTTGTAGTTACAATAAATACGGCGTACTACTAGAACATTTTTATAGAAATTATTTTCCTCATAAGAAATTGTACAAAATACAAAAAAATATTGCTGTTTGAAAGCAAGTTTAAACAAGCATTCCTAAAAGTCGTAGAAAAGCGAAATCACGTTGAGCCATGCAACTATCGTCGTAAAAAGTACCCATTCCTGGGTTACAATAATATAACAGTTTCTCCCGAGGCTTTGAAACTAGATAAAGGTTTATACGACATTTCAATAGATATCTTACATATCAAATTACAGAACGCATGCGTGAATTCTAAGACAGGATTGGAACTGAATTCCCCTGTTTATTTCACATATATATTATCCTTATACATTTTAATGTTTTTATTTTGTTTCTAACAGCAATCACTATGGTACATCTGTTGTGTTCGTGGTTGTGAATAAACCATCTACACGTCACAGATTTTCAATCCCAGAAGAAACCCCTCTCTGCCTGATACATGGCTCACCTCTTACCCTTGCTGGTAATGAATCTTTACTTCTTGTTTTTTTAAATACAAATTTATATTGTTATATCAGTAATTTGTAAATGTACGACACGATTTTTATAACTTACTTTTCTTTTCGTGTAGTATTTAACAGCAAAATTGTATTAAAATAAATTCGAATAGAATATAAGGTGTTTTAAAGAACGCGCGCCGTTCGTGATATTGAGTACAACCTTCGCGTCTAAATAAGTAGATAGTAGTTTCTCCTCTTACTATCATTTTTTAGTAATTGAAAATTTGAGAAATGAAATTTGTTTTAAATGTAAATTTGATTATATACAGTAAATTTTTTTCCCCTAATTTTACTGAGTAATGCCGGTAGGTCGTACCTACAAAGTTACATGCATCTCTTACATGTAGGTACGACCTATTTTTAATATGTAAACATATAAAATTAACTTGAAAATGATACGATTGCATATGTATCGAAACGTAAAATAAAAAATTAAATGAAATCAACCGTCATTACCCAATAAAATTAGGAAAAAAATCATATCAAACACGGTCAAAGAATACAGGCCCCCCGCTAGCTGTTTGAACGCCCGTGTGCAATACCGATTACGCCGCCCCTTGTACAATTGTAGACATGCAAATTATGACGTTTTGTTTTCCTTTCGATATGTTTTTGTCGCCGATGCCGCCCCCTTGAAAATGCCGCCCTTCCGCCCCTTGTACAATTGTAGACATGCAAATTATGACAATGTTTTGTTTTCCTTTCGATATGATTTTGTCGCCGATGCCGCCCCCTAGAAAATGCCGCTCTTGTGCGGTGCACGCCCACTAGCAGCGGCCCTGAAAGAATAGGACAACATAGAATACAGTAAAATCGTGATATTTTTCCTTGCATGCATAATTTGTTGGTACGAAAAATCGAAAAAAAAATAATTTCATAGATTGCAGCGACACCTATCAACAATTAAAATAAAATTTTCAGACAAATCTGAATCTGTAATATTAGAGATCCTATTCAGGATTTTAAAATTACATACACCTACAAGGAGGCGGACCAATTTTGGCAGTAGTCTATTTCAATGGAATAATTACATTTTAATTCCGAATATTTTTTGTAGTGCTTATTTTTGATATTCGAGTTAAAAAATTGTTCTGCATAATCTTCCCGCACTTTCTTTTTTAATTCCAATATGTAAACTTTCAAAGCCGAACGATTTGGTTAATATTATTGATAACACCGGCAGGTGATAAATTCAGACAACAGAAGGGAAAAATCGTCAAAAACATATACTATAAAACATTAATGAAACACAAACAGCAAAATTTTGGTGAATTTTAACGAGTCTATAGCTAGTGGTTAGAAAGCTTCCCAATATTGTGATATCATTGGACGACCAAATTCAATTCTCAAGGAGATGGCAACATTTTTCTCAGAGAATTGTATCCAGGTTTTCATGTTTATTTTACTAAAATGTCAAAACTTGAGCAAAGCTGCAAGTTTTAATAAATGCCCTCCAAACACATTTGTAAAGGAGATAGTCTCACAGGTATTTTCCGGAACAAAATGAGCCAATCTATTTATAAAATTTTAAGTAGGATTATCATAAAAATAATAAATAATTTCAAAATTTTTATTTGTCAGCTAGAATATATTATGAATATTAACGTGCTGATATGCTGACTTGCCATACTCTGATGGTATTGTCAGAATAACCAGCAAACAAGGTTTGACCATCTGTAGACCAGGCAAGAGACAAGCATTGCGGTGGTTCCGCTTTACTCGTCTGGGATACGACCTCAGGTCAGAGTTCTTCAACCATTTCCTTGCTCTCCAAGTCCCAGATTTTAATAGACGGACCAAAAGCGGCACATAACCAATACCTATGAAAAAATTAATAAAATAAAAATGCCCATAAACTGTATAAAAATGAAATGTTAAAAAAAAAAATTCAGCCCCATATCCGCATTACCTTCTCATATAATATCAAAGGGTTATAAATAATATTTCATCATAATTCTTGCAAAAATTATTGATAAATAACATTTTATTATAATTACCTATTTGGTGAGAAGCATAAGGCTGTAATGATGTCATTGTGATCAAGGGTATGTAAATGTTTTCCATCATTCAAATCCCAAAGCATTGCTTTACAATCTTTACCACCATGCTTCACACAGTGAACCATCAGGTGATACTGTCACTGTGTTCAAGTATCCTGTGTGTCCAGAGTGGTTGATCTTCAAGCGACAGTTGGTGAGGTTCCAAACTTTAACCATACGATCCCAACCAGCAGATACGATGATAGGATTTGAATGATTTGGAGAGAATCTAACACACGATACCCAATCAGTATGACCATCTTCTTGAATGGTGTATTTGCATTCAGCCAAAGTGTTCCACAATTTAATGGTCTTGTCACGGAGCCAGATACTATTTGGCGATTGTCCACAGAAAGCGACACTCAATACGTCCTATATAGAAATTCAATTATTATACTTCTTATAATAGCAGATTCTCAAACTAGTTCATTTAAACATATCAATAACCAAAATAATGAGAGAATCAACAAATAATTCATCAGAAAAATATATATAATCACACATAATTCTTTCATTATTTAGCTTAGTAATTATAATATAAGAAATTATTAGGAATATCATCAGATGTAAAACACCGTACATTCTATTGCTCCCATACTTACAACTTCTCACCATGAGAAAGATGCTGAGCAAATTCTTCTAGCTGTTTTAAACATGGGAGGTTATTCGTAAAAAGTATTTTGATTACTTATCGAACCTTAGTATGATCTTCAAAGCGACGTGTAGTCTTCCCAGCAGCTAAATCCCACAAACGGAGTGTCTTGTCCCATGATCCAGATAGAGCATAGTTTCCATCGCTGGATAATACAACATCAGAAATAAAATGTGAATGTCCATATAAACGTTTTCTGGCACACCATACTGCACATCGTCACGCGTCAATTTCCACACAATAAGAGTTTTATCTACAAAATAAAACATCCAAATATTATTTATTGTATAAATTAGGTTAAATCATGTTTGTTTCTATTATTTAAAATCAGTCCCATATCCGCTATCCTCTCATAACAATATCAAGTGGATAAAATGTTTCTCATCATCAAAAAAATGCGTTATAAACAAAAATATGCATTTTCTCATGTAAATTATATGAATTAATTTAAAAGGGAATGCTATATACATCGCGATGACATTAAATATAGAAGAATAATTTTAGAAAACTCTCATAATTAATATAGGTATAACCTAGAATAAAATATAATTACCTCGAGAAGCAGATAAAATCATATCCGGATATTTCGGATTTGTGGCTATTTGTGTTACCCATCCATTATGGCCCAGTAAGGTGCCTTTTAATTGCAAAGATTCAGAGTTCATTTTGGTTTGTATCACAAACACGATGCGTACAATTCGACACACGCGATGAAAAGGAAATGAAATAAATTGAAACGGAAATTTTAAGATAATACAGTCAGCTGTTTTATCAACCGAGCCTAGCTAATAATAGAGTTACTATTTTCTAGAATTTTCGAGTAGTAGATTTAATTGAAATAAAAAAAAAAACTTGATAAGAAAATAAAGATGACGCAACGAATATTATTAGAGCCGATGTTTATCGTTTTTAAACATATACATTAAAAGTAACATCATTTCTTGCATTAAATAAAGCTTTCTATAACTTTCTTTAGTATCATTCCGACTATATTTAACTCATTTGGAAAAGAACACATAAATCTAGACATCTTATTTCATAGTTTTTCCAACCATCAAACGAATTTGTCACTTCAGATGTGACATGGCAAAATTTATTTGATGTATGTATAAATATATGAATGTTCTTTCAATTCAACACGATAAAAGATGAAGAATTCGAGCGGAACGACTAAGTTTAAAAGTAATGTAACGCATCCGGATGGAGCTAATCAAAAAGTAACTACTTTGTACACACCTATGCATTATTTGGGTTTATTTTTAAATTTGGGCGGGATATTTTTAAATCGCCGGTAACCCCTCCAAGCCGATACGAGTGCACTGTTATCGTTAGAATTGACATCACCGAAACCCTTTGGCGTTCGCCATTTTGAAAATTCAGTGTTTTGTGAGCATATTTGTGAGTTATGAGCGTTTCTGTTATGCGGATCTATTAGCTGTAGAAAATACTCATAGTGTAGCTTAATACATGTGTTAGCGTTTAAGTCCATCGATATATTTATTGCATTTTTATATTTACCAGTTATATACAATGGATGAGAAAGCGGTTTGGAAAGAATTAGACCAATGGATTGAACAACTAAATGACTGTAAGCAATTAACGGAAAATCAAGTAAAAACATTATGTGATAAGGTAGGTTTCTCTTAGTGTAGAGTTCATTTATGATGTAAGTTTGATTACCTATGATCAGTATTAGTCATATTATATCAGAGGTGATTAATATTGATGTTGAATTTTTCACTTCAAGGCGAAAGAAATTCTAGCGAAAGAATCGAACGTGCAAGAAGTAAAATGCCCCGTGACGGTATGCGGGGACGTCCACGGTCAATTCCACGACCTGATGGAATTGTTCGGATAGGCAGTCGCAGCCCTGACACAAACTACCTCTTCATGGGAGACCTAAATGCGACAGAGGCTACTACTCAGTGGAAACTGTGACACTACTCGTTGCACTTAAAGTACGGTATAAAGAACGAATTACGATTTTGAGAGGGAATCATGAATCGAGACAAATCACCCAAGTGTACGGTTTTTATGACGAGTGTTTGAGAAAATATGGAAACGCCAACGTTTGGAAATTCTTCACGGATCTCTTCGATTATCTACCATTGACCCGGCGTTGGTTGATGGACAAATATTCTGCTTACATGGAGGTTTGAGTCCCAGTATCGACACCCCTTGATCACATCAGAGCTTTGGATCGTTTACAAGAGGTGAGTTTTTTTTTATTTAATATATTTCAGTAATTTTCTTTTATTCCTTATATTAATTTTATAGAATGAAAATAAACAGAATGAATCGTCGAGTCTATCTTATCTATATTTACGATGTAAGATAATGTTTTTCGTTGGTTTAAATTTAATGTGTTGTATATAGTACACAGTACAATGCATGGCATTGAAGTATAAATCATGCTAATTATTTACTTACATCTGGATCAATATTAAAGTAGTAATGAAGATTGTTATAGTTCTTGTCATATTTTCACTTAGTATTGATTAATAATAATATAACATGTAAATGAAATTGAATGTATGTGTGGCACAAACTCAAAACAGCCTGGTTATTGCAGGATATATCATTTTTTTTTTCATACTTCTACTAATTTATAAAATAATTCCTCTCAGGTTTAATATTTCATTAACAATTTTATCATTGGCGCACATATTCAAATAATCAACATAATTAAAAGGTTTAGAGAGACAATTTTATTGTGTTGCTTAGGGTTGATTGGATTAGTTTCACTATTTAATAACTATGCACTCTAGTATATAATTTGTAATGTAGCTTACGTAAAGTGGTATGAACTCCATTAATAGCAACATAATCACATTGATGATGAGATAATAATTCAGTTCAACACTTTGTAACAAATAAATTGTGCAACTTCGTTTTGAAAATTGAGTTATCTATGATAAAACTAAATAGGTACATTATGTGATTAACTTTTATTAAAAAAATATATCTACAGTACATATAAAGAAGTTTCCTGATTCTTTATATAATTATAAATTTGGTTTCTTTCTTTTCCTATTCATTCTGAGATTCAATGTTTATTTTTTTGTAATAAGTATCAATGAATATTTCGAATGTTTATTGATAACCAATTTCGTGCTTGTTGTTGTCTATCTTTGCATATCTGGTACAATTCTAACTGTTGTCTTTTTGAATATTAATATTTTAGATAAGAAAAATCGCAGATTGAAATTTACATTTTGTCAAATAATTTTTATTTACAGTTAGCATAATGGACGTTATTTTCTTTTTATTTTCAACCAATCGTTCCTCAATTAACAAGCTTTGACGTAAAGTGATAAAATCAACATTGTGCCTTCCAGCTTGCCCAATTTCATTTAAGTTGAAACTGAGAGATTTGCCAATCATATTGTAGACCCTGCACTTTAAGCTTAAGGTCTCTCAAAGCCTGCTCTTGTAAAACAAATCCAGTTTCTCAAGATGCTACTCAATATTTTCCACAAAATGTAAAATTTTGAAATTTAAAGGAGCTAATCTCGCTTTTGAAACTTTTTCCCTATCCTTAACCGCGTAGAAATTCTTAAAAAAAAAAAATTGGGGGCAACTTCAGTGGAACATTGGGCCGTCTAAATGTGCATCTTGGTCACAATAAGGAGTGCGGTTCAGTAACGGTCCATGAGGATTTACAAATTCGCAAACTTTCATCATAATCGGTGATTTACACTTTGAGACTGTTCCTTATCAATAAATCGCTGCTCAAAAGGCAATTACTTATAATTTAATATTGATATACAGGGTGACTGGTAATGAAACGGTCATACTTTACAGCGTGTTAGCAGAGATCATTTGCAATAGATGCAGCTCAATTTGCCTTATCCAAAAGTCATCCGTTTTCGAAATATTAGGGTTTTTGTTTTCGAAATTTACTACTTACTCTCATTCAAACTTAAATTTATGAAAATAATAGAACTTTGTCTCAATTTTTCAGTTTGGCTAGAGGACATCTCAACACACATTATAAATCGGTGAAAATTACGTTAAATACTTGGACAAATTAAAAGAAAAAAAATTAAAACTTCCGCTTTTGATGAAACTGTAGACACAATCGCCGCTTTTGTGGCTATTTATTTAGCGATTGTGTCTACAGCTTCATAATTTAATTTGTCCAAGTATTAAACATAATTGTCACCGATAGATAATATGTGTTGAGGTGTCTCTAGCCGGACAAACGGAAAAATTGAGAAAAAGTTATTTTTTAAGTTTGAGTGAGAGTGTAGTAAACTTCGAAGAAAAAAAAACACAATATCTCGAAAACGGATGACTTTTGGATAAGGCAAATTGGGCTGTATCTATTGCAAATGATCTCTGCTAACACGCTGTAAGTATGACCGTTTCATTACCAGTCACCCTGTATACATATCCAGTAATTATTAGGATAATCTGGATTTTTTTATGTAAATGTACAAATGAAATTATAACCGGTAATAATCGTTCTTTAATTATTTCAGAAAAAACGGGAACAATAATTTTCATTTGAGAACTTGTAGAACGAATCCGATAAATGTCATTTCTATGCCGATTAGAAACAGTCCAAGTGTTTTTTTGTTCTAAGTATCTGGTTCATTTTACAATTCTCGTGAACAAGCAGTTTTTCCATGATCGGGAGCTTTCTAACCGATGGTGTCCTAAAACAAAACGGTTAATGCTTGTTATGACTTCTGTACGTTAAAGTTCTTAGTTGAAACACTGTCATTGCAAGAATAAAACTATAAACGTACTACTTTTTAAACTTTTTGTCAGTCAAGGAAAGACATGATAGTCGAACGAGGCCAGATCTGGTGAATAAGGGGTGTTAGAGTAATTCGAACCCTAAATCACGAATTATTTGCATTGCAACATGGGATTTGTCTGCAGGAGGATTGTCCTGCAAAAACAAAAATCATTTGAACAACTTTCAGATCTTCTCTCCATATTTTTTGTCGTAGAGTGGTCAGTAACGTCGAATAATAATTCTCAGTTATTGTTCCACTCTTATCCAGAAACATCAATCACGATTACTTCATGGCAATCACAAAAAACTGAAGCAAAAACTTTTCCATCGGATTTTTGAACGCAAACTTCTTAACCCTTGGAGAACCAGAGGGTCTCCATTCTATCTATTGTTACTCTGTATCTGATTCGCAGAAATGTACCCATGTTTCATCCGCAATAACAAAACGGCTTACTTAAGAAGTCTGCATCATTTTCAAACCGAGCACAGATCGAAAGGATGGATTCATCCTTGCTCGCAACTGGTCAATATTCAGGCATTTGGGAATCCATTTTGTCATGAACTGCATCAACATTTTCGAGGACGGACACATATTCAATGGATAATTAAAAAATTACCCTTTTAAAGCTTGCAATCGTATTTTCACGGTCGAATACGAAGGGGATTGATCACTAACGGTATTAAGCATATCTTCTCATCTGCTTACCTCTTAACCCCTTTAAGTACAGGTACTGAATGATGGGTTTCGATTTTCACAATTTCTGCTGACATCTTTTTTTTTTTTTTTAATTTTATTGTGCAACTTTGGTTTGACTTTTTGAGGTGAAACTTTACACTGACACTCCTAATATGTTAGTTTTTGTTGCTATGGTATCGCAATATTTTCTTTATCGCAACCGGCCTAGGCTAACTAGATAACAATATATCGTACATGTCATAGAAAATTTCTATAAATAGACTTGTATCTTTTGTTATTTTATTTTATTGAAAAATGCAATTGAGAATAGCTCTTTACAAATAAAATCTATAGATAGGAAACATAGTTGCATTCTTCTATCCAGTACAATGCAGAAAATTTCGATACCTAGTTAAAAAAAAATTGTCGCATGTTTAAGTGATGATACCCGAAGTATTTCTGTCCGCAAATTGGCAAAAATAATCGCCAATGTTGAAAATTGAAGTCTCGAAGTGAAATGATAAATTGACCAGAGTTAATATATTGAAAATTTTCAGACAATTTTTTATTTAAGGACATTGATTGATACAAAATCTAACTACTAAATACGCAGAAATAAAAGATTATTACTACCTACAACAAGTTGCTATGTAGAAAGAACATTTTCCATCTACAACGATATGTTTCATGCAGAGAGAGAGCTAATTTTACGGATGAAAACCTTGAATAAATGTTAACATTTCTTTATTTGGCTTGAACTTCGAATTAAACAAATAATGTGTGTCTATAGCATTTCAGAAAAATCACACAATTAGAAAACGAACATTTTAAACTCTCATTTGAGGATTGTAGGACTATTTATTGTTTTTATTTACCACCGCCGATTCAAAAACGGGGATCATTATCTAGACGTTCACTCCGCAGCTCCATTCAATTTGTTAAAATGTTGTCATACAGAACAATAGCGAAAGTTCTATACAATCTATTACAGCGGAAATAACGGGAAATACACCCAAAACAGATAAAGCATTCGTTCTCCAATCTATATTAATATATTGATTTCGTTTGACTTTTTGATATTGTACACCTGCACCTTATTTCTAATTTGATCCCTTTCTGAATGAAAGATGAAAGTTATTTCTATATGACGTGCACATATTAGGTAATATAGGTGTTGTCGGAATATTTTTAAAATTTTATTGACACAGTTTTCATCTATCTATTACCAGTGGTATGTTACAGTAGGGAAGAGCGATATCTAATAGCATCATAATTCGACAGAGACACAATTAGCCGTAATTTATATAGAAATTTATTAGCAATTATCTGTCAATTGCTTTAAATTAGTTAAACTTCAATTTAATCCTATCTAATGCTATCATCATCTGATTGTATACTGTTGTCGTTTATTTATTATTTAATGCGCAAATAAAACCTGTTCTAAATGCAAACTAAAAATTGCAAATTTTAACGGGAATTCAAAATTTTTGCGAGAAGCATTTGAAATATCGTAATTATGTATTTGTGTAACTTACTTTTAAACATGTTCAAGGTTTATTTATAATATATTTGCATAGAAAATTGTCAGGTTATAAGTATAACTCATACACACTTACTACATACCGCATTACATTCCATGTAATCAAATGTAAAAATGCCATAGCTACAGGTATTACTTTTATTTTTTACTTACTCGCTATAACTTAACTTGGCTTGCTTATTAAACAATTTTCGTAATAAGAATGAGGGATGCCAGTCTTCATTTGAATTGTTTGAATCGCCCTTATGTTGTTTTCCAGTAGGAAGACTTAATGCATGCGCATGTTTAGGAATCGCTCTGGTCGAAAGGGTAAGTGCCTGTTGTCTTGAATTATCAACGGATATACACTTACCCCATACCAATATAACAACTTCAGAAAATCTGTCTTTGTTCATGTTTCTATCAGGCTGTTTATCATATCTAACACTCAATGAATAAACTCGTGGTCATACTACCTTTTGGGTGCACAGGAACCTTAAATCCTGGTAGTAAATCATTCCCAAATATTAATTTTATTCGTCCTTTAAATAATATCATTGGTGTAATAAAATTGTCTTACGCATTGGTGCAAATAACATGCAATAACGCCACTCTCTGCATGTGTGCTGGTGATATAAGATTGAACAGCAGCCTTTTTCATCCATATTATAGTTTCGATAACCGATATTCAAGCTATTTTGCTAAAATTTGATATAATTTTTCGAAATAATCATTAGCAATACAAACAGTAAGTTTGGCCGCTCTGGCAAGTTCATCGAGTCTGCTTTTTTTTTTAAGGATAAGCAGGGATGTTTCCCCGTAAAGGCTTTATACCGATCACGCCATCATTTTTTTTGCTGTATTGGTTATGGTTATCATAATTTTCAACATATTTACAGACGCTACTTCTAAATGCTTTACGTGTTAAAAGGAAGCTTATATCACAAAATCTAATAATTTTTATCACAATTCACGTTCTGCGTTGTCTGCGACGTATCGTTGGGACTTGCCGTGCTTTCACCATTGTAGAACTGCCTCCATCATGTCAGTAAAATTAGCCTTCACATCACTACATGTTTTATCCATAATTCTTTTAAAAAGTATAAAAATCCACTGAAAGTAATAATCATCACACAATATTACAGATAACGAAACCCACTCCATTCTTTGGGCCTTGTTATTTTTGTTAAATATAATTTAATTTAAGGCTAAGTAAGTTTGATTAGAAAAAGTAGGGTTAAACGTTTGAAATATGGTGCAATGAGTATTAATAAATAAATTTTATGATTTTTACAACAACGTAACTAACATGTGTAAGCATAGTCTTACCCAAAGACTTCATCTATTTTATCAATGAGTTTGAAATGTACCTTACATAACTAAACCTTATTTACGAACTTGAGAGAATTTCTTTTTGCTACTCCTTTTGTTACATAATTTATCGAGCAATGATGCATATTGCATTTTTTTGTTTTAAAAAAAGAAAATCTGTCCCTAGATATTTTTGAACTAGAATGTTTTTTTTTAAATCAATCAATCTTTGGCAATCTTTGTCTCCATTAACTTAAATTCCGATTCCGATTTATGTGAGCAAATTAGTTATAAGTAGTTTTTAATTATTTAATAAATGTTCTTAGATGGTTAATGTTTAATATACAAGAGTGTCATTTTCTTTTATCTGCTTTAGATAGCACTTCATCGCATATTTAAGTTCCATTTGCAGGTTCCAAACTTAAATGAATTTTTTCGTATTTTGTTCGTAGGTACCACACGAAGGACCAATGTGCGATTTACTGTGGTCAGATCCGGATGATCGTGGGGGATGGGGTATCTCGCCCAGAGGCGCTGGCTACACATTCGGTCAGGATATTTCGGAGACGTTTAACCACTCGAACGGCCTGACTCTGGTTTCAAGAGCCCATCAACTTGTCATGGAGGGGTACAACTGGTGTCACGATCGTAACGTCGTGACCATTTTCAGTGCGCCGAATTATTGCTACCGTTGCGGCAACCAGGCGGCCATCATGGAATTAGATGACGCACTTAAATATTCCTTGTAAGTAGAAACTTCTTAGATGCACGTCTTATGTACTTGCAACCATTCCATTTTCTTAAAAAAAATTGACGGTTGCGCGCATTTGAATATAAAATATCTTAAAAACCACAGATATTATGCTGCTGCTAATTTGTATCGTCTAAATTGTGTGAAATAATCACGTTATAGCGACAACATATAAAATATGAGTATAGTTCATATGAAATTAGAATGCTTGAAATGAGTCATAGTTGTGTTTAGACTTCACGAGAGTATACTAAGTTTGATCTGTACAAAGGTGAGCGAGGTTAAAATATGATGGGAAGATAACAAAAATAATTTATACAAAGCAATAATTTGAAGATAAATATAGAACAATTATATAAAAAAACAATAACAATCTTATAACTGCTGTATGCGATGATATGATATGCGCACTATCAAAGATAAATTTTGACCGTTTGGCGAGGACTGCAACGCCCGGAAAATGTTCTCACTTCAAATGTATTTGTACCTGCAATGCGTTCCAAACTAAAAAATAGAAATGATATTGCAGATTTTTTTTACGATGTACAAAGTAACGCTGTGATAAACCTCCTACGCCCTACCTACCCCAAATAAAATGAGAATAAACACCTCCATACTCATTCAAAAGCTAGTAAAAAAATGTTTTTCAATAAAATTGCACTTTTACCACGAACATCGTTAGTTCCTTTCTCAGCCCCGGCCACTATCGGAAGTCGCACGCAAAAGTACAGCAAAAGCACCTAGTTGAATTGTATAGGAGAGTCTACTTATAGTTTTGATTATCCAAACAGCGACAAATTAGTTTTAGATCATCAAGGCAGAATACGGTATGGATAACGAACACTATTGAGGTCTTTAACAAGAATCACCGCAGAACCACCTAGACACATAAAAGGCCTTCGACAAAGTATGGCATGATACACTGATTGCCAAGATATACTGATTTAGCTTTAATGTGTATATTCAAGATATATGATTTTTCTTCGCGAAACTTACAAGTCTATGAATTCTCTTTGAAACACAGAGCAGGTGTTTATCCATCCCGGATGTCTCGAAACGAAACAAATGGCTACAGTTCATCGAATCAGCATGGACATAATTAAGAACGATGTGGATATCAAATAGTTGCCGCTTTGCCGTGTTACTGTGCATATCGAGAACTTATTATTTATAAAATATATAAGTACATATATATAATATTTCCAATTATTTTAATTTGGTATAAACATGAGAAAAAGCAAAAGTTGCAATCCTACCATGAGAAAATGTATTCTTAAGTTATACGACAAAAAATGGTCCTTTAAAAAAATAGCAGAGCATTTGCAATGTTCAAAAACAATGGTATTTCATGCTGTCAACCACTATAAGTTATATAATACTATACAAAATATAAAAAGAAAACAGAAACCCAGGAAAACCACTGCTAAGACTGACACAGAAATTGTACTCTTGCCAAAGAAAAATCCGCGACTGGGATCTAGCCAATCGAATAAGGCAAGAGATATTTGGAGAAGCTGGTTCCGAGGTGTCAGTAAGAACTATAAGACGTCGTTTATGTGAAGTGCGATAGTTCGGAAGAGTAGCGCGCAAGATTAACGCCTTTGATTAACAAGAGTAATCGAAAGGCACGAATACAATTTGCAACAATTCATAGGGAATGGACGATTAACCGATGGAGACGTGTACTCTGGTCCGACGAAACCAAAAATAATCGATTAGGATCTGATGGCAGGCAATACGTACGTCGTCCACCATGCAAAGAATTCGATGCTAGGTATACTGAAATAACCCTGAAGCATGGAGATGGTTCCATAATGGTTCGGGGTTGCATGTCCTGACACGGAGTTGGTCCAATTTACAGAACCCAAGGCATTATGGACCAGCACATGTGTATGAACATTTTTGAAGCCGTGATGCTGCCTTATGCGGCGGAAAATTTGTCGGTTTGGAAATTCTAACACGACAATGATCCAAAGCACACCGCCGGTACACTAAAAAATTGGCTACATCAGAATGCAGTCACAGTTCTGACCTGGCTCTCGTGCAGTCCGTACCTGAATCCTATCGAAAACTTATGGAACGATTTCAAAAGGATTGTGCAACAAAAAGACTTAAGCATGCTAGCATGGAACCTCTCGTTGAATCTATGGATCGGAGATGTCCCGAAGTTTTGCAAAGTCAAGTGTTTTCCACAAAATATTAACAATTAGGTGTATCAGTGACTGTTTTTAGGGTATATGATATAGTTTTTAAATACATTATCCTTTGTTCTTAATTAAATGTCCAGCATGAATTGTTCTGTTTCTATTTTAAAATGTTATCTATGGAATACATTAAATATTTTATTTTGTTTGTGAATATATTTCTACGTCAATAAAATATTTGAACATATATACTGCTTAATTATTTAATGTATCGCAATCACCGTACTCACTTAAGCACCAAAATCCTTGACTATGTTGACGATATCCTGGTTTATAATTAATATTTTGTAATCCATATTTTTTGTTACAGTTTGCAGTTTGATCCGGCACCAAGACGTGGAGAACCCCATGTCACGCGCAGGACCCCCGATTATTTCCTCTAAAGAAGTTATCTTTAAAATGCAATATCATAAACTGCTTAGGATTACATTATGTAACAACAAGTCTTTATATATAGTGTGAGATGTTTCCTTGGAAAAAGTGTTATTATTTGTCCAAAATGATCGTAACGGTCTGCGAAATAGTTCAATCATCGTTAAAAGTAATGTAAGGTACATCATTTAAACAAAAATAAGTAATAGAAAAAGGAACGAGGATACACGTCATAAAAAAACTGACACAACGTTAATAGTAACCGCTATACCTGTGTAAAGTATTATACATATATTACAAGAACATGTAGACAAATAACGATTATAAAACAATAAGCGAATAAAGCGAATATTACTCGATTTTTCTTTTAAAATAAACTGCGAAAAACATTCAAAGTATTTGGTGAATAATGAACCGTTTTCCAAGCGATTGGCTGTCTTTGTAAAATCAGTTTTAGGTTGATATTGACCAAAATTATTACAATTAAATGAATTATATATAATAACATAGTTTAAGTATGCATGTTATATACACTAAGTAGTCTCACTGAATGTTTACCGTATAAGATTTTGTTTATTTTCAGTTCTGTTGTGTATCTCCTTCTTTCCAATATTGTACAATTAATTTTTATTATATTAGAGGGCTAAAACAACAGCATATTTGTGTACAAATCGATAGTATATATATTGCATTGTTATTTGAAACAAGAGAAAATTAACAATAAAAAAGAAACGACGAGGAGGAGCAGTGTTCCAGTCAACTATGTCGGTTTGCATCCCCCACCCTCCCTCTCCAATTTTCTTTCATTTTTTTCGTAGGTTTTATTTTATATTTGTCTTGGACGAATTGATCTAGATTTAAGGAGTAAGCACCGACACGGTTGACTAATGGACTATTTTCCCTTGTCTTCTTTTTTTTTACAAGAAAAAAGTGTGAATAAAAAGCGTAAATTAAAAAAAAAAGGTTATTGTATATTTTTGTCTGCTGCTTCGCGCTAAAGGATAGAGGCTTAGCATTTGTAGAATGAGTCAACTATGTGGGTAATACATTTAATCTTAGACGTGTACGAAATTAAATACTGACATATATAAGAACCTCCATATACGGTGCAAAAATAATTTCATTGGATTGATTAATTCCTAAGAATGAAATTAATGGGATACCTCATAATAGGTATGTAATATTTTCTATTATCTACTTCTGTTAAAACAATCTAAATTATTTTTGTGAATAGACAACCAATACGATATGCAGACGAAATATAAAAACTGAATATCCATGTTATTTGTATAAAGGCACTTGAAGCAGTTAATTTTCAGGAGTTTGTATCCGAAACGAATTTTGACAAAAATAATTGTACCAGGAGCATATTTCTTTAAAAATAAAGTTGTATTATTGATAGACCAAAATATTCGTGAAATTAAGTTATATTACGTCGATATAACATATATGAACAACTAATTAATATCATATTGGTTGCCTAATCACTAATCACCGATAAAATTTCAATTTCATTCGTCAATAACATTTCTCTAAAAAAAAATTAAAATAAATTGACTACTTAATGGCTAATGTTCAAACTACAACATACCATCATAATCCATTTACGCTTGATACAACAGAATTATTTAAAATTGTTTCTTTTTGACGTACAGATAATTATTAACAAAGCAATTTGATTCAACAAAACATGTTAAATGTTATTTCATAGTAGTGTGACTTCATTTTTAGAAGCAGCAATTCTTTGCGTAATTTCACAAAAGTGTCTTTAAATCCAATTTATCAATTCGATGAACTTCCATGAATGTATTTATACAACAAATAAAATATAACGAACGATACAAACTGAGAAACGAAATTCTTATAAAATTAATAAGGAAATAATATCGATAATGAAAAGTAAAATAAAAAAAATCTCATTTCAAGTATCGGTAGAAACGTTTTGGGCAATTATAAATCCGAATAAGTACAAACAACTTCTTAATTCTTAGTATACTTTCATTATCGCATTTATTTCATTTTTAAATAAAATCTATTCTATTCGAAATCGCTAACAAACTATTATAGGCAACAAATACATCCCCTTGTATTTGCCTCGTTCCATTTTAAATGCCAGAACTTTAATTACTTTCCATTTTCAATCTGTCACTCTGTTTATTTCCATTTTTTATGATATGATTTTATATTATTTATTTTCATCCTCTTACATTGTTGATTGTTTTTGTTACTTTTTTTCTAGACTGGTCTATATGATCTTGTTTCATTCTGATTCAAAACCGAAATAAACTTATTTCTAACAATAATGTTTAATTTCCCAGCACTATCTTTACAAGATTTTCCCCACACATTTTCGTAGTATAATTTTTATACTTTCCCTCGTCGCTAATTTTCTCGATATACATATATACTGACTCAGGCATATATTCCAATATTTTTATATTCGGGGGCACTTTATTCTAATAATGTTTGCGCTTAATATATCAAAACACTTCACAATAAGTAACATTATTTATTAATAATTCATAAAATGTATTACGGTAATATACAAAACTGTTAAATTCAAACTATTTGACCCGCAATTGATTTGATTATTTTGTTTTGTTGTTGTTGTTATTACAAAAAAGGGTCAGGCGTTCACTTTAATGCCTATTTCACTCTGTTAGCCTTCTAATCACAGGATATAAGCACAAACAGATATTTTTAGTTGCAGCTATCACAGTAGCCTTACCATTTCCAATTGCATTTTAATCCTGATAAAGACCCAAAATAAATTAATATTAACAAAGGTAAGTTTACTAGAATTGTGTAATTGACATTGCGTGAGGAGATTCGATAAACCCAGACAGATAATCGGCTGGATTCGTTATTGATTTACTTAGTGATACGCGTAATTCGGACCGAAGAAAACAGCCATACTCACGACATACATACATTGTATTGGTATATTGGTGGGTTGTGCCGGTTACAAGCACCTCTTCTCACTGTGACCTTGATGTATTGTGATTACCCTATCCCGTCAATATCCTTCTATTCTAATGTTCTTGACGAATCCCACGACTAGTTTGGCTGCCAAGGTTTTGATATCTTCAAGTGTTAAGGTCGCCTGTCCTAAATACTAAAACCTTTATTCGGCTTAATGCTTTGCACTCGCAAAGTATGTGCTCAGCTGTTTCAGTTCGCAAACTACACGTGTCTTGATCAACTTTGCCCATCTTTTAAGATGGTATCTTAGAGGGTAGCCACCAGTTACAAGGCTCATAAGAGTCCTTTACTCCGACTTGCTGAAATCAAGTTGTTTTTTTGAATTAAAGGGAGGCTATTTCTTTTGTTTCCCATTCTTGAATTTCGTTCTTGAGCTGGCTTTTGGGAATGCCAAAGAAGGGTTCCGATACAATGAAATGCATGACAGTACTTTGATTTGCAAGTTCATCTGCCATATAATTTTTTTTGGTATTGGTGTGCCAAGGCACCCACAACAGGAATACCCCCTGTTTGTTGTAGCTAGTTGCGTCACATTCTTCCGACATTGTCAAATCAGTTTAGACTCAATGCTATGAGACGCTTTGCGCCGCTCAAGTTTTCTTGTTTAGGTTTTCACGGACGCAAAAGTTTCTGGTGTGTATTTCCGCCTAAAAAATTGTTGGAAGTTACCCTAAGGCTCTAAAGTGTTTGGTGTTATAGGTCCACCCTTCAGTCAAGCGATCGATTTTCGAATTAAGCTCCATTCCTCATGGCTCGGAAATAGAAGAGGTCGCCTGGAATACTTAGATGTCCGGTTAAGCCACTATCTTTAAATCAGTGTGATATGCAGGAGTGCTAAACCCAGTAGCATCTCCATTTAGATGATTGGGCAGGTGCACATCGCTCCTTCTAAATATTTAGATATCCAGAGTGTGAACAATAGATATCCCTCACAGTGAGAAGGCATACAACATTTTTTGTTATAATATTATTAATTACTAAACTTTTGCTTAATAGTTTTATAAAGAAGTATATAAACTAAACATTTAACTTCAAACTGTCATAAAAACTGTATCACAAGAAAATACTTATTGTTCTTTTTTGTACTTAACTCCAACCTATCCTTAGGTCGGCGCCTCCGCCTTTTTTTTTGTAGTATCCTCTAACGCTGACAGTTGGATTGAAGTTTTGGAAACCTAAACTGAAACACAAAATAAGACGTCAAATGAAAGATTAGAAATAACCTATCTGTACAGTGTTCACAGACATAAGATAATATATTTTTAATAAATTTTAAGTACTACATATTTAACCTTACTTTGAATTTCCAAGTCTATCAACGAAATACACACCTCACAAAAACACAAGAGCTTCCTTTAATCTACCGAGAGAGTATTGACTGCAGGACATAAAATGAATATCCATAGCATATTTATTGCAGATGTCTTATCGATATGCAGTAACGGACGTTCGTAAGATGTCTACTTTACACTCATGGACAGTAGGATCACTTTTGTACCTAAAACGGATATCCATGGGATACCCTATCTCGAGATGTAGTTCAACGAGACAACTATATAGAGATGTATAGACAATGGTGTTTAACCAAGGCCATCTTTAATATTTGCAGATGCATACTTGACGAAGTTTTTTGCAATAACTATTAACACTTTATAAATTAAAGATGTTTTGGAGAATGATAAAAAAAATAGGATAACTGTAAGATCTAATCTTAAAATATTTAGAAAACCTGCAAAAGCGTAAGTTATAATTATGACAGATGGAACTGTCCAAATTCTGTCAAAACATTTCTCAAACAACGAAACTACATAATTATCTTTTCTAAACTAGACGGGAGACAAATCAGAAGAACAAACAGAAAGTTATAACTGTATCATGAATATAAATTTCTGGCTTCTAAAAATGCATAAATGTTCGAGTTCAAAAAGAGGGAACCGTGGAGTGTGACGAAAATATGTATATTGTCCACTTATATTATTGGCCCGGCTCAGATCAAAATTTATTAGGTCATCTAGCCAAATTTTGTAGATATGTGTTTTAATTTTCCAGCAATCTTGCGTAAATCTTTATCATTAGATTCTATATATTTTTAATACTTGGCTATGACATTTTTTCAATTCCATACATTAGACATATACCTATAATTCAAAAAGGTGCCGTTTTTATTTTTTTTATTTATGCTATATATAAACCCAAACCAATTTTAAAAGAAAAAATATAACCTTTTATAATAAAACTGTGATACGTGGAATAATATCAAATAGAAACCTGTTTGGCTATTGGCTATTATTCATTCCATATTTATAAACCATTTTATAGCCTTGTTTATGTATTATCATGTTTCAACTGCGTTTATGTTATAAAAATGTAGTCTTAGCCTTGAATAAATTTACAATCTCTAATCACCTGACATCGACAAATTACAATTTTCACTCGTGAAAATTGTAAATAACTTATGGATATGCAAAACCCAAGGAAAAATATAACAGAGAATAAAAAATTATAAACATAAAAGATGCTTTATCACCGTTTACATTTCATTTATATAACTTTATAAATAAAGTCAATTAAACCCGTGATACTCACAATTTTTATTCCATACATAACATTCTTCCGCTTCTAGTAAACAAGTTATTTACATACTAGAATTTCTTCTTTAATGCTTAGATAAATAAATTTGACGTTGATTCAGTTCTAATCAAGATTTCCGATTATAATGAACGAGTTAAAGGTATGAAACTATTTTACATAACAATTCATTCTAGTAGTATTTTGTAGTATTTAAGTGGTTTTGGGTCGGAATTTATCTCCGAGGATCCGCGTTGTCCAAATTCTTTGCCTAAAGGTCAAAATAATCCGCAAAAATGCCCATACGGATTGTACGCCGAGCAATTATCGGGAAGTGCATTTACTGCTCCTAGAACTGAAAATCGAAGAAGTTGGCTCTACAGAATTAAACCATCAGTTGGTCATAAACCTTTTAAAAAATTCACTAAAAGTAATGTTACACATAATTGGGATGGTCAAGATCCGGATCCAAATCAGGTACGAATTGATAAAAGTTAACTGCAGATCAATTTTTTTTTTGCAATCTATAGATGCGTTGGCAGCCGTTTGATTTTCCATCAAAGTCAGAGAATGTGCACTTTGTAGAAGGTTTAAATACAATTTGTGGAGCTGGAGACCCCAAAACAAAACTAGGATTAGCTATTCATATTTACTCCTGTAACAGTTCTATGAACGATTGCGCATTTTACAATGCAGATGGTGATTTTCTAATAGGTATTAAAAGAATAATGCATTTTATTATAATCAGATAGTATATTATATTTTTTATGATATTTGTAGTTCCACAAATTGGTACATTACATATAACAACAGAATTTGGAAAATTGACATTAAAACCTAACGAAATAGCAGTTATCCAACAAGGAATGAGGTTTAATGTTAAAATAAATGAACCATGTCGTGGATATATATTGGAAGTGTTTGGCCAACATTTTATTCTACCTGATTTAGGACCTATAGGCGCTAACGGCTTAGCTAATCCAAGAGATTTTAAAACACCAGTAGCTTGGTACGAAGATATGAGTGTGGATAAATACGAAATAATATCTAAATATCAAGGCAAGCTATTTATTTGTGAGCAAGATCATAGTCCTTTCGACGTGGTAGCTTGGCATGGAAATTACGTTCCTTATAAATACGACTTAGCCTATTTTATGGTTATAAATACTGTTTCTTTTGACCATTGTGTAAGTCGTTTCTAAATAAGCACATTTTAAATAGTAAAGCTTTAATACTTTTTTGAACTAGGATCCGTCAATCTTCACAGTTTTAAGTTGCCAATCTGAGAAAAAGGGAACAGCAATTGCTGATTTTGTCATTTTCCCACCGCGATGGTCAGTCCAAGAACATACATTTAGACCGCCATATTATCATAGAAATTGCATGTCTGAATTTATGGGTCTTATTCTTGGACAATATGAAGCCAAACGCGGTGGATTTTTACCCGGTGGGGCAACCCTTCACAGCATTATGACACCTCATGGCCCAGATCTAAAATGCTTTGAAGATGCGAGCAATGAAGAACTGAAACCTGTTAGAGTAGCTGAGGGAACTCAAGTATACTTAATGTAAATCAAATTTTGCTATTTTTAATTTAAATGTTTTATAGGCATTTATGTTTGAGAGTTGTTTAAGTTTGGCAGTTACGAAATGGGGTGCAGAAACGTGTGAGAAATTAGATCCTGAATATTTTAAATGCTGGCAAGGATTAAAGAAGAATTTTACTGGTCCAAAATAAGGAGTGTAAAGATTACATTCCATTTTTTCTTATTGTAATGGTGTTGGTTAATTATTGTAATAAATTACATTTTTCTGTTTTGTACATTTAATTGTATCAATAACATTTATATTAAGAGTCAAGTTCAGTCCTGTTTTCCTTAAAAATCATAGAAAAAAAATGAAAAAAATTGTGTAAGTTTTAGATTTTCTAGTAAAAGTATTCTCAAATTTTGAACAAAATTGTTAGAGCCGTTTAGCTGCAATTGCATTTTCTTATCCAAAATTCCATTTATTTAGCTAACGGTTCAAACGATTTTATTCAAAAATGTATGAGATATTAAGATTATAATGTAGATAATACTCAATTTTTTTCATTATTTTTTTATGAACAGAAACTTCAGAATTAAATCTGGAAAGTTGTTCCGTTACTTCTTATGGAGTTAAAGCAGTGACGACAACCTCTATGTTTGCTAGTAGTTTCGCTTCTTCTTACATAGATGGCACTATGACGACATCGTACGTCGAAGACAGAATGCGATACAGATATTGCAACAAATAATGGACCAGTTGCAGTTAGAACAAAATCGCTAATGGATATGCGCGGCTGGAACTAAATCACGGCCATTTTTTCAAATATTTAGTTACTTATCATGAACTACGAAAATTCCCCATGTCACATCTGATTCACATCGTCCGCGTCCGGACTGCTACCAACATCGTAACTTCAAATAATCTAGGTGCATAACAGTCACCATAGTTACCGCGCATAAGCAAAGAACATTTTATAAATGAAATCGGTGCATCGCCGGATCTGATATCTAGCTAGACAAAACTAATAAGTTGTATCTTGTATTTATCGCACTCTTTCGAACTCACAGATTAAACATAAGAACGTTGCATTACTAAAGCAATCATTTATTAAATCATAAGTTATTTTTTAATACATGTCCTACTCTGAAAACTTTTCTTGTGACACTTTATATTTTTCTGTTGATGTTTATTTACCGCAAAGAGGAACTTTCCTCCACATTTCGATCTACTTTGTGATTATGAAGCAATTTGTAATTCTTTTACTACAAAGACAGAATGGATTGTGTACCTACATAAGTAAAGATAAAATTTTGAGACTTTTTATTCTTACGTATACTTGTTTTTCATAAGTAGTATAACAAGTGACGAAGATTTTCCGATAAAATTGATTTGGATAATTTGTAAGTGCTTGTTGAGATAATTTAAGATCAACAAGCACGAACAAATTATCCAAATCAATTTTGTCGAAAAAATCTTGGTCACGCGTTGTATTTAAAAAGACTATATCACGAATTTCGTAATTTACTGTCTTCGGTTGTGTTCATTTTGCCATGTATTTGGCTGGTAACTAAGGAAATAAGGTAGTACTCCATTATATACTATTATACTTATTAAAATCCACACGTGATTTTTTCGCTATAATATGAATGTCATTGGCTGTTGCTAAGGAATTCCAACTGTGTGATTGGTTGACAGAAATGTGAGTGATATAGTCGAAGAAATATCGTAATTCGGAAGTAATACTGCCAGATGCCACGAATTTGTGATTTACATTTTCGCTATCTACCAACATATGGCCAAAGCTGTAAGTAAGGTGTTCTACCAAGCGTACAGTTTTTCGTTTTCGTAAACTACACTACCGTCCCCTATTGGCCCTCTATTTCAATAACTTGAACTTGATGAGCAAATATTGCATTTTTATCGAATATATTCAAAATTAGATGGCGCAAAGCTTACGAATTTCTAGAAAAGTAAAAAGTAATGAAATACTTCAACATGCGTAACATTTTGGCTGAAATAACAGAGGAAAAGTGAAGATTAGAATATTGGTTGTAATACAAAATATATTATAATATAAATATAAACTTCTCGGAAAAATAAAATATAACGTTATATAGAAGAAAGGTGTACTTGGAACGAGTATTATAGGTTGCATATTATGTGGTTTAGAATTGAATGTATTGAGCAGGTATATTTCAATACAATGTTTTCGGTATAAATGCGATAGCCTAAGGCAATAACACCCTAATACATATACTATTTACAAAACATATTTGTGCGTACATGCGTTGTTTGTTGCAGGTAGAATCTTTTAGTTCTGCACTAATTGTCTAGCGACTAGCTTGATGTAATAAAGTAATACTGTTTTCCATCGTCTTCGTTAGTTTTGGATTATTTTTTCGTTGTATATAGATATTTTAGTGAATAAGGGAGAATATTTTTGTATATTTGTTTCTGTATATAATTGTACCTAGTTCTAGTGGTAAACCGTCCTTGAAGAGGAACCATAATTATTATTTTCAGGTAAATACTCATTTGGAAGATCGCAATATCACGTCTCAACAGTCGCAAATTACATGTAACAATAATCACTTATTGAAAAATATTATAGATTCAAGGTCAACTAAATATCAGGAAAAGGAAGCTGTACTACTTTGTGGTTTTCATTGATGGAACCCAACCACTTTTTATAGAAGAAATATATAGCGATGAACAACTTTGTAGAAACTTAATGGTTCCAAAATTGACGCAATTTTTCCTTGGGTGTTTTTTGCCTGAGAGGATTCAGCAGCTTATGTAGTGAAAGCTGCACACACGCAGCTGTAGTAGATTACTAGGATTAGACAGGAAACCTTTCTCCACACAAGTTACGCTTACGAAGTATATTCTATAATGGATATGACTACATATTATATAGATAATTAAATAATAAAATTTCCGTTATAACCATCACAGTGTATGTATGTGAAATACTAAATGTAAATATAATAAAGGACATTAAATTTTATTGTGGAATGAATTGTTATCTGTATTATTTATTAATAAAAGGCAAGAGAGATATTTGGGTTTTATTTGTCTTTCTTTCTCTACACCCACACCAAGTAATGATTCATCAATATGTATTTACTTATGCATGTGTAGTTGTAAGAATATGTAGTATTGAAATCAATTTATTACTTGAATAAAAATAATTTAATAAGACCTTTCTATAAAAAAGTATATTTGTGCATACAATCAAGTTTTGCAATTCTTGTGATACTAAACTGACTAAATCCAATAATCGTGATGTGCACTATTTTGAAAGCAATATATAACAATAATCCTGTATACTGTTCAAGTTATGTTATAAAGAAGTATGATGTTCTATGACTATCTTTCACCGTTACGGAAAAAGAAACGAGTCGTATGTACGACTCTAAAATTTTTCTTCTTCATTTATATTTTTTAATAAAACATTTAATTTAATGTTTTTCTGAATATCAAAGCAGTCAATTTTGGTGTTAAACTGATTGCCTATACATAGTTATATAATACTTATCTAATGCTAGTGACATCTAATATAAAACTGGCAAACTGTTTGGACAGATATGGGGCTGTTGTTGATACTCAGCCCCTAAACTTACTTCCTGAAAAAAATACTGCATATTTTGAAATTATTTCAATACAGATCCTATCAGTATATTTTTCTACATATTCTAAAGGTAATATTATCAAAATTTTATATTTTTTCTCATTTTTCTCGGAATCAAAGAATATTTAATTTAAAAAAAGATATTTAGATTTACAACAAAGATAATATCTTCAATGTATCAACGCGAAAATACATTTCTAATGTCTAGTTTTTCCGAATACTACGTTTCTAATAATTATTGTCGAACAGCGCCCCCTACTTCACCGAAACGCCACCTTAAATCAGCTTTAAAAAAATAAATTTAATTATAATAAATCTTAAGCAGGTGCTATCATCTATTATCTTATTATTGAAATATACAACTAGAAAAATGATATCTGCAATGTATTAATGGAGTCTTCTGTCTTATAGATGGCACTATAGTCACAAAATTATGAGAAGTAAATAAATAATAGAAGGATAATATGTAAAAGTTTAATTCTCAGCTGAATAAAAAATAAGTATTTAAAAATGTTCTTAATAGGTATTGTGTAAATTAACTTTTGGAAAAACTAAAGAATTTCTACGATTACCAACATAATTTTTATAATCTGTCAATTTATCCTCTCAAATAAATTAATACATTCCTTCAATGTTTTCTTCATATTACTACTTAACTCGTTACTTTTATATTTAAATTTACTTAATTTATAAACGTTTAAATCGTTCTTAACACTAATTATACAAAAAAACATTGTTTATTATTTTTTAAGGTTGGCAACACGCGAATCGGTGTTCTTTGGCGGGATAGCGTCGATTCCCTAACTTTATGTATTTTTAAAAGTCCTAGTGAAAAATACGCCGGAACATGGGTGATAAAGGAGATGCAGGTAATCTATTCTTTAAATTACAACCAAAATTTGCGATAAAAATGGCTTTCTTATTCTATTTTCGTGAGAAACCGACTGGACAAATACAGCTATACACCATTTTGATTCTTTGTGTTATGGAAATATTCCATTCCTCTAAAGTGACAAATTCAACTTGCAGAAACGTTCGATGATGCCGTTGAGGAACGGGTTATCAATGAAGAGTACAAAATATGGAAGAAAAATACTCCATTCCTATATGATCTAGTAATGACACATGCTTTGGAATGGCCCTAGATTGACTGCGCAATGGTTACCTGATGTTACAAGACCAGATGGTAAAGATCATTCTATTCACCGGCTAATATTAGGAACACATACGTCGGACGAACAAAATCATTTACTGATTGCAAGTGTACAATTACCGAGCGAAGATGCACAGTTTGATGCCACCCATTATGATAATGAAAAGGGAGAATTTGGTGGGTTTGGATCAGTTTCAGGTAAAATTGAGATCGAAATTAAAATTAACCATGAAGGAGAAGTAAATAGGGCGAGATATATGCCACAAAATCCATGTGTGATAGCAACGAAAACTCCGTCGAGTGATGTTTTAGGTAAGTAATTTATTTAATTTAATGTAAATATTATATTGTTATTATTTTGCATCTTTCTGATAATAAATTCTCTAAAAAAAATATATTAAGATTTGGTGAAACAAAACGATTAAATATTCTATTTAAACCTTACTTTTCCATAATCATAAATTTCTTTCAGTATTTGACTACACAAAACACCCAAGTAAACCAGATCCAAGCGGCGAGTGTCACCCTGATCTGCGGTTACGCGGACATCAGAAAAGAAGGCTATGGCTTATCGTGGAATCCCAACCTAAACGGTTACCTGTTATCTGCAAGCGACGATCACACAATATGTTTATGGGATATCAACGCTACACCGAAAGATAACCGAATCATCGATGCCAAAACAATTTTTACCGGCCACACAGCTGTTGTTGAAGATGTTGCGTGGCATCTCTTGCATGAAAGTTTATTCGGATCAGTTGCAGATGATCAAAAACTAATGATATGGGATACTAGATGTAATAATACAAGCAAACCGTCTCACACAGTTGATGCCCATACGGCCGAAGTAAATTGTTTAAGCTTTAATCCATATTCCGAATTTATATTGGCAACTGGCAGTGCCGACAAAACAGTGGCTCTGTGGGATTTAAGAAACTTAAAGTTGAAATTACACAGTTTTGAATCGCATAAAGATGAAATATTCCAGGTGCAATGGTCCCCGCATAATGAAACTATTTTAGCATCATCTGGTACTGATAGGAGATTGCATGTGTGGGATCTCAGTAAAATCGGAGAAGAGCAGACTCCAGAAGATAATGAGGATGGACCACCGGAATTATTATTTATCCATGGCGGACATACTGCGAAAATTTCAGGTATGTAATTATAAATAATTTTTTCTAATAGGGTGTTTATTATTTAGGACGTGCAAATGGATATTGGAAGAGTTGATATTAATAGAAGCTTCAATTAAAAAAATACAGTTCTGCTTAAGAAATATTGTAAGATTTGAACGCATTTTTTTTACGACAACTTGACAATAAGATTTTTCTATCTTTATAATCATAGTTAGTAACATCTGTATAAACAGTTGATAGTAATGTTTCTTGTTTACAGATTTTAGTTGGAATCCCAACGAGCCATGGGTAATTTGCTCGGTATCTGAAGATAATATCATGCAAGTTTGGCAGATGGCAGAAAATGTTTACAACGATGACGATCCAGACCAAACTGCCTCCGATATGGATGCTACCCCGAATTAAATGTGAGGATAGAAAAAACATAATTCACTTAAAAAAATTGAGATATAACAATTACAGTAACTGTTTGTCTCTGCGAATTCTATTAAGAACAGATTGAATTGTAATTGGTGGAAATATATTACAATTTGATCTTAGACTACTAAGATCAAATTTCAACATATTTCAACCATTTAAAAATAATTTTATTCTATTGTAATTAAGTTCATGTTCTTTATATATAAAGTTAAAAAAGTTGCCTTGTACATCTTTTTGGTTTTAATGTATGATTATTCTAAATAAAAAAGATTTTTCCATGTTTGTAATTTGCCATTTTAGTATTGCTAAGACGGTGGCACTTTTTGTATTGGCAAGCATGATAAACTTGCGTTAATTGTGGTATTATGATACTGAAGCGATAAGAAACTTTTGTATTTTTAACTGAAAAATTGTTTACATGATACTTGAGTTTATAACGCCGATTTAAAATAAACAAAGGATGTTAAATTATAACTGTAAATTTTTTTTGTTTAAAATTTTCCTTATTCTTGAGACTGAAGATCTAGATATTGCTGCAAGTTTTTAATACTCATACAACGTAACAAAATATAGTTTTTCATATGTAATTTCTTCAATGATTTCGTAAAAACTAATATTAAATCCTTAGCTGCGGAAGTTGCTTGTGGAACCCTTGTGGACCCTAGTCTTTTCCTTATTTAAAATGAAGCAAAATATGCCGTGGTTTGCTTCACGAAGAAAACCAGAACACTGCATGACAACATCCTCGTGGGCAATTTTCGTCTAGCCTGGAGTCGGTCATCGGTTTACGGTGTATTACTTACGCCTGATAACATGTTGAGAAGACTGTTAATTCCTTCTATAGAGCCATATTGTCGATATGTCCCTTGTTTTACAGCAGCAGCACATCATCAATGAAACTGAAGATGATGGTGTATTTCACTTTGTTACGTCTTATAATCATCTATGGTATGGTATCGTAGTTTCGTCTACGCGAGTCATACGTTAAACGGTTCGAAATGGAGCAAAATAGATTTATTTTTAAATATGGCGGAGGCGCCGCTGTATGTGAGAAACGAGCAGCACCATCAAGTTCTGAAGGTTTCCTCGCTTCGGATGTCGTGACCGCCTTATTAGCGAAAACTATTGAGCGCACTCAACCGTCGTCAAATCCCCTCATCGATCACTTGATTGACCTAGCTAACAAGCCACCTCATAAGATTCTCCTTCGAAGAGTGCAGAATATTTAATAACTGACGGCGTAGTAATAGAGACTTTGGTACTATCGTAGCAATGATGACCAAACCGCCCAATGTTAAAAATCAGGCTTGAGAGCCTCAAGTACTAATTAAAACGTTTCGGAACCTCACCGTTCAGTCTTGGAAGAAGAAGAGCACCCGTTGGTTGTATAAGTATAAATAATAATTAGCTTCTGTAATTATTGGAATAATGGTGGTCACAATAGATGGGGTTTATTATGCATAGATAGTACAGGGCATTGACTCTTCATATTTGCCGAAATAAAACTACGCCGGGGTAATTTGTTAGAAATTATACATTACATACACTTGTTATATTTCGGAAGTACTTACAAACATTTAGAAATCGTGCAGTTTGAAGGTGGAAATGAGACGATTCCGCCTAAATACAGAAATTTAAGCATTTTGCACAAAAGCTACATGAAACACTGTACTGCTCATTAGCTACATGGCACTTCAGTTATGAAACAATATACAATTGATTAGAATGTCGTAGTTAACACAAGACCTTAAACTTTATTACTAATATTCAGCAAATTTTATTTGGAGCCTTCCTATAATGATTTAATAACTTTATTGTACAAAACTAAATTTAGTGGTTGGGAATCGGCTGAAGTTGAAGTAGGTCTGCAACGTGACGAAAATTGCAGGCCTGATTTCTTGTGACACACTAACATTTTCGCTTTGCGTATCCGTACTTCTATAATTGAGTAGCATCGAGTCCAAAAGAAGCTAATTTAACCAATAACAATAGTTCCATATTTTACAAGTTGAACAGAACATTTTGCTTATTTCGTACATTACACATACGACAATTGTTCGAACAGATAAATCACCCATTTTTCATAAACTCTATAGCCGGAGACACATTGCTCTGATGTGTTGTGTTGTGTCATGTTTTGATGCGATATGTTTTGACGCATCGTGAGCAGATTGTTCTGATGCATATACCTATACATGACGCGTTATGACGAAAATATTGACATAGTATTCAATTAATATTCCATAGCGTCCAGCTCGTCACACGAATTCGAAGACGAAGTAGAAGAATTTGCTGCGACTATAATTTGTTGCAATGCATTAACCAACAAAGAAAATGGATTCATGATATCAATCAAAATAGGGAAGTGTCTGGTGAATACCATACGTTAATAAATTTGCTTATTAAAGACGAAGAACGTTTTCACATGTATTTTCAAATGTCGAGAGACCAATTTGAAAATTTATATAGACAAATAGAAGAAAAAATTAGAAAAATTTGATACCACCTTTTGAGGAGCGATCTGTATAAGGGAAAGATTAGCGATATTTTTTAAGGTAATATTAAGCCATCATTATTGTGAAATATACAGCTACATAAAGTTACAAAGCCAAGTGTTTTATAAAAACTCAAAAAAATATATTAAAACTCAGTGTCAGTGTGCAATAAAGGAGATTTACTAAAAGGCGTCGGTTCTGAGTAGTTATATTTTGTTGAAGGTACCAGAAGATTAGTAGGACTGTGCAGGAGAGTGAAGTGCGAAGATGTAGATAAGGATGTTGAGGAATGAT
The DNA here is from genome assembly GCA_023690525.1 of Holotrichia oblita. NCBI lineage: Eukaryota > Metazoa > Arthropoda > Insecta > Coleoptera > Scarabaeidae > Holotrichia > Holotrichia oblita. Next base: position 24,017,512 of record CM043022.1, read on the forward strand.
TACTGTACTTACTATCTATTCAGGATGCCGGAGCGTTTTGTACTTCCAAAGTTCTGATTTCTGCTTCAGATACTGGTCTGCATAATTGCATTTTAATAAATGCCAGATACATATGTCGATTCCGGTAATTCGGAGATGTTATATTAAATAAACATTCATGATTCCTCACGTTTTCAATGAGTTCAATTTTGTCCATTTCTCTTTTTTTTCAATTACAGTGAAATCTCTCTTGGCCGGACAACTTCGGGACCAACAATTTTATCCGTTCAAGAGAGTTGTCCGCTCAATAGAAAACGACAGCTAAAATTGAAGCTTGTTTTAAAAAACTAAAATGGCATTTAGTCATGGAAAATAAGATTTACTTCATGATTAGTAGATACATGTATCTTGCGGCTACTGATACATAAATAACATATTTATAGGAAATAAATAAGAATGCTAATAACAAATAAAACTAAATATGTATCTTTGTATATGTGCAAAATATGTGAATACATCCTTTATACAGATTTAGAAAATTTTTAACCCAAAAGTTATTACTTTAAGTTTAAAGTTTCAACGTCACATAAATTAACAGTTGTAGCTTTGCCTGATATTGCCTTAAAACTAATATTATAACGAATTCCAGCCAACCAATGCAAGCCTGGAATCTACTGTAGCCTAATTTTTCTGCAATTTCTTTCGCTTTTGATCTTAGCAGTGTCCTCGATATAGGAATTCCTTTATTTCGCGCTTTCAAAAACCACTCATAACATAATTTATCCATATTGAAACATTCTGTCTTCAATAATGTTCGTTTCTGGTTAACATTGACGTTTGAACTCCACTATAATATGAAATCATTCTTTTTTTAAATAATATCAAATGCTTGAGTTTTTCCCATATCAAATCGTTTTGTCAAATCACGAACACTAAGTTTTTCTTAATTACAAACATTAATGACGTTCACTTTTTGATTAAGTGTTAAGATATTTCGTCGTTTATTTGAGATTCTTGAGATCAACCGTGCACAACAATTTCGCTTGTGAATATACTGATAAGACTACTATATTGATGAATAGCACAGCAGTGAAATCGGCGACGATGTCACCCTGTCCGTATGGCAAAGTTTTGTTCCATAAAGTACTGTCCGCGTCCGTTCAAGAGCGTGTCCGGCCAATAGAGTTTAAATCGTTAATAAATATTATAGGAAGTTCAAGGCACCAAAAAAATGGTCCGTCCAAGGGAAGCGTTCGTTCATCAGAGATGTCTGTTAACAGAGATTTCACTGTACTTCGATCCTGACGCTTGTGTCGGCTTCTGACGTAAATCTAGACCACTCGGATTTCATCAATACAAGACATCAGATGAGTGTGCACGCCGTATGTATATTGTAATGAGAAGTAAGGGTGTCTGATCGATATGACGTTGCATAGCATCACAACACAACACATCAGAGTAATGTGTTTCCGGCTTAAATGTTATACAGTCATGAAACCAATAATAAAAGGACCTTGCATTATATAATACTCCTGAAGAGTTGTTAATATTTATTTGAAATGTTTCTCGTTTTGGAAAATTATCCATTAAATTAGTACCAAGTATTGTTAAATGTTGTCTTATACCTGGGTTTATCCGGATTTTTGATGCAACTGCTGTAATATGTTAATTAGAGGCTCTCTGGTTACTGGATACGAGTTATTCAAAAACCTGTATAAAAACTACCCATCAGGATTTTTTTCTTTATTAATATATCGTCAAAAGGAAAATAAATCAAAAAATAAACCTTTCTTACAAATGTACAATCGCTCCATGCCATCGTTAATTTCTAAAACTACTTTCTACTCAAAGAAAAAATAAAACAATAAGTTAATAAACAGAATTAAGGCACAAATTCCGTTATTTACCATATAGTTAAGTAATAATATGTCCGATACTATAATACAAATTAAAATAGAAGAATAAAACTAAAATATACTCCATGCAACAATTATGAAATAAAAAAGAATGAGAAATGTCGAATCGTTAATTAAAATCAAATCATCACGTTTCTCGAATTCCCGTTACACAGATTCAACGCTGACATTACTCGTACTCGTCGTCCGACTGGAACTCAATCTCAGTTCGTTTTCCTTGTTAAACACGGCGTATCCATGCTTAACTAATTCTCCGGCGATGTCAAGATCACGTTCGTTATTTACGTCGAATAAATCGATTCCAGGCACAGGAGAACCTTCACGTTTAGCTCTCGTCTTCTCCCTTTCCGTATAACCGTTAATTTTTGCTGATAATTTCTTCCATTGTGCGACATGTGTCCATTCCTCGAATTTATCAACTGCTTCCTCAGACCATGTTGCACCAATGGGATCTTTAACAAAAAATGTATTAGAATATAGCAAAAAATTGTACTCACACTACATTTTTTAAATGTGGTTTTATTCAAAGTTTATACTGGCCAGTTAAGCTGCCATATAGAAAATATACGCTGAAAAAATTATGGCATCTGAAATTTTCATACTGCTAGTTCAGTTTGCTGGAATCCTTAAGACCTAAACATTATACTTACCAACACGGCTTAAATAACATTCAATAGCTTGAAAATGTAACTGTAAGAAATCAGTGCGTATTTCATAAGTATCCTTACAAGGTACTATATCAGTGTCACCATAATCTACATAATATAATTCAGCCTCTGGTTCTGATGTATTACTTTCGATAATCTTTAACACTTCAGCGCGGTACCTTGAAATAATAAAGGTTAATTAAAAATAAATCAAAATAAATATTAAACCAAATTTTACCATTTATTGTCATATTTAAATAAGGCTGCTACTAAATCACCAACATTTACTGTATCTAATACATGAAATTCACGATTTTCTGGCTTGCCATAGTATTCCGTCATATCTTCTACTAACTGATCTAATTCAGTTGCTTTAGGACCAACTATTTGCAACCAAAAATGAGATGGATCAACCATAGCTGATACATACACATCGAATTGTGAATCTGGTTGACCTATAATGCAAAATTTTAGTAATACGCATTATCTATATTAAATTATCCTATTTTAATTATAACTTATACTAAACCTGGTATAGAAGATATTTTTTTCCGCTTTAGGGGCTTCTTTAGCTAATTTTGGGCTTTCAAGATTCTTCGGTGGTAATCGTGGTTCCGTTTAGCTAATGAAGCATCTAATCGCTGCTGATTAATTTCACACTGTTTTATTATATCTTCAATATAAGATTTAGCCAAAGATATTTGTTCTTTTGTTCCTAAAAAATAAACAATGCAATAATCTCAATTTGCGGTTATAACCAATAAACCTTTAATCAACAATCTTCTCTTAGGAGCGACCGATCATCATCAGCAAAATGTATTTTAGCACCTGATAAGCTACTGATTTCAGTTATTTGCTCCCCACATCTTCCAATAATTCTCCCAACAAAATTTTGCATTATCCACATATCAGACACCTCCAGAATTGGTTGATTTGCTATGAATTCTTGTATCAAATTCTCTGCAATGTTACATCCTTCTAGAGATCCTTTTATCACGCAAATACGGTCCGAACCTCATGATCATAGCTTTTGAAATTGATTTTTGTATTTGACTGTTCTTCTATTTGTTTGATGGTCTTGCCATTTCTACCAATTAAAGCTCGAACCAGTTCCTTCTTGATTCGTATTTCAATTGTTTTAAATCGAGATGTTTTCGGCAATGTGCTAAGATAATCGTCATCTTCATCGTCATTTTTGAATAGCAAGTAGACTAAATAACTTGCGACACCCACTAATGAGACTCCTAACACAGTTGTCAGAGCTTTCGTACCTATTGATGACCTGAAAGGACAAGTATGAAAAACATGTTACATAAAAGAAGAGTAAATAAAAGGTGACATAATCTTGTAAGGTGTATGCAAAAGTATTATTATTTGTGTTTTTGTTATCTGCTATCAGACTAATAACTTTTTAATCCACAAGATTATTTATCAGGCATTTTATTTAATTCCTATTATTAGTGTAACAATAGGTTATAACGTTTGTCATACCAATTTCTTAAAAGTAATATAAATAGTGACCTACCTCATGATTATCACAATTGCTTTATGAAACTATTTTCACATTTAAAAGTAAATAAACGTACAATGTTTACCCAAAATTTAAATAATTATGCATATGTGCTTTTTATTGCACCATGAACCATTCCTAAAAACCAGGTGAAAAATGTTCATCTCGATTTGTAACATTTGTAATGTTGGTACACTGCATAGAATACAAATCTATAAAGAAGCGAAAATCTTCAACAACTTCGACAATATGCTATAGCTATAAAGGCTAACTAATTAAGCAATACTTTTTTATTATTTGACCGGATTTGAAAGACCTTGAACCAATTGTAGTGGTATTAGGCAAAGTTTTCAGCAGCGTATACGGTAAGACTACGCATTAGAAATTTTAGGTAAATAGATAAGAGCTAATTGAAAATTCAAATGATGTTTTCTTTATTAAAATATTAACACTAATAAATGCGTGAATAGAGAACCTATGTACTTTGTAATTATTCTTTAAATTTAAAGATAATCATGAGAAAAGCCATTTCTTTTATTCCCAGACGAAAAAATATATTTTTTCACCTAAAAATGGGGGAAGAAAGCACGATTACAGCGCTCTTCCAATACGCGGCCTTTACGTGAACTACAACATGTGACGTATGAAGCCATGTTTATATTATCGAAATCAATAGCTTGACTACTTATTGTGCCTTGTATTCGGACGATTTCTTTTTACTTAAAAAAAAATTGTTCACTGCCATGAAGAGAGATGTATATACCTTTGGCAGAGAAGACTACAGGATATTGTTGTTCTGATCATTTTGATGTAAGTACAAGTACCTAACCTATACGAGTAGTGTGGTATTAAAATTAGTGATATTCTACAAGTATATACGTTACAATAATATGTATTATTAGGCATGCACACAAAGTACTAATTCTATATATTAATGGTTAAAAAAGGATCTTACATTTGTGTTATCATATTAATAATGTCATAACCCTATCTATAATCTGACTTACAGGTTTTCTACGTCAGCTTGCGTTTGGGTCACGTGACTTCCTCCGGCATCTTTCAACTCAAACAATCTCGAAAACCACAAATCTTTGGAAAAAAAAATTCAGTTTCATTTACCGGCGATCTCAATGCTTTATAAAATGTTTAATTCTTGTTAACTTTTGAGAAATCTAGGTTGTCTATTAACAAAAAGGTCTGATCCAACACTCCACAATTCATACTTCATAACTAGGGTATATCGATTTCCCGATATCTCGAATAACGAAAATACGATACCAATAAGGCACCAATATAATACTGGAATATTGATACTAAAAAATTAACTACCGATAAAACGTTAGTAGGTAACAGCCAGGGCCGCCGTCAGCACAGCCAGGGCCCGAGACTTAATAAGTAAATGTTCATAATATCACTAACAGATTTTGAACTATTTTTTATTTACATCACTCTTCTTGCCTTCCTTTCTGCGAAGGTTTGATTAATTGAGTCAAAATTCAATGTTCTTGATAGCCTAGACTCAATAGGCAACACTCCCAAATCAGACAATCTTTGCTGTCCCATAGACGATCTCAAACAATTAATTTAATTTTTTGTTCAACACTTATTTTAATCGGGCTCCCCGGGAGCTCGTCCCCGGAGATTTTGCCCCTTCTGCCCCCACCCCCTGATGGCACGACTGGTAACACCAACACCACAACGTTTAATTAATTACTCGGAACACGTGTTTTGAAAGCGCATGAGTTCTCATCATCAACAGAATGAATAAATAAAATTAAAAACTATCAATATAAAATAAACATCCCCTCTTCTAGTATAACTAAAACCATTGCATGCGACTGTTTACTTAAACCGAACTAATTTCTGATATATGTTGAGAAGGGACCGCGGCCTTTCTTAAATATTCGAACAAGCCAATTTTCCAAGAATTCATGGTTTTCTGCGGGTGCATATCCCCAGCCCCGCCTCCCTCGTACTTCCGAATTTTGGATATGCTATCATTTTGTGCCGCAAAAAGAAAATTTGGCTGGCATTCTAAAACTTTAGACACAATACGGATGTTCCCCAAGGCAGCGTTCTTGGACCGCTCTTATACATAATTTATGTAAATGATTTTCCACTAACGAATTCGGTAATGTATGCTGATGACACTTCTCTGCTTGTTTCTACCAATAATGAGACTCAAACTCGTGTTGAACTTAATACTTATATTACTTCTACAAGTAACTATTTTATATACAATACTTTGCATCTGATTGTCAGTAAAACGGTTTTTTTAGAATTTAAACGCACCCGTACTATTCGAGATCGTTCGCACTGTATTAAGGTGGGAAATACTTCAGTGAGGTAGATTCTATAGTAGGTTCCTTGGGGTAATTATTGACTCCCAATGTGATTGGAGGAATCATATCGATGTCCTCTGTGAGATTGAGTAGTATCTGTTTTACCTTACTGAGACTTAAGTCCGCGATAAGTTTAGAATTCCTGCGAATGTTCTACTACTCATATTTTTATTCTCTAATCTCGTATGGAATTTTAGCTTGGCGAAGCTCACCGGATACTGAAACGATTTTTAAGTTACAGAAGCGGACTGTCCGGATAATTGCTGGTGTAGCACCGAGGACAACTTGCAGGGAACTATTTCCTGATTTAGGAATAATGATAGTACCTTGCATCTTTATATTTCATTTGTTATTGTATGCCTTTTTCTTTACCTAAATTAAATCGCTGTCATTCATATAACACAAGAAATGCTGGTGTTCTGGAGATTCCATCACATAGATTAACCTTCACTGAGAGACATCACCGTTACTTAGCCATAAAAACTTTTAATAAGCTGCCTAATAAATATAAGCAGATACCATTTCATTTGTATAAGACCCGTATTAAATATTTGTTACTCGGTAAAAGTTATTACTCATTAAAAGAATATATGGATGATCCTGAAACCTGATGTACTTTTATTATGTATGCGATGTTTTGTATCTATTTGTGTATTACTTTGGGACTTTTCTTATTTTTGAATTTTAATGTTATGTAATTTGATGACGTATCCAATGCTCACATGTAGTCTACAGAATCAAAATATATTATTATTATTATCGTGTATGGAATTAATACATCGGTAAGGATCAATCATGCAAAAATATGCAATGCAAAACAATAGGTTTTGAAATGTAACACAATAATTCTTTATTTTTAATGCTGACACCATGAAGTAAGTAAATAAATTCTGCTCTATATAGAGATTCTTAACATGTTCATATTGTGACCATTTCTGCTGTTCCTAATAGTGACAGATTATTTAATGGGTTCGCAAAGAGGGATAATTTCCAATGCAGTGGGGTGAGGAACGTAGAGGAATGGGGCACGGAAACTCGAGCGTCCGTATCAAAGCACACTTGTCGAAAGATTCATTAAGTTGTTACAAGGATTACTTAAATTTGCAAATACAACATCACTCGATGTGGAACGGTCGTTTTCAACATTAAAAAATATTTATTCCGCACGCCGTACTCATTTGATTGAAACACATTAATGATTCAAATACTTAATAGATACCACCTAGTTTGTAACTTCATGAAAGCTTCTTAAAACAGTTAATATTTTAGCACGTTATATAATGTATTTTTAGAGTTATTTTACGTGTAAACACTCATGCGCCCATATCGTCTATGCTCATTCATGAGTCACGCACATAAATGATGCGAGTACATAGACGTTAGTGAACGGTCGCCTCGATACGGCTGCTCGCCGTCCAAGTTATCGGTATTGCATTGAAACTTGCCCCTCTTTGCCGAGTCTAGTAAACACCAAATCGATTGGAATAATACAAAATCATTCATTTCTAGTTTAAAAAATATAGACGCTAGTATAAAAAATATTCACATAAGCGCGAATACGTATAGTACGAAACAAGTATAAAACATTTTTTTTTTAGTAAAGAAACAACATTTTCTACTATATTAATTTATTATCAATTAAAGGAAACACATTTATTAAAATGCGAAAATTATAATACTTATTTGTAAAACGCTAAAAATAAAGACAATTCATATCTACCTAATGATGGGCGAATTCATAATGTATTTAAGTCACTAGAATGAGAAATAAAAAAATCGACATACACGTATTTTAAAAATTCATACTACATTCACTAGTTTAAGATGAAAATACAGATTTTAATGTGACATTTCTTAATATAGAACAAAAGATCTGAGTGATATCTAGAACATCAGTCAATATGTAATAAATGTTTATCAACCCCTTGCGTTTTAATAGATTCAATGTAGTTACCTATATT
>CM043022.1:24026366-24087294 GCA_023690525.1 Holotrichia oblita
AATATAGGTAACTACATTGAATCTATTAAAACGCAAGGGGTTGATAAACATTTATTACATATTGACTGATGTTCTAGATATCACTCAGATCTTTTGTTCTATATTAAGAAATGTCACATTAAAATCTGTATTTTCATCTTAAACTAGTGAATGTAGTATGAATTTTTAAAATACGTGTATGTCGATTTTTTTTATTTCTCATTCTAGTGACTTAAATACATTATGAATTCGCCCATCATTAGGTAGATATGAATTGTCTTTATTTTAGCGTTTTACAAATAAGTATTATAATTTTCGCATTTTAATAAATGTGTTTCCTTTAATTGATAATAAATTAATATAGTAGAAAATGTTGTTTCTTTACTAAAAAAAAAATGTTTTATACTTGTTTCGTACTATACGTATTCGCGCTTATGTGAATATTTTTTATACTAGCGTCTATATTTTTTAAACTAGAAATGAATGATTTTGTATTATTCCAATCGATTTGGTGTTTACTAGACTCGGCAAAGAGGGGCAAGTTTCAATGCAATACCGATAACTTGGACGGCGAGCAGCCGTATCGAGGCGACCGTTCACTAACGTCTATGTACTCGCATCATTTATGTGCGTGACTCATGAATGAGCATAGGCGATATGGGCGCATGAGTGTTTACACGTAAAATAACTCTAAAAATACATTATATAACGTGCTAAAATATTAACTGTTTTAAGAAGCTTTCATGAAGTTACAAACTAGGTGGTATCTATTAAGTATTTGAATCATTAATGTATTTCAATCAAATGAGTACGGCGTGCGGAATAAATATTTTTTAATGTTGAAAACGACCGTTCCACATCGAGTGATGTTGTTAATGAATCTTTCGACAAGTGTGCTTTGATACGGACGCTCGAGTTTCCGTGCCCCATTCCTCTACGTTCCTCACCCCACTGCATTGGAAATTATCCCTCTTTGCGAACCCATTAAATAATCTGTCACTATTAGGAACAGCAGAAATGGTCACAATATGAACATGTTAAGAATCTCTATATAGAGCAGTATTTATTTACTTACTTCATGGTGTCAGCATTAAAAATAAAGAATTATTGTGTTACATTTTAAAACCTATTGTTTTGCATTGCATATTTTTGCATGATTGATCCTTACCGATGTATTAATTCCATACACGATAATAATAATAATATATTTTGATTCTGTAGACTACATGTGAGCATAGGATACGTCATCAAATTACATAACATTAAAATTCAAAAATAAGAAAAGTCCCAAAGTAATACACAAATACAAAACATCACATACATAATAAAAGTACATTAGGTTTCAGGATCATCCATATATTCTTTTAATGAGTAATAACTTTTACCGAGTAACAAATATTTAATACGGGTCTTATACAAATGAAATGGTATCTGCTTATATTTATTAGGCAGCTTATTAAAAGTTTTTATGGCTAAGTAACGGTGATCTCTCTCAGTGAAGGTTAATCTATGTGATGGAATCTCCAGAACACCAGCATTTCTTGTGTTATATGAATGACAGCGATTTAATTTAGGTAAAGAAAAAGGCATACAATAACAAATGAAATATAAAGATGCAAGGTACTATCATTATTCCTAAATCAGGAAATAGTTTCCTGCAAGTTGTCCTCGATGCTACACACCAGCAATCATCCGGACAGCCCGCTTCTGTAACTTAACAATTGTTTCAGTATCCGGTGAGCTTCCCCAAGCTAAAATTCCATACGAGATTAGAGAATGAAAATGTGAGTAGTAAAACATTCGCAGGAATTTTAAACTTATCGCGGACTTAAGTCTCAGTAAGAGAAAACAGATACTACTCAATCTCACAGAGAGGTCATCGATATGATTCCTCCAATCACATCGGGAGTCAATAATTATCCCAAGAAACCTTGTAGAATCTACCTGTGGCACCGAAGTATTTCCCACCCTAATACAGTGCGAACGATCTCGAATATTACGGGTGCGTTTAAATTCTAAAAAAACCGTTTTACTGAAGTCGCATTATTGGTAGAAACTAGCAGAGATAAGTGTCATCAGCATACATTACCGAAATCGTTAGTGGAAAATCATTTACATAAATTATGTATACGAGCGGTCCAAGAACGCTGCATTGGGAAACACCAGTATTGCGTCTAAACTTTTAGAATGCCAGCCATCCACGTCCACGGAGTGTGATCTAGGTACCCTTCATATAGCTGGAAAACTACTGAAGTGGTGTGCCCCTAAAACCATAGCACTCCAACTTTTTAAGTAAAATATCATGACTTGCCAAATCAAAGGCCTTACTGAGATTTAAAAAGCACCCCATACATGACTCGCCTTCATCAATCTTAATAATAATAATAATAATAATAATATCGAGTTTATTCCATAAAGCATACAGCAAAGAATACGTCAACAAAATAATATAATAATACAAATACAAATGAATAAGAGATACATAATACATGTAGACATATAAAAACTTAGACAGTGTAAGGAACGCTTAAAAAATCATTTATAGAATATAATGCTCTACTGGCTAGATGTTTTTTAAGCGTTTTCCTAAGAGCATACATGGGCATTTGCTTTAAGGCTATAGGTAGGTGATTGTAAAGTTCAATGCACCGCGACACTACTTGTTTCTGGACTTTTGACAGGTGTGTTCTAGTGGTTGTCATGTAATGATTAAGTTTACCTCTCGTGTTACACTTATGACCGTGCTGATATTTGTTAAAAAACTCGCTGTAGTTGTTTTTTACAAAAAGTACAGATTCCAAGATATAAATGGCTGGCAAGGTAAGTATATTGTTGTCTCTAAAAACCGGTTTACAAGAGTCTCTGTTACACAACTGAAAAACTGCACGAATAGAGGCTTTTTGCAGCACAAAAAGTCGGTGGAAAGCAGTGGAATTTCCCCAGAAAATCACTCCATATTTTAGTCGAGACTGGACACAGGCATAATAAACATTCAAGGCCACCCCAGTGCTGACATTGCGCGATATCACTCGTAGAGCATAACACAGGCTACTTAAACTTCCTGCCAGATCCTGGATGTGAGGCTTCCAAGTTAGGAAACTGTCAATTGTAACCCCTAGAAAACGAGATTGACTAACACAATTTATTATTTCGCTTTTGTGGGTAACCGTTAATTCAGCGGGTGGAATATTAAACGGTAAGATGTTTGTTTTTGAGGCATTTAACTTTAAATTATTGGTAGCGAACCAGCATTCCATACGTTCTAAATTTAGCTCCATGCTAATTTTTAATTCTTCGCAGGTTTTCTCTCGAACAATGCACGAGGTATCATCAGCATACAACACAGCCAGATTGTCAATGATATCAGGTAAATCATTGACATACAAGACAAAAAGAAGTGGACCCAGTATAGAGCCTTGTGGAACTCCAAGTGCAACAGTCTGCCATGGTGAAGAGATTTTAGCGCCTAATGTGTTGTGTGCCGTTACGCACTGTTTGCGTTCTGTCAGGTATGAAGTTATAAGGTCAAGTGTAACTCCCCTAAAGCCCATCCTTTCAAGTTTATTTAGCAATATCCGATGATGCACACTATCGAAAGCCTTCGACAGATCCAAGAAGGCACATGCTGAAATTTCCTTTTTGCTTAGTCCACTTAAGATTTCTTCAAGCAGCTGAAAGATTGCTCGGATAGTGGATCTCTTCTGTATATAACCATTTTGATTTTTATGCAGTACGTCATGTTTATTCAGAAAGTCCATCATTCTGCTATGCATTAGTTTTTCAATAACTTTGGAAACGTTGGATATCAGAGCTATTGGTCGGTAGTTGGCAACATCAGACTTATCCCCCTCTTGTATATGGGCCTGATAAGGGTGTATTTCAACTTCTTAGGAAAAATACCGTATTGGAAGCATAAGTTCACTATGTGCGCCAGAGGGAGCGCAAGAGATTTGGAACAGAATTTCAATACTGAGACAGGAACTCCGTCTTCACCTGTCGCTTTTGTGTTGTTGAGGTGGTTAATTACCGATTCAACTTCACAGGGATCAGCAGAAAACCAAGTAAAAGATTCCGGCACATACCTCACATTATTCATTATCGTTTCTTGATTTTGTTTTGTATTATCCACCATATTTATAAATTTATCATTGATATTACTTAAAATATCTATGTAGTCAGTATGATCATCACTAAAATCCCTTATGTTAAATGTATGTTTTCCTCTGGTTCCCCGAAGTTGATTGATCACATTCCAGGTTGCTTATTGTACAAAACATCAAGAAAACTGAGTATTGCCGATGTAGTATTACGCCCATTTGGAAAGCCAAACTGATTCTCATTTAGTAAGTTGTATTTGTCAAGAAAATTGGTGAGTCTGACAGCCAAGGTGGTGGCTGTCAGACTCACTAATTTTCTATGACTTGAAAATGTGCTCAAAATAGAGATCGGATGATAGTTGCCGATATCTTAGCGTGCACCTTTTTTAAAGGTCGGTTTAATCTTAGCAATTTTTAGTTCTTCTATGAACACACCAGAGGCAAAAGAATTATTTATTATATTAGTTAACGGGCAAACAACTTCATTTAAACATTCTTTTAACACAGCAGTACTAATTTTATCATGACCTGCAGAGCGTGAGCTGATATCGATTCCGAGTACAACAATTGATGAAGTATCGACAGTTATCGATGTTTTGCGAGCACGACTTTAGCCCCATCGAATAACCGCGAAAAGAAATTTATTAAGTTACCGTTCCACCCCATACAACTGAAGGATTGAACCGCGTTTTCAACAATTCAATTTAAATGTTTGTTGTAAGATCAATAATAGATACATTAAAACACCTTTTAGGCAACCCGAATGACAAACCTGATATGAGATAGAAGCCTGGAATATATAAAATTGCTTGCAAAGACTGATCAAATTATATTGGACGAACAAAAAGATCAATATATAGAGACTAGATATAAGGAACATCTAGCTGTTTCGGTATGGAAGAGGGGGAATCGTCCTCTGTAGCGCAACATCTAACTGAAAAGGGACGTCATATTGAAATAGACGCATTTTCAAATAAAAGTTATTGATACGCCACGAGAACTAGACGCGTACGAAAGTTTTTAGATGTGCAAATAGGAAGATCTGATGAACAGAAAACGGGTACATATCCCCAGCCCCTCCACCCCCGTACTTTCGAATTTTGTATGTCATTTTGTGCCGCAAAAAGAAAATTTTGTGCTTTCATATTAAGTGAGTTATAGCAATTTCAAAGTCCGGCCCTGACATGTTACCAGCCCCGCCAACCTCTATTTCAAAATTTCCTAAACGCTATCATTTTGTGCATATTTTTGGCGTTTCGTGCCGCAAAAATAAAATTTTGTGCTTCCACATTAACCGAGTTATAGGCACAAAATGATAGCGTATAGGAAATTTCGAAATAGAGGGTCGATTTTGAAATCGCTATAACTCGGTTAATATACAAGCACAAAATTTATTTTTTGCGGCACAAAATGATAGCATATACAAAATTCGGAAGTACGACATGGGGAAATCACTATAACTCGGTTAATATACAAGCACAGCGAGGCTGGGGATATGCATCCACAGAAAACCATGAATTCTTGGAAAATCGGCTTGTTCGAATATTTAAGAAAGGACGCAGTCCCTTCTCAATATATATCAGAAATTAGTTCGGTTTAAGTAAAGCGTCGCATGCAATGGTTTTAGTTATACTAGAAGAGGGGATGTTTACCTATATTATATATTGATAGTTTTTAATTTTATTTATTCATTCGGTATTCGGTTGATGATAAGAACTCATGCGCTTTCGAAACACGTGTTCATTAAACGTTGTGGTGTTGGTGTTACCAGTCGCGCCATCAGGGGGGTGGGGGCAGAGGGGGCAAAATCGCCGGGAACGAGCTCCCGGGGATACCGATTAAAATAAGTGTTGATCAAAAAATTAAATTAATTGTTTGAGATCGACTATGGGACAGCAAAGATTGTCAGATTTGGTAGTGTTGTCTATTGAGTCTAGGCTATCAAGAACATTGAATTTTGACTGAATTAATCAAACTTTCGCAGAAAGGAAGGCAAGAAGAGTGATGTAAATAAAAAATAGTTCAAAATCTGTTAGTGTTATTATGAACATTACTTATTAAGACTCTTACTAAGTCTCGGGGCCTGGCTGTGCTGACGGCGGCCCTGGCTGTTACCTACTAATGTTTTATCGGTAGTTAATTTTTTAGTATCAATATTCCAGTATTATATTGGTGTCTTATTGGTATCGTATTTTCGTTATTCGAGATATCGGGAAATCGATATACCCCAGTTATGAAGTATGAATTGTGGAGTGTTGGATCAGACCTTTTTGTTAATAGACAACCTAGATTTCTCAAAAGTTAACAAGAATTAAACATTTTATAAAGCATTGAGATCGCCGGTAAATGAAACTGAATTTTTTTTTCCAAAGATTTGTGGTTTTCGAGATTGTTTGAGTTGAAAGATGCCGGAGGAAGTCACGTGACCCAAACGCAAGCTGACGTAGAAAACCTGTAAGTCAGATTATAGATAGGGTTATGACATTATTAATATGATAACACAAATGTAAGATCCTTATTTAACCATTAATATATAGAATTAGTACTTTGTGTGCATGCCTAATAATACATATTATTGTAACGTATATACTTGTAGAATATCACTAATTTTAATACCACACTACTCGTATAGGTTAGGTACTTGTACTTACATCAAAATGATCAGAACAACAATATCCTGTAGTCTTCTCTGCCAAAGGTATATACATCTCTCTTCATGGCAGTGAACAATTTTTTTTAAGTAAAAAGAAATCGTCCGAATACAAGGCACAATTAGTAGTCAAGCCATTGATTTCGATAATATAAACATGACTTCATACGTCACATGTTGTAGTTCACGTAAAGGCCGCGTTTTGGAAGAGCGCTGTAATCGTGCTTTCTTCCCCCATTTT
The DNA here is from genome assembly GCA_023690525.1 of Holotrichia oblita. Taxonomy (NCBI): domain Eukaryota; kingdom Metazoa; phylum Arthropoda; class Insecta; order Coleoptera; family Scarabaeidae; genus Holotrichia; species Holotrichia oblita. The sequence goes on from CM043022.1 coordinate 24,033,334, forward strand.
TAGGTGAAAAAATATATTTTTTCGTCTGGGAATAAAAGAAATGGCTTTTCTCATGATTATCTTTAAATTTAAAGAATAATTACAAAGTACATAGGTTCTCTATTCACGCTTATGCTTTCCTTTTTGCATACTGTATTACCGCATCCGTGTTTCTTTATATTATTGAATTGAAATTGAAAACTAATTATTATTATTTATTTATTATATTTTATTAGTTTTAATCAATTCACTTGTATCCCAATGTTTTTCTATGATATTTTATTCAACTTATTGTTAGTGTTAATATTTTAATAAAGAAAACATCATTTGAATTTGCAATTAGCTCTTATCTATTTACCTAAAATTTCTAATGCGTAGTCTTACCGTATACGCTGCTGAAAACTTTGCCTAATACCACTACAATTGGTTCAAGGTCTTTCAAATCCGGTCAAATAATAAAAAAAGGATTGCTTAATTAGTTAGCCTTTATAGCTGTCGAAGTTGAAGATTTTCGCTTCTTTATAGATTTGTATTCTATGCAGTGTACCAACATTACAAATGTTACAAATCGAGATGAACATTTTTCACCTGGTTTTTAGGAATGGTTCATGGTGCAATAAAAAGCACATATGCATAATTATTTAAATTTTGGGTAAACATTGTACGTTTATTTACTTTTAAATGTGAAAATAGTTTCATAAAGCAATTGTGATAATCATGAGGTAGGTCACTATTTATATTACTTTTAAGAAATTGGTATGACAAACGTTATAACCTATTGTTACACTAATAATAGGAATTAAATAAAATGCCTGATAAATAATCTTGTGGATTAAAAAGTTATTAGTCTGATAGCAGATAACAAAAACACAAATAATAATACTTTTGCATACACCTTACAAGATTATGTCACCTTTTATTTACTCTTCTTTTATGTAACATGTTTTTCATACTTGTCCTTTCAGGTCATCAATAGGTACGAAAGCTCTGACAACTGTGTTAGGAGTCTCATTAGTGGGTGTCGCAAGTTATTTAGTCTACTTGCTATTCAAAAATGACGATGAAGATGACGATTATCTTAGCACATTGCGAAAACATCTCGATTTAAAACAATTGAAATACGAATCAAGAAGGAACTGGTTCGAGCTTTAATTGGTAGAAATGGCAAGACCATCAAACAAATAGAAGAACAGTCAAATACAAAAATCAATTTCAAAAGCTATGATCATGAGGTTCGGACCGTATTTGCGTGATAAAAGGATCTCTAGAAGGATGTAACATTGCAGAGAATTTGATACAAGAATTCATAGCAAATCAACCAATTCTGGAGGTGTCTGATATGTGGATAATGCAAAATTTTGTTGGGAGAATTATTGGAAGATGTGGGGAGCAAATAACTGAAATCAGTAGCTTATCAGGTGCTAAAATACATTTTGCTGATGATGATCGGTCGGCTCCTAAGAGAAGATTGTTGATTAAAGGTTTATTGGTTATAACCGTAAATTGAGATTATTGCATTGTTTATTTTTTAGGAACAAAAAAACAAATATCTTTGGCTAAATCTTATATTGAAGATATAATAAAACAGTGTGAAATTAATCAGCAGCGATTAGATGCTTCATTAGCTAAACGGGAACCACGATTACCACCGAAGAATCTTGAAAGCCCAAAATTAGCTAAAGAAGCCCCTAAAGCGGAAAAAATATCGTCTATACCAGGTTTAGTATGAGTTATAATTAAAATAGTATAATTTAATATAGATAATGCGTATTACTAAAATTTTGCATTATAGGTCAACCAGATTCACAATTCGATGTGTATGTATCAGCTATGGTTGATCCATCTCATTTTTGGTTGCAAATAGTTGGTCCTAAAGCAACTGAATTAGATCAGTTAGTAGAAGATATGACGGAATACTATGGCAAGCCAGAAAATCGTGAATTTCATGTATTAGATACAGTAAATGTTGGTGATTTAGTAGCAGCCTTATTTAAATATGACAATAAATGGTAAAATTTAGTTTAATATTTATTTTGATTTATTTTTAATTAATCTTTATTATTTCAAGGTACCGCTGAAGTGTTAAAGATTATCGAAAGTAATACATCAGAACCAGAGGCTGAATTATATTATGTAGATTATGGTGACACTGATATAGTACCTTGTAAGGATACTTATGAAATACGCACTGATTTCTTACAGTTACATTTTCAAGCTATTGAATGTTATTTAAGCCGTGTTGGTAAGTATAATGTTTAGGTCTTAAGGATTCCAGCAAACTGAACTAGCAGTATGAAAATTTCAGATGCCATAATTTTTTCAGCGTATATTTTCTATATGGCAGCTTAACTGGCCAGTATAAACTTTGAATAAAACCACATTTAAAAAGTGTAGTGTGAGTACAATTTTTTGCTATATTCTAATACATTTTTTGTTAAAGATCCCATTGGTGCCACATGGTCTGAGGAAGCAGTTGATAAATTCGAAGAATGGACACATGTCGCACAATGGAAGAAATTATCAGCAAAAATTAACGGTTATACGGAAAGGGAGAAGACGAGAGCTAAACGTGAAGGTTCTCCTGTGCCTGGAATCGATTTATTCGATGTAAATAACGAACGTGATCTTGACATCGCCGGAGAATTAGTTAAGCATGGATACGCCGTGTTTAACAAGGAAAACGAACTGAGATTGAGTTCCAGTCGGACGACGAGTACGAGTAATGTCAGCGTTGAATCTGTGTAACGGGAATTCGAGAAACGTGATGATTTGATTTTAATTAACGATTCGACATTTCTCATTCTTTTTTATTTCATAATTGTTGCATGGAGTATATTTTAGTTTTATTCTTCTCTTTTAATTTGTATTATAGTATCGGACATATTATTACTTAACTATATGGTAAATAACGGAATTTGTGCCTTAATTCTGTTTATTAACTTATTGTTTTATTTTTTCTTTGAGTAGAAAGTAGTTTTAGAAATTAACGATGGCATGGAGCGATTGTACATTTGTAAGAAAGGTTTATTTTTTGATTTATTTTCCTTTTGACGATATATTAATAAAGAAAAAAATCCTGATGGGTAGTTTTTATACACGTTTTTGAATAACTCGTATCCAGTAACCAGAAAGCCTCTAATTAACATATTACAGCAGTTGCATCAAAAATCCGGATAAACCCAGGTATAAGACAACATTTAACAATACTTGGTACTAATTTAATGGATAATTTTCCAAAACGAGAAACATTTCAAATAAATATTAACAACTCTTCAGGAGTATTATATAATGCAAGGTCCTTTTGTTATTGGCTTCATGACTGTATAACATTTAAGCCGGAAACACATTACTCTGATGTGTTGTGTTGTGATGCTATGCAACGTCATATCGATCAGACACCCTTACTTCTCATTACAATATACATACGGCGTGCACACTCATCTGATGTCTTGTGTTGATGAAATCCGAGTAGTCTAGATTTTCGTCAGAAGCGTCAGGATCGAAGTACAGTGAAATCTCTGTTAACGGACATCTCTGATGAACGAACGCTTCCCTTGGACGGATAATTTTTTTGGTCCCTTGAACTTCCTATAATATTTATTAACAATTTAAACTCTATTGGCCGGACGCGGGCAGTACTTTATGGAACAAAACTTTGCCATACGGACAGGGTGACATCGTCGCCGATATTTGCTTCGTAGCAATTATACATCTGCTGGGTTTTCCCCTGCAGTTGTACGTTCACTGCTGTGCTATTCATCAATATAGTAGTCTTATCAGTATATTCACAAGCGAAATTGTTGTGCACGGTTGATCTCAAGAATCTCAAATAAACGACGAAATATCTTAACACTTAATCAAAAAGTGAACGTCATTAATGTTTGTAATTAAGAAAAACTTAGTGTTCGTGATTTGGCAAAACGATTTGATATGGGAAAAACTCAAGCATTTGATATTATTAAAAAAAAAGAATGATTTAATATTATAGTGGAGTTCAAACGTCAATGTTAACCAGAAATGAACATTATTGAAGACAGAATGTTTCAATATGGATAAATTATGTTATGAGTGGTTTTTGAAAGCGCGAAATAAAGGAATTCCTATATCGAGGACACTGCTAAGATCAAAAGCGAAAGAAATTGCAGAAACATTAGGCTACAGTAGATTCCAGGCTTGCATTGGTTGGCTGGAATTCGTCATAATATTAGTTTTAGGCAATATCAGGCAAAGCTGCAACTGTTAATTTATGTGACGTTGAAACTTTTAGACTTAAAGTAATAACTTTTGGGTTAAAAATTTTCTAAATCTGTATAAAGGATGTATTCACATATTTTGCACATATACAAAGAAACATATTTAGTTTTATTTGTTATTAGCATTCTTATTTATTTCCTATAAATATGTTATTCATGTATCAGTAGCCGCAAGATACATGTATCTACTAATCATGAAGTAAATCTTATTTTCCATGACTAAATACCATTTTAGTTTTTTAAAACAAGCTTCAATTTTAGCTGTCGTTTTCTATTGATCGGACAACTCTCTTGAACGGACAAAATTGTTGGTCCCGAAGTTGTCCGGCCAAGAGAGATTTCACTGTAATTAAAAAAAAAGAGAAATGGACAAAATTGCAGGTTATATTCCGATGGTGATCTATTAAGCGGAATGCACTGTACTTCCGAAATATAACAAGTGTATGTAATGTATAATTTCTAACAAATTACCCCGGCGTAGTTTTATTTCGGCAAAGATGAATAGTCAATGCCCTGTACTATCTATGCATAATAAACCCCATATTGTGACCACCATTATTCCAATAATTACAGAAGCTAATTATTACTTATACTTATACAACCAACGGGTGCTCTTCTTCTTCCAAGACTGAACGGTGAGGTTCCGAAACGTTTTAATTAGTACTTGAGGCTCTCAAGCCTGATTTTTAACATTGGGCGGTTTGGTCATCATTGCTACGATAGTACCAAAGTCTCTATTACTACGCCGTCAGTTATTAAATATTCTGCACTCTTCGAAGGAGAATCTTATGAGGTGGCTTGTTAGCTAGGTCAATCAAGTGATCGATGAGGGGATTTGACGACGGTTGAGTGCGCTCAATAGTTTTCGCTAATAAGGCGGTCACGACATCCGAAGCGAGGAAACCTTCAGAACTTGATGGTGCTGCTCGTTTCTCACATACAGCGGCGCCTCCGCCATATTTAAAAATAAATCTATTTTGCTCTATTTCGAACCGTTTAACGTATGACTCGCGTAGACGAAACTACGACAGCATACCATAGATGATTATAAGACGTAACAAAGTGAAATACACCATCATCTTCAGTTTCATTGATGATGTGCTGCTGCTGCAAAACAAGGGACATATCGACAATATGGCTCTATAGAAGGAATTAACAGTCTTCTCAACATGTTATCAGGCGTAAGTAATACACCGTGGTAAACCAATGACCGACTCCAGGCTAGACGAAAATTGCCCACGAGGATGTTGTCATGCAGTGTTCTGGTTTTCTTCGTGAAGCAAACCACGGCATATTTTGCTTCATTTTAAATAAGGAAAAGACTAGGGTTCCACAAGCAACTTCCGCAGCTAAGGATTTAATATTAGTTTTTACGAAATCATTGAAGAAATTACATATGAAAAACTATATTGTGTACGTTGTATGAGTATTAAAAACTTGCAGCAATATCTAGATCTCCAGTCTCAAGAATAAGGAAAATTTTAAACAAAAAAATTTACATAGTTATAATTTAACATCCTTTGTTTATTTTAAATCGGCGTTATAAACTCAAGTATCATGTAAACAATTTTTCAGTTAAAAACACAAAAGTTTCTTATCGCTTCAGTATCATAATACCACAATTAACGCAAGTTTATCATGCTTGCCAATACAAAAAGTGCCACCGTCTTAGCAATACTAAAATGGCAAATTACAAACATGGAAAAATCTTTTTATTTAGAATAATCATACATTAAAACCAAAAAGATGTACAAGGCAACTTTTTTAACTTTATATATAAAGAACATGAACTTAATTACAATAGAATAAAATTATTTTTAAATGGTTGAAATATGTTGAAATTTGATCTTAGTAGTCTAAGATCAAATTGTAATATATTTCCACCAATTACAATTCAATCTGTTCTTAATAGAATTCGCAGAGACAAACAGTTACTGTAATTGTTATATCTCAATTTTTTTAAGTGAATTATGTTTTTTCTATCCTCACATTTAATTCGGGGTAGCATCCATATCGGAGGCAGTTTGGTCTGGATCGTCATCGTTGTAAACATTTTCCGCCATCTGCCAAACTTGCATGATATTATCTTCAGATACCGAGCAAATTACCCATGGCTCGTTGGGATTCCAACTAAAATCTGTAAACAAGAAACATTACTATCAACTGTTTATACAGATGTTACTAACTATGATTATAAAGAGTGAAAAATCTTATTGTCGAGTTGTCGTAAAAAAAATGCGTTCAAATCTTACAATATTTCTTAAGCAGAATTGTATTTTTTTAATTGAAGCTTCTATTAATATCAACTCTTCCAATATCCATTTGCACGTCCTAAATAATAAACACCCTATTAGAAAAAATTATTTATAATTACCTGAAATTTTCGCAGTATGTCCGCCATGGATAAATAATAATTCCGGTGGTCCATCCTCATTATCTTCTGGAGTCTGCTCTTCTCCGATTTTACTGAGATCCCACACATGCAATCTCCTATCAGTACCAGATGATGCTAAAATAGTTTCATTATCACGGGGACCATTGCACCTGGAATATTTCATCTTTATGCGATTCAAAACTGTGTAATTTCAACTTTAAGTTTCTTAAATCCCACAGAGCCACTGTTTTGTCGGCACTGCCAGTTGCCAATATAAATTCGGAATATGGATTAAAGCTTAAACAATTTACTTCGCCGTATGGGCATCAACTGTGTGAGACGGTTTGCTTGTATTATTACATCTAGTATCCCATATCATTAGTTTTTGATCATCTGCAACTGATCCGAATAAACTTTCATGCAAGAGATGCCACGCAACATCTTCAACAACAGCTGTGTGGCCGGTAAAAATTGTTTTGGCATCGATGATTCGGTTATCTTTCGGTGTAGCGTTGATATCCCATAAACATATTGTGTGATCGTCGCTTGCAGATAACAGGTAACCGTTTAGGTTGGGATTCCACGATAAGCCATAGCCTTCTTTCTGATGTCCGCGTAACCGCAGATCAGGGTGACACTCGCCGCTTGGATCTGGTTTACTTGGGTGTTTTGTGTAGTCAAATACTGAAAGAAATTTATGATTATGGAAAAGTAAGGTTTAAATAGAATATTTAATCGTTTTGTTTCACCAAATCTTAATATATTTTTTTTAGAGAATTTATTATCAGAAAGATGCAAAACAATAACAATACAATATTTACATTAAATTAAATAAATTACTTACCTAAAACATCACTCGACGGAGTTTTCGTTGCTATCACACATGGATTTTGTGGCATATATCTCGCCCTATTTACTTCTCCTTCATGGTTAATTTTAATTTCGATCTCAATTTTACCTGAAACTGATCCAAATCCACCAAATTCTCCCTTTTCATTATCATAATGGGTGGCATCAAACTGTGCATCTTCGTTCGGTAATTGTACACTTGCAATCAGTAAATGATTTTGTTCGTCCGACGTATGTGTTCCTAATATTAGCCGGTGAATAGAATGATCTTTACCATCTGGTCTTGTAACATCAGGTAACCATTGCGCAGTCAATGAGGGCCATTCCAAAGCATGTGTCATTACTAGATCATATAGGAATGGAGTATTTTTCTTCCATATTTTGTACTCTTCATTGATAACCCGTTCCTCAACGGCATCATCGAACGTTTCTGCAAGTTGAATTTGTCACTTTAGAGGAATGGAATATTTCCATAACACAAAGAATCAAAATGGTGTATAGCTGTATTTGTCCAGTCGGTTTCTCACGAAAATAGAATAAGAAAGCCATTTTTATCGCAAATTTTGGTTGTAATTTAAAGAATAGATTACCTGCATCTCCTTTATCACCCATGTTCCGGCGTATTTTTCACTAGGACTTTTAAAAATACATAAAGTTAGGGAATCGACGCTATCCCGCCAAAGAACACCGATTCGCGTGTTGCCAACCTTAAAAAATAATAAACAATGTTTTTTTGTATAATTAGTGTTAAGAACGATTTAAACGTTTATAAATTAAGTAAATTTAAATATAAAAGTAATGAGTTAAGTAGCAATATGAAGAAAACATTGAAGTAATGTATTAATTTATTTGAGAGGATAAATTGACAGATTATAAAAATTATGTTGGTAATCGTAGAAATTCTTTAGTTTTTCCAAAAGTTAATTTACACAATACCTATTAAGAACATTTTTAAATACTTATTTTTTATTCAGCTGAGAATTAAACTTTTACATATAATCCTTCTATTATTTATTTACTTCTCATAATTTTGTGACTATAGTGCCATCTATAAGACAGAAGACTCCATTAATACATTGCAGATATCATTTTTCTAGTTGTATATTTCAATAATAAGATAATAGATGATAGCACCTGCTTAAGATTTATTATAATTAAATTTATTTTTTTAAAGCTGATTTAATATAAATGTTATTGATACAATTAAATGTACAAAACAGAAAAATGTAATTTATTACAATAATTAACCAACACCATTACAATAAGAAAAAATGCAATGTAATCTTTACACTCCTTATTTTGGACCAGTAAAATTCTTCTTTAATCCTTGCCAGCATTTAAAATATTCAGGATCTAATTTCTCACACGTTTCTGCACCCCATTTCGTAACTGCCAAACTTAAACAACTCTCAAACATAAATGCCTATAAAAACATTTAAATTAAAAATAGCAAAATTTGATTTACATTAAGTATACTTGAGTTCCCTCAGCTACTCTAACAGGTTTCAGTTCTTCATTGCTCGCATCTTCAAAGCATTTTAGATCTGGGCCATGAGGTGTCATAATGCTGTGAAGGGTTGCCCCACCGGGTAAAAATCCACCGCGTTTGGCTTCATATTGTCCAAGAATAAGACCCATAAATTCAGACATGCAATTTCTATGATAATATGGCGGTCTAAATGTATGTTCTTGGACTGACCATCGCGGTGGGAAAATGACAAAATCAGCAATTGCTGTTCCCTTTTTCTCAGATTGGCAACTTAAAACTGTGAAGATTGACGGATCCTAGTTCAAAAAAGTATTAAACCTTTATTATTTAAAATGTGCTTATTTAGAAACGACTTACACAATGGTCAAAAGAAACAGTATTTATAACCATAAAATTGGCTAAGTCGTATTTATAAGGAACGTAATTTCCATGCCAAGCTACCACGTCGAAAGGACTATGATCTTGCTCACAAATAAATAGCTTGCCTTGATATTTAGATATTATTTCGTATTTATCCACACTTCTATCTTCGTACCAAGCTACTGGTGTTTTAAAATCTCTTGGATTAGCTAAGCCGTTAGCGCCTATAGGTCCTAAATCAGGTAGAATAAAATGTTGCCCAAACACTTCCAATATATATCCACGACATGGTTCATTTATTTTAACATTAAACCTCATTCCTTGTTGGATAACTGCTATTTCGTTAGGTTTTAATGTCAATTTTCCAAATTCTGTTGTTATATGTAATGTACCAATTTGTGGAACTACAAATATCATAAAAAATATAATATACTATCTGATTATATTAAAATGCATTATTCTTTTAATACCTATTAGAAAATCACCATCTGCATTGTAAAATGCGCAATCGTTCATAGAACTGTTACAGGAGTAAATATGAATAGCTAATCCTAGTTTTGTTTTGGGGTCTCCAGCTCCACAAATTGTATTTAAACCTTCTACAAAGTGCACATTCTCTGACTTTGACGGAAAATCAAACGGCTGCCAACGCATCTATAGATTGCAATAAAAAAAAATTGATCTGCAGTTAACTTTTATCAATTCGTACCTGATTTGGATCCGGATCTTGACCATCCCAATTATGTGTAACATTACTTTTAGTGAATTTTTTAAAAGGTTTATGACCAACTGATGGTTTAATTCTGTAGAGCCAACTTCTTCGATTTTCAGTTCTAGGAGCAGTAAATGCACTTCCCGATAATTGCTCGGCGTACAATCCGTATGGGCATTTTTGCGGATTATTTTGACCTTTAGGCAAAGAATTTGGACAACGCGGATCCTCGGAGATAAATTCCGACCCAAAACCACTTAAATACTACAAAATACTACTAGAATGAATTGTTATGTAAAATAGTTTCATACCTTTAACTCGTTCATTATAATCGGAAATCTTGATTAGAACTGAATCAAAGTCAAATTTATTTATCTAAGCATTAAAGAAGAAATTCTAGTATGTAAATAACTTGTTTACTAGAAGCGGAAGAATGTTATGTATGGAATAAAAATTGTGAGTATCACGGGTTTAATTGACTTTATTTATAAAGTTATATAAATGAAATGTAAACGGTGATAAAGCATCTTTTATGTTTATAATTTTTTATTCTCTGTTATATTTTTCCTTGGGTTTTGCATATCCATAAGTTATTTACAATTTTCACGAGTGAAAATTGTAATTTGTCGATGTCAGGTGATTAGAGATTGTAAATTTATTCAAGGCTAAGACTACATTTTTATAACATAAACGCAGTTGAAACATGATAATAGATAAACAAGGCTATAAAATGGTTTATAAATATGGAATGAATAATAGCCAATAGCCAAACAGGTTTCTATTTCATATTATTCCACGTATCACAGTTTTATTATAAAAGGTTATATTTTTTCTTTTAAAATTGGTTTGGGTTTATATATAGTATAAATAAAAAAAAAATAAAAACGCACCTTTTTGAATTATAGGTATATGTCTAATGTATGGAATTGAAAAAATTTCATAGCCAAGTATTAAAAATATATAGAATCTAATGATAAAGATTTACGCAAGATTGCTGGAAAATTAAAACACATATCTATAAAATTTGGCTAGATGACCTAATAAATTTTGATCTGAGCCGGGCCAATATACATATTTTCGTCACACTCCACGGTTCCCTCTTTTTGAACTCGAACATTTATGCATTTTTAGAAAGCAGAAATTTATATTCATGATACAGTTATAACTTTCTGTTTGTTCTTCTGATTTGTCTCCCGTCTAGTTTAGAAAAGATAATTATGTAGTTTCGTTGTTTGAGAAATGTTTTGACAGAATTTGGACAGTTCCATCTGTCATAATTATAACTTACGCTTTTGCAGGTTTTCTAAATATTTTAAGATTAGATCTTACAGTTATCCTATTTTTTTATCATTCTCCAAAACATCTTTAATTTATAAAGTGTTAATAGTTATTGCAAAAAACTTCGTCAAGTATGCATCTGCAAATATTAAAGATGGCCTTGGTTAAACACCATTGTCTATACATCTCTATATAGTTGTCTCGTTGAACTACATCTCGAGATAGGGTATCCCATGGATATCCGTTTTAGGTACAAAAGTGATCCTACTGTCCATGAGTGTAAAGTAGACATCTTACGAACGTCCGTTACTGCATATCGATAAGACATCTGCAATAAATATGCTATGGATATTCATTTTATGTCCTGCAGTCAATACTCTCTCGGTAGATTAAAGGAAGCTCTTGTGTTTTTGTGAGGTGTGTATTTCGTTGATAGACTTGGAAATTCAAAGTAAGGTTAAATATGTAGTACTTAAAATTTATTAAAAATATATTATCTTATGTCTGTGAACACTGTACGGATAGGTTATTTCTAATCTTTCATTTGACGTCTTATTTTGTGTTTCAGTTTAGGTTTCCAAAACTTCAATCCAACTGTCAGCGTTAGAGGATACTACCAAAAAAAGGCGGAGGCGCCGACCTAAGGATAGGTTGGAGTTAAGTACAAAAAAAGAACAATAAGTATTTTCTTGTGATACAGTTTTTATGACAGTTTGAAGTTAAATGTTTAGTTTATATACTTCTTTATAAAACTATTAAGCAAAAGTTTAGTAATTAATAATATTATAACAAAAAATTTTGTATGCCTTCTCACTGTGAGGGATATCTATTGTTCACACTCTGGATATCTAAATATTTAGAAGGAGCGATGTGCACCTGCCCAATCATCTAAATGGAGATGCTACTGGGTTTAGCACTCCTGCATATCACACTGATTTAAAGATAGTGGCTTAACCGGACAACATCTAAGTATTCCAGGCGACCTCTTCTATTTCCCAGCCATGAGGAATGGAGCTAAATTCGAAAATCGATCGCTTGACTGATGTACAGACGGATCCAAGACAAAAGGGTGGACCTATAACACCAAACACTTTAGAGCCTTAGGGTAACTTCCAACAATTTTTAGGCGGAAATACACACCAGAAACTTTTGCGTCCGTGAAAACCTAAACAAGAAAACTTGAGCGGCGCAAAGCGTCTCATAGCATTGAGTCTAAACTGATTTGACAATGTCGGAAGAATGTGACGCAACTAGCTACAACAAACAGGGGGTATTCCTGTTGTGGGTGCCTTGGCACACCAATACCAAAAAAAATTATATGGCAGATGAATTTGCAAATCAAAGCACTGTCATGCATTTCATTGTATCGGAACCCTTCTTTGGCATTCCCAAAAGCGAGCTCAAGAACGAAATTCAAGAATGGGAAACAAAAGAAATAGCCTCCCTTTAATTCAAAAAACAACTTGATTTCAGTAAGTCGGAGTAAAGAACTCTTATGAGGCTGGTGGCTACCCTCTAAGATACCATCTTAAAAGATGGGCAAAGTTGATCAAGACACGTGTAGAGTTTGCGAACTGAAACAGCTGAGCACATACTTTGCGAGTGCGAAGCATTAAGCCGAATAAAGGTTTTAGTATTTAGGACAGGCGACCTTAACACCTGAAGATATCAAAACCTTGGCAGCCAAACTAGTCGTGGGATTCGTCAAGAACATTAGAATAGGATATTGACGGGATAGGGTAATCACAATACATCAAGGTCACAGTGAGAAGAGGTGCTTGTAACCGGCACAACCCACCAATATATAAATACAATGTATTTATGTCGTGAGTATGGCTCAGTTTTCTTCGGTCCGAATTGCGCGTATCACTAAGTAAATCAATAACGAATCCAGCCGATTATCTGTCTGGGTTTATCGAATCTCCTCACGCAATGTCAATTACACAATTCTAGTAAACTTACCTTTGTTAATATTAATTTATTTTGGGTCTTTATCAGGATTAAAATGCAATTGGAAATGGTAAGGCTAGTGTGATAGCTGCAACTAAAAATATCTGTTTGTGCTTATATCCTGTGATTAGAAGGCTAACAGAGTGAAATAGGCATTAAAGTGAACGCCTGACCCTTTTTTGTAATAACAACAAAAAAACAAAATAATCAAATCAATTGCGGGTCAAATAGTTTGAATTTAACAGTTTTGTATATTACCGTAATACATTGTGAAGTGTTTTGATATATTAAGCGCAAACATTATTAGAATAGTGCCCCCGAATATAAAAATATTGGAATATATGCCTGAGTCAGTATATATGTATATCGAGAAAATTAGCGACGAGGGAAAGTATAAAAATTATACTACGAAAATGTGTGGGGAAAATCTTGTAATGATAGTGCTGGGAAATTAAACATTATTGTTAGAAATAAGTTTATTTCGGTTTTGAATCAGAATGAAACAAGATCATATAGACCAGTCTAGAAAAAGTAACAAAAACAATCAACAATGTAAGAGGATGAAAATAAATAATATAAAATCATATCATAAAAAAATGGAAATAAACAGAGTGACAGATTGAAAATGGAAAGTAATTAAAGTTCTGGCATTTAAAATGGAACGAGGCAAATACAAGGGGATGTATTTGTTGCCTATAATAGTTTGTTAGCGATTTCGAATAGAATAGATTTTATTTAAAAATGAAATAAATGCGATAATGAAAGTATACTAAGAATTAAGAAGTTGTTTGTACTTATTCGGATTTATAATTGCCCAAAACGTTTCTACCGATACTTGAAATGAGATTTTTTTTATTTTACTTTTCATTATCGATATTATTTCCTTATTAATTTTATAAGAATTTCGTTTCTCAGTTTGTATCGTTCGTTATATTTTATTTGTTGTATAAATACATTCATGGAAGTTCATCGAATTGATAAATTGGATTTAAAGACACTTTTGTGAAATTACGCAAAGAATTGCTGCTTCTAAAAATGAAGTCACACTACTATGAAATAACATTTAACATGTTTTGTTGAATCAAATTGCTTTGTTAATAATTATCTGTACGTCAAAAAAAACAATTTTAAATAATTCTGTTGTATCAAGCGTAAATGGATTATGATGGTATGTTGTAGTTTGAACATTAGCCATTAAGTAGTCAATTTATTTTAGTTTTTTTTTTAGAGAAATGTTATTGACGAATGAAATTGAAATTTTATCGGTGATTAGGCAACCAATATGATATTAATTAGTTGTTCATATATGTTATATCGACGTAATATAACTTAATTTCACGAATATTTTGGTCTATCAATAATACAACTTTATTTTTAAAGAGATATGCTCCTGGTACAATTATTTTTGTCAAAATTCGTTTCGCATACAAACTCCTGAAAATTAACTGCTTCAAGGGCCTTTATACAAATAACATGGATATTCAGTTTTTATATTTCGTCTGCATATCGTATTGGTTGTCTATTCACAAAAATAATTTAGATTGTTTTAACAGAAGTAGATAATAGAAAATATTACATACCTATTATGAGGTATCCCATTAATTTCATTCTTAGGAATTAATCAATCCAATGAAATTATTTTTGCACCGTATATGGAGGTTCTTATATATGTCAGTATTTAATTTCGTACACGTCTAAGATTAAATGTATTACCCACATAGTTGACTCATTCTACAAATGCTAAGCCTCTATCCTTTAGCGCGAAGCAACAGACAAAAATATACAATAACCTTTTTTTTTTAATTTACGCTTTTTATTCACACTTTTTTCTTGTAAAAAAAAAGAAGACAAGGGTAAATAGTCCATTAGTCAACCGTGTCGGTGCTTACTCCTTAAATCTAGATCAATTCGTCCAAGACAAATATAAAATAAAACCTACGAAAAAAATGAAAGAAAATTGGAGAGGGGAGGGTGGGGGATGCAAACCGACATAGTTGACTGGAACACTGCTCCTCCTCGTCGTTTCTTTTTTTATTGTTAATTTTCTCTTGTTTCAAATAACAATGCAATATATATACTATCGATTTGTACACAAATATGCTGTTGTTTTAGCCCTCTAATATAATAAAAATTAATTGTACAATATTGGAAAGAAGGAGATACACAACAGAACTGAAAATAAACAAAATCTTATACGGTAAACATTCAGTGAGACTACTTAGTGTATATAACATGCATACTTAAACTATGTTATTATATATAATTCATTTAATTGTAATAATTTTGGTCAATATCAACCTAAAACTGATTTTACAAAGACAGCCAATCGCTTGGAAAACGGTTCATTATTCACCAAATACTTTGAATGTTTTTCGCAGTTTATTTTAAAAGAAAAATCGAGTAATATTCGCTTTATTCGCTTATTGTTTTATAATCGTTATTTGTCTACATGTTCTTGTAATATATGTATAATACTTTACACAGGTATAGCGGTTACTATTAACGTTGTGTCAGTTTTTTTTATGACGTGTATCCTCGTTCCTTTTTCTATTACTTATTTTTGTTTAAATGATGTACCTTACATTACTTTTAACGATGATTGAACTATTTCGCAGACCGTTACGATCATTTTGGACAAATAATAACACTTTTTCCAAGGAAACATCTCACACTATATATAAAGACTTGTTGTTACATAATGTAATCCTAAGCAGTTTATGATATTGCATTTTAAAGATAACTTCTTTAGAGGAAATAATCGGGGGTCCTGCGCGTGACATGGGGTTCTCCACGTCTTGGTGCCGGATCAAACTGCAAACTGTAACAAAAAATATGGATTACAAAATATTAATTATAAACCAGGATATCGTCAACATAGTCAAGGATTTTGGTGCTTAAGTGAGTACGGTGATTGCGATACATTAAATAATTAAGCAGTATATATGTTCAAATATTTTATTGACGTAGAAATACATTCACAAACAAAATAAAATATTTAATGTATTCCATAGATAACATTTTAAAATAGAAACAGAACAATTCATGCTGGATATTTAATTAAGAACAAGGGATAATGTATTTAAAAACTATATCATATACCCTAAAAACAGTCACTGTTACACCTAATTGTTAATATTTTGTGGAAAACACTTGATTTTGCAAAACTTCGGGACATCTCCGATCCATAGATTCAACGAGTTCCATGTTAGCATGCTTAAGTCTTTTTGTTGCACAATCCTTTTGAAATCGTTCCATAAGTTTTCGATAGGATTCAGGTACGGACTGCACGAGAGCCAGATCAGAACTGTGACTGCATTCTGATGTAGCCAATTTTTTAGTGTACCGGCGGTGTGCTTTGGATCATTGTCGTGTTAGAATTTCCAAACCGACAAATTTTCCGCCGCATAAGGCAGCATCACGGCTTCAAAAATGTTCATATACATGTGCTGGTCCATAATGCCTTGGGTTCTGTAAATTGGATCAACTCCGTGTCAGGACATGCAACCCCGAACCATTATGGAACCATCTCCATGCTTCAGGGATATTTCAGTATACCTAGCATCGAATTCTTTGCATGGTGGACGACGTACGTATTGCCTGCCATCAGATCCTAATCGATTATTTTTGGTTTCGTCGGACCAGAGTACACGTCTCCATTCGTCCATTCTCTATGAACTGTTGCAAATTGTATTCGTGCCTTTCGATTACTCTTATTAATCAAAGGCGTTAATCTTGCGCGCCACTCTTCCGAACTATCGCACTTCACATAAACGACGTCTTATAGTTCTTACTGACACCTCGGAACCAGCTTCTCCAAATATCTCTTGCCTTATTCGATTGGCTAGATCCCAGTCGCGGATTTTTCTTTGCCAAGAGTACAATTCCTGTGTCAGTCTTAGCAGTGGTTTTCCTGGGTTTCTGTTTTCTTTTTATATTTTGTGTAGTATTATATAACTTATAGTGGTTGACAGCATGAAATACCATTGTTTTTGAACATTGCAAATGCTCTGCTATTTTTTTAAAGGACCATTTTCTGTTGTATAACTTAAGAATACATTTTCTCATGGTAGGATTGCAACTTTTGCTTTTTCTCATGTTTATACCAAATTAAAATAATTGGAAATATTATATATATGTACTTATATATTTTATAAATAATAAGTTCTCGATATGCACAGTAACACGGCAAAGCGGCAACTATTTGATATCCACATCGTTCTTAATTATGTCCATGCTGATTCGACGAACTGTAGCCATTTGTTTCGTTTCGAGACATCGGGATGGATAAACACCTGCTCTCTGTGTTTCAAAGAGAATTCATAGACTTGTAAGTTTCGCGAAGAAAAATCATATATCTTGAATATACACATTAAAGCTAAATCAGTATATCTTGGCAATCAGTGCATCTTGCCATACTTTGTCGAAGGCCTTTTATGTGTCTAGGTGGTTCTGCAGTGATTCTTGTTAAAGACCTCAATAGTGTTCGTTATCCATACCGTATTCTGCCTTGATAATCTAAAACTAATTTGTCGCTGTTTGGATAATCAAGACTATAAGTAGACTCTCCTATACAATTCAACTAGGTGCTTTTGCTGTACTTTTGCGTGCGACTTCCGATAGTGGCCGAGGCTGAGAAAGGAACTAACGATGTTCGTGGTAAACGTGCAATTTTATTGAAAAACATTTTTTTACTAGCTTTTGAATGATATATTACAAGTAAGGAGGTATTTATTCTCATTTTATTTGGGGTAGGTAGGGCGTAGTAGGTTCATCACAGCGAGTTTGTTACTTTGTACATCGTAAAAAAAAAATCTGCAATAACATTTCTTTTTTTTTAGTTTGGAACGCATTGCAGGTACAAACACATTTGAAGTGAGAACATTTTCCGGGCGTTGCAGTCCTCGCCAAACGGTCAAAATTTATCTTTGATAGTGCGCATATCATATCATCGCATACAGCAGTTATAAGATTGTTATTGTTTTTTTATATAATTGTTCTATATTTATCTTCAAATTATTGCTTTGTATAAATTATTTTTGTTATCTTCCCATCATATTTTAACCTCGCTCACCTTTGTACAGATCAAACTTAGTATACTCTCGTGAAGTCTAAACACAACTATGACTCATTTCAAACATTCTAATTTCATATGAACTATACTCATATTTTATATGTTGTCGCTATAACGTGATTATTTCACACAATTTAGACGATAAAAATTAGCAGCAGCATAATATCTGTGGTTTTTAAGATATTTTATATTCAAATGCGCGCAACCGTCAATTTTTTTCAAGAAAATGGAATGGTTGCAAGTAGATATGACGTGCATCTAAGAAGTTTCTACTTACAAGGAATATTTAAGTGCGTCATCTAATTCCATGATGGCCGCCTGGTTGCCGCAACGGTAGCAATAATTCGGCGCACTGAAAATGGTCACGACGTTACGATCGTGACACCAGTTGTACCCCTCCATGACAAGTTGATGGGCTCTTGAAACCAGAGTCAGGCCGTTCGAGTGGTTAAACGTCTCCGAAATATCCTGACCGAATGTGTAGCCAGCGCCTCTGGGCGAGATACCCCATCCCCCACGATCATCCGGATCTGACCACAGTAAATCGCACATTGGTCCTTCGTGTGGTACCTACGAACAAAATACGAAAAAAATTCATTTAAGTTTGGAACCTGCATATGGAACTTAAATATGCGATGAAGTGCTATCTAAAGCAGATAAAAGAAAATGACACTCTTGTATATTAAACATTAACCATCTAAGAACATTTATTAAATAATTAAAAACTACTTATAACTAATTTGCTCACATAAATCGAAATCGGAATTTAAGTTAATGGAGACAAAGATGGCCAAAGATTGATTGATTAAAAAAAAAAACATTCTAGTTCAAAAACATCTAGGGACAGATTTTCTTTTTTAAAAAACAAAAAAATGCAATATGCATCATTCCTCGATAAATTATGAAATATGTAACAAAAGGAGTAGCAAAAAGAAATTCTCTCAAGTTCGTAAATAAGGTTTAGTTATGTAAGGTACATTTGAAACTCATTGATAAAATAGATGAAGTCTTTGGGTAAGACTATGCTTACACATGTTAGTTATACGTTGTTGTAAAAATCATAAAATTTATTTATTAATACTCATTGCACCATATTTCAAACGTTTAACCCTACTTTTTTCTAATCAAACTTACTTAGCCTTAAATTAAATTATATTTAACAAAAATAACAAGGCCCAAAGAATGGAGTGGGTTTCGTTATCTGTAATATTGTGTGATGATTATTACTTTCAGTGGATTTTTATACTTTTTAAAAGAATTATGGATAAAACATGTAGTGATGTGAAGGCTAATTTTACTGACATGATGGAGGCAGTTCTACAATGGTGAAAGCACGGCAAGTCCCAACGATACGTCGCAGACAACGCAGAACGTGAATTGTGATAAAAATTATTAGATTTTGTGATATAAGCTTCCTTTTAACACGTAAAGCATTTAGAAGTAGCGTCTGTAAATATGTTGAAAATTATGATAACCATAATTGTTTCAATACAGCAAAAAAAAAATGATGGCGTGATCGGTATAAAGCCTTTACGGGGAAACATCCCTGCTTATCCTTAAAAAAAGCAGACTCGATGAATCCTGCCAGAGCTGCCAAACTTACTGTTTGTATTGCTAATGATTATTTCGAAAAATTATATCAAATTTTAGCAAAATAGCTTGAATATCGGTTATCGAAACTATAATATGGATGAAAAAGGCTGCTGTTCAATCTTATATCACCAGCACACATGGAGAGAGTGGCGTTATTGCATGTTATTTGCACCAATGCGTAAGACAATTCTATTACACCAATGATATTATTCAAAGGACGAATAAAATTAATATTTGGGAATGATTTACTACCAGGATTTAAGGTTCCTGTGCACCCAAAAGGTAGTATGACCACGAGTTTATTCATTGAGTGTTAGATATGATAAACAGCCTGATAGAAACATGAACAAAGACAGATTTTCTTGTTGTTATATTGGTATGGGGTAAGTGTATATCCGTTGATAATTCAAGACAACAGGCACTTACCCTTTCGACCAGAGTGCGATTCCTAAACATGCGCATGCATTAAGTCTTCCTACTGGAAAACAACATAAGGGCGATTCAAACAATTCAAATGAAGACTGGGATCCCTCATTCTTATTACGAAAATTGTTTAATAAGCAAGCCAAGTTAAGTTATAGCGAGTAAGTAAAAAATAAAAGTAATACCTGTAGCTATGGCATTTTTACATTTGATTACATGGAATGTACGTGTATGTAGTAAGTGTGTATGAGTTATACTTATAACCTGACAATTTTCTATGCAAATATATTATAAATAAACCTTGAACATGTTTAAAAGTAAGTTACACAAATACATAATTACGATATTTCAAATGCTTCTCGCAAAAATTTTGAATTCCCGTTAAAATTTGCAATTTTTAGTTTGCATTTAAAACAGGTTTTATTTGCTCATTAAATAATAAATAAACGACAACAGTATACAATCAGATGATGATAGCATTAGATAGGATTAAATTGAAGTTTAACTAATTTAAAGCAATTGACAGATAATTGCTTATAAATTCTCTATATAAATTACGGCTAATTGTGTCTCTGTCGAATTATGATGCTATTAGATATCGCTCTTCCCTACTGTAACATACCACTGGTAATAGATAGATGAAAACTGTGTCAATAAAATTCTAAAAATATTCCCGACAACACCTATATTACCTAATATGTGTGCACGTCATATAGAAATAACTTTCATCTTTCATTCAGAAAGGGATCAAACTAGAAATAAGGTGCAGGTGTACAATATCAAAAAGTCAAACGAAATCAATATATTAATATAGATTGGAGAACGAATGCTTTATCTGTTTTGGGTGTATTTCCCGTTATTTCCGCTGTAATAGATTGTATAGAACTTTCGCTATTGTTCTGTATGACAACATTTTAACAAATTGAATGGAGCTGCGGAGTGAACGTCTAGATAATGATCCCCGTTTTTGAATCGGCGGTGGTAAATAAAAACAATAAATAGTGCTACAATCCTCAAATGAGAGTTTAAAATGTTCGTTTTCTAATTGTGTGATTTTTCTGAAATGCTATAGAAACACATTATTTGTTTAATTCTAAGTTCAAGCCAAATAAAGAAGTGTTAACACTTATTCAAGGTTTTCATCCGTAAAATTAGCTCTCTCTCTGCATGAAACATATCGTTGTAGATGGAAAATGTTCTTTCTACATAGCAACTTGTTGTAGGTAATAATAATCTTTTATTTCTGCGTATTTAGTAGTTAGATTTTGTGTCAATCAATGTCCTTAAATAAAAAATTGTCTGAAAATTTTCAATATATTAACGCTGGTCAATTTATCATTTCACTTCTAGACTTCAATTTTCAACATTGGCGATTATTTTTGCCAATTTTCGGACAGAAATACTTCGGGTATCATCACTTAAACATGCGACAATTTTTTTTAACTAGGTATCGAAATTTTCTGCATTGTACTGGATAGAAGAATGCAACTATGTTTCCTATCTATAGATTTTATTTGTAAAGAGCTATTCTCAATTGCATTTTTCAATAAAAAAAATAATAAAAGATACAAGTCTATTTATAGTAATTTTCTATGACATGTACGATATATTGTTATCTAGTTAGCCTAGGCCGGTTGCGTAGATAAAGAAAATATTGCGATACCATAGCAACAAAAACTAACATATTAGGAGTGTCAGTGTAAAGTTTCACCTCAAAAAGTCAAACCAAAGTTGCACAATAAAATTAAAAAAAAAAAAAAGATATCAGCAGAAATTGTGAAAATCGAAACCCATCATTCAGTACCTGTACTTAAAGGGGTTAAGAGGTAAGCAGATGAGAAGATATGCTTAATACCGTTAGTGATCAATCCCCTTCGTATTCGACCGTGAAAAATACGATTGCAAGCTTTAAAGGGTTAAATTTTTAATTATCCATTGAATATGTGTCCGTCCTCGAAAATGTTGATGCAGTTCATGACAAAATGGATTCCCAAATGACTGAATATTGACCAGTTGCGAGCAAGGATGAATGCATCTTTTCGATCTGTGCTCGGTTTGAAAATGATGCAGACTTCTTAAGTAAGCCGTTTTGTTATTGTGGATGAAACATGGGTACATTTCTACGAATCAGATACAGAGTAACAATAGATAGAATGGAGACACTCTGGTTCTCCAAGGGTTAAGAAGTTTGCGTTCAAAAATCCGATGGAAAAGTTTTTGCTTCAGTTTTTTGTGATTGCCATGAAGTAATCGTGATTGATGTTCTGGATAAGAGTGGAACAATATCTGAGAATTATTATTCGACGTTACTGACCACTCAACGACAAAAAAATGTGGAGAGAAGATGTGGAAAGTTGTTCAAATGATTTTTTGTTTTTGCAGGACAATCCTCCTGCAGACAAATTCCATGTTGCAATGCAAATAATTCGTGATTTAGGGTTCGAATTACTCTAACACCCCCTTATTCACCAGATCTGGACCCGTTCGACTATCATGTCTTTCCTTGACTGACAAAAAGTTTAAAAAGTAGTACGTTTATAGTTTTATTCTTGCAATGACAGTGTTTCAACTAAGAACTTTAACGTACAGAAGTCATAACAAGCATTAACCGTTTTGTTTTAGGACACCATCGGTTAGAAAGCTCCCGATCATGGAAAAACTGCTTGTTCACGAGAATTGTAAAATGAACCAGATACTTAGAACAAAAAAAAACACTTGGACAGTTTCTAATCGGCATAGAAATGACATTTATCGGATTCGTTCTACAAGTTCTCAAATGAAAATTATTGTTCCCGTTTTTTCTGAAATAATTAAAGAACGATTATTACCGGTTATAATTTCATTTGTACATTTACATAAAAAAATCCAGATTATCCTAATAATTACTGGATATGTATACAGGGTGACTGGTAATGAAACGGTCATACTTTACAGCGTGTTAGCAGAGATCATTTGCAATAGATACAGCCCAATTTGCCTTATCCAAAAAAGTCATCCGTTTTCGAGATATTGTGTTTTTTTTCTTCGAAGTTTACTTACTCTCACTCAAACTTAAAATAATGGAACTTTTTCTCAATTTTTCCGTTTGTCCGGCTAGAGGACACCTCAACACATATTATCTATCGGTGACAATTATGTTAAATACTTGGACAAATTAAATTATGAAGCTGTAGACACAATCGCTAAATAAATAGCCACAAAAGCGGCGATTGTGTCTACAGTTTCATCAAAAGCGGAAGTTTTAATTTTTTTCTTTTAATTTGTCCAAGTATTTAACGTAATTTTCACCGATTTATAATGTGTGTTGAGATGTCCTCTAGCCAAACTGAAAAATTGAGACAAAGTTCTATTATTTTCATAAATTTAAGTTTGAATGAGAGTAAGTAGTAAATTTCGAAAACAAAAAACCTTAATATTTCGAAAACGGATGACTTTTGGATAAGGCAAATTGAGCTGTATCTATTGCAAATGATCTCTGCTAACACGCTGTAAAGTATGACCGTTTCATTACCAGTCACCCTGTATATCAATATTAAATTATAAGTAATTACCTTTTGAGCAGCGATTTATTGATAAGGAACAGTCTCAAAGTGTAAATCACCGATTATGATGAAAGTTTGCGAATTTGTAAACCCTCATGGACCGTTACTGAACCGCACTCCTTATTGTGACCAAGATGCACATTTAGACGGCCCAATGTTCCACTGAAGTTGCCCCCAATTTTTTTTTTAAGAATTTCTACGCGGTTAAGGATAGGGAAAAAGTTTCAAAAGCGAGATTAGACCCTTTAAATTTCAAAATTTTTACATTTTGTGAAAAATATTGAGTAGCATCTTGAGAAACTGGATTTGTTTTACAAGAGCAGGCTTTGAGAGATCTGAAGCTTAAAGTGCAGGGTCTACAATATGATTGGCAAATCTCTCAGTTTCAACTTAAATGAAATTGGGCAAACTGGAAGGCACAATGTTGATTTTATCACTTTACGTCAAAGCTTGTTAATTGAGGAATGATTGGTTGAAAATAAAAAAGAAAATAACGTCCATTATACTAACTGTAAATAAAAATTATTTGACAAAATGTAAATTTCAATCTGCGATTTTTCTTATGTAAAATATGAATATTCAAAAAGGCAACAGCTAGAATTGTACCAGATATGCAAAGATAGACAACAACAAGCACGAAATTGGTTATCAATAAACATTCGAAATATTCATTGATAGACTTATTACAAAAAAATAAACATTGAATCTCAGAATGAATAGGAAAAGAAAGAAACCAAATTTATAATTATATAAAGAATCAGGAAACTTCTTTATATGTACTGTATATATATTTTTTTAATAAAAGTTAATCACATAATGTACCTATTTAGTTTTATCATAGATAACTCAATTTTCAAAACGAAGTTGCACAATTTATTTGTTACAAAGTGTTGAACTGAATTATTATCTCATCATCAATGTGATTATGTTGCTATTAATGGAGTTCATACCACTTTAAGTAAGCTACATTACAAATTATATATTAGAGTGCATAGTTATTAAATAGTGAAACTAATCCAATCAACCCTAAGCAACACAATAAAATTGTCTCTCTAAACCTTTCGATTATGTTGATTATTTGAATATGTGCGCCAATGATAAGATTGTTAATGAAATATTAAACCTGAGAGGAATTATTTTATAAATTAGTAGAAGTATGAAAAAAAATGATATATCCTGCAATAACCAGGCTGTTTTGAGTTTGTGCCACACATACATTCAATTTCATTTACATGTTATATTATTATTAATCAATACTAAGTGAAAATATGACAAGAACTATAACAATCTTCATTACTACTTTAATATTGATCCAGATGTAAGTAAATAATTAGCATGATTTATACTTCAATGCCATGCATTGTACTGTGTACTATATACAACACATTAAATTTAAACCAACGAAAAACATTATCTTACATCGTAAATATAGATAAGATAGACTCGACGATTCATTCTGTTTATTTTCATTCTATAAAATTAATATAAGGAATAAAAGAAAATTACTGAAATATATTGAAAAAAAAAAAAACTCACCTCTTGTAAACGATCCAAAGCTCTGATGTGATCAAGGGTGTCGATGCTGGGACTCAAACCTCCATGTAAGCAGAATATTTGTCCATCAACCAACGCCGTCAATGGTAGATAATCGAAGAGATCCGTGAAGAATTTCCAAACGTTGGCGTTTCCATATTTTCTCAAACACTCGTCATAAAAACCGTACACTTGGGTGATTTGTCTCGATTCATGATTCCCTCTCAAAATCGTAATTCGTTCTTTATACCGTACTTTAAGTGCAACGAGTAGTGTCACAGTTTCCACTGAGTAGTAGCCTCTGTCGATTTAGTCTCCCATGAAGAGGTAGTTTGTGTCAGGGCTGCGACCGCCTATCCGGAACAATTCCATCAGGTCGTGGAATTGACCGTGGACGTCCCCGCATACCGTCACGGGGCATTTTACTTCTTGCACGTTCGATTCTTTCGCTAGAATTTCTTTCGCCTTGAAGTGAAAAATTCAACATCAATATTAATCACCTCTGATATAATATGACTAATACTGATCATAGGTAATCAAACTTACATCATAAATGAACTCTACACTAAGAGAAACCTACCTTATCACATAATGTTTTTACTTGATTTTCCGTTAATTGCTTACAGTCATTTAGTTGTTCAATCCATTGGTCTAATTCTTTCCAAACCGCTTTCTCATCCATTGTATATAACTGGTAAATATAAAAATGCAATAAATATATCGATGGACTTAAACGCTAACACATGTATTAAGCTACACTATGAGTATTTTCTACAGCTAATAGATCCGCATAACAGAAACGCTCATAACTCACAAATATGCTCACAAAACACTGAATTTTCAAAATGGCGAACGCCAAAGGGTTTCGGTGATGTCAATTCTAACGATAACAGTGCACTCTCGTATCGGCTTGGAGGGGTTACCGGCGATTTAAAAATATCCCGCCCAAATTTAAAAATAAACCCAAATAATGCATAGGTGTGTACAAAGTAGTTACTTTTTGATTAGCTCCATCCGGATGCGTTACATTACTTTTAAACTTAGTCGTTCCGCTCGAATTCTTCATCTTTTATCGTGTTGAATTGAAAGAACATTCATATATTTATATATACATCAAATAAATTTTGCCATGTCACATCTGAAGTGACAAATTCGTTTGATGGTTGGAAAACTATGAAATAAGATGTCTAGATTTATGTGTTCTTTTCAAATGAGTTAAATATAGTCGGAATGATACTAAAGAAAGTTATAGAAAGCTTTATTTAATGCAAGAAAATGATGTTACTTTTAATGTATATGTTTAAAAACGATAAACATCGGCTCTAATAATATTCGTTGCGTCATCTTTATTTTCTTATCAAGTTTTTTTTTTATTTCAATTAAATCTACTACTCGAAAAT
This sequence comes from Holotrichia oblita, assembly GCA_023690525.1. Taxonomy (NCBI): domain Eukaryota; kingdom Metazoa; phylum Arthropoda; class Insecta; order Coleoptera; family Scarabaeidae; genus Holotrichia; species Holotrichia oblita. The sequence continues at coordinate 24,060,140 of CM043022.1, forward strand.
TCTAGAAAATAGTAACTCTATTATTAGCTAGGCTCGGTTGATAAAACAGCTGACTGTATTATCTTAAAATTTCCGTTTCAATTTAATTCATTTTCCTTTTCATCGCGTGTGTCGAATTGTACGCATCGTGTTTGTGATACAACCAAAATGAACTCTGAATCTTTGCAATTAAAAGGCACCTTACTGGGCCATAATGGATGGGTAACACAAATAGCCACAAATCCGAAATATCCGGATATGATTTTATCTGCTTCTCGAGGTAATTATATTTTATTCTAGGTTATACCTATATTAATTATGAGTTTTCTAAAATTATTCTTCTATATTTAATGTCATCGCGATGTATATAGCATTCCCTTTTAAATTAATTCATATAATTTACATGAGAAAATGCATATTTTTGTTTATAACGCATTTTTTGATGATGAGAAACATTTTATCCACTTGATATTGTTATGAGAGGATAGCGGATATGGGACTGATTTTAAATAATAAAAACAAACATGATTTAACCTAATTTATACAATAAATAATATTTGGATGTTTTATTTTGTAGATAAAACTCTTATTGTGTGGAAATTGACGCGTGACGATGTGCAGTATGGTGTGCCAGAAAAACGTTTATATGGACATTCACATTTTATTTCTGATGTTGTATTATCCAGCGATGGAAACTATGCTCTATCTGGATCATGGGACAAGACACTCGCGTTTGTGGATTTAGCTGCTGGGAAGACTACACGTCGCTTTGAAGATCATACTAAGGTTCGATAAGTAATCAAAATACTTTTTACGAATAACCTCCCATGTTTAAAACAGCTAGAAGAATTTGCTCAGCATCTTTCTCATGGTGAGAAGTTGTAAGTATGGGAGCAATAGAATGTACGGTGTTTTACATCTGATGATATTCCTAATAATTTCTTATATTATAATTACTAAGCTAAATAATGAAAGAATTATGTGTGATTATATATATTTTTCTGATGAATTATTTGTTGATTCTCTCATTATTTTGGTTATTGATATGTTTAAATGAACTAGTTTGAAAATCTGCTATTATAAGAAGTATAATAATTGAATTTCTATATAGGACGTATTGAGTGTCGCTTTCTCTGTGGACAATCGCCAAATAGTATCTGGCTCCCGTGACAAGACCATTAAATTGTGGAACACCTTGGCTGAATGCAAATACACCATTCAAGAAGATGGTCATACTGATTGGGTATCGTGTGTTAGATTCTCTCCAAATCATTCAAATCCTATCATCGTATCTGCTGGTTGGGATCGTATGGTTAAAGTTTGGAACCTCACCAACTGTCGCTTGAAAGATCAACCACTCTGGACACACAGGATACTTGAACACAGTGACAGTATCACCTGATGGTTCACTGTGTGCTAGCGGTGGTAAAGATTGTAAAGCAATGCTTTGGGATTTGAATGATGGAAAACATTTACATACCCCTTGATCACAATGACATCATTACAGCCTTATGCTTCTCACCAAATAGGTAATTATAATAAAATGTTATTTATTAATAATTTTTGCAAGAATTATGATGAAATATTATTTATAACCCTTTGATATTATATGAGAAGGTAATGCGGATATGGGGCTGAATTTTTTTTTTAACATTTCATTTTTATACAGTTTATGGGCATTTTTATTTTATTAATTTTTTCATAGGTATTGGTTATGCCGCTTTTGGTCCGTCTATTAAAATCTGGGACTTGGAGAGCAAGGAAATGGTTGAAGAACTCCGACCTGAGGTCGTATCCCAGAACAAGTAAGCGGAACCACCGCAATGCTTGTCTCTTGCCTGGTCTACAGATGGTCAAACTTTGTTTGCTGGTTATTCTGACAATACCATCAGAGTATGGCAAGTCAGCATATCAGCACGTTAATATTCATAATATATTCTAGCTGACAAATAAAAATTTTGAAATTATTTATTATTTTTATGATAATCCTACTTTAAAATTTTATAAATAGATTGGCTCATTTTGTTCCCGGAAAATACCTGTGAGACTATCTCCTTTACAAATGTGTTTGAGGGCATTTATTAAAACTCTTGCAAGCTTTGCTCAGCTTTGACATTTTAGTAAAATAAACATGAAACCTGGATACAATTCTCTGAGAAAAATGTTGCCATCTCCTTGGGAGAATTGAATTTGGTCGTCCAATGATATCACAATATTGGGAAGCTTTCTAACCATTAGCTATGGACTCGTTAAAATTCACCAAAATTTTGCTGTTTGTGTTTCATTAATGTTTTATAGTATATGTTTTGACGATTTTTCCCCTTCTGTTGTCTGAATTTATCACCTGCCGGTGTTATCAATAATACTAACCAAATCGTTCGGCTTTGAAAGTTTACATATTGGAATTAAAAAAGAAAGTGCGGGAAGATTATGCAGAACAATTTTTTAACTCGAATATCAAAAATAAGCACTACAAAAAATATTCGGAATTAAAATGTAATTATTCCATTGAAATAGACTACTGCCAAAATTGGTCCGCCTCCTTGTAGGTGTATGTAATTTAAAAATCCTGAATAGGAACTCTAATATTACAGATTCAGATTTGTCTGAAAATTTTATTTTAATTGTTGATAGGTGTCGCTGCAATCTATGAAATTATTTTTTTTTTCTTGATTTTTTCGTACCAACAAATTATGCATGCAAGGAAAAATATCACGATTTTTATGTATTCTATGTTGTCCTATTCTTTCAGGGCCGCTGCTAGGTGGGCGTGCACCGCACAAGAGCGGCATTTTCTAGGGGCGGCATCGGCGACAAAAATCATATCGAAAAGGAAAACAAAACATTGTCATAATTCTGCATGTCTACAATTGCGTTGGCGCGAAGGGCGGCATTTCTTACAAGGTACGCATCGGCGACAAAAACATATCGAAAGGAAAACAAACGTCATAATTTGCATGTCTACAATTGTACAAGGGGCGGCGTATTCGGTATTGCACACGGGCGTTCAAACAGCTAGCGGGGGGCCTGTATTTCTTTGACCGTAAGTTTGATATGATTTTTTTCCCACTTTTATTGGGTAATGACGGTTGATTTCATTTAATTTTTTATTTTACGTTTCGATACATATGCAATCGTATCATTTTCTGTTAATTTTATATTTACATATTAAAAATAGGTCGTACCTACATGTAAGAGATGCATGTAACTTTGTAGGTACGACATTTAAATTGAATTTGAAAAATGATACGATTGCATATGCATTTAAAATCGAAAAACAAAAAATTAAATGAAATCATCCGCATTGCTTCAGTAAAATTAGGGAAAAAATTTACTGTATATAATCAAATTTACATTTAAAACAAATTTCATTTCTCAAATTTTCAATTACTAAAAATGATAGTAAGAGGAGAAACTACTATCTACTTATTTAGACGCGAAGGTTGTACCAATATCACGAACGGCGCGCGTTCTTTAAACACCTTATATTCTATTCGAATTTATTTTTTAATACAATTTTGCTGTTAAATACTACACGAAAAGAAAGTAAGTTATAAAAATCGTGTCGTACATTTGCAAATTACTTTGATATAATAAACATAAATTTGTATTTAGAAAAACAAGAAGTAAAGATTCATTACCAGCAAAAGTGGCAGGTGAGCCATGTATTGTATAGAGAGGGGTTTCTTCTGGGATTGGAAAATCTGTGACGTGTAGATGGTTTATCTTCACAACCACGAACACAACAGATGTGTACCATAGTGATTGCTGTTAGAAAAACAAAATAAAAACATTAAAAAATGTATAAGGATAATATATATGTGAAATAAACAGGGGGAATTCAGTTCCAATCCCGTCTTAGAATTCACGCATGCGTTCTGTAATTTGATATGTAAGATATCTATTGAAATGTCGTATAAACCTTATCTAGTTTCAAAGCCTCGGAGAAATTGTTATATTATTGTAACTCCAGGAATGGGTACTCTTTTTACGACGATAGTTGTAATGGCTCAACGGATTTCTGGTTTTAGCGACTTTTAGGAATGCTTGTTTAAACTTAATTTTCAAACAGCAATATTTTTTTGTATTTTTTGTAGAATTTTCTATGAGGAAAATAATTTCTATAAAAATGTTCTAGTAGTACGCTTCGTATTTATTGTAACTACAAAAAACAAAATAAAATGGAAGAAAAATGATTTTAAGAAACAACATATTTTTTTAAGATTTAAAGATTATTTGAAAATTAAGAAATCTGTTGTCGCTAGACTGTGAATACTACTTCAGAATGGTACGAATTGAATGTGCAAGAGAAGCCTAGTAAAATGGTTATATGGTTTATTGAGAAGCCAATCTCTTCAGAATCGAATGTATCAATGACATTCCTCAAAAACATCGCAATTATTGTTTGAAAATATTAGCAAAAACTTGTTTTCTAGGTTATCTACTGCAACTTTTCCGGTGGTTTTGTGTGTGTATTGTGTTCAATGGCTTTGTGACAGCATCATACTGCCTTTTATGGTGAGTCGATCCAGATTTTTAACTCCCTGAAAAATGTCATCGTTCCTCCAGAGAATTGAAACCTCGCCCTATCATTCGCTAACAACGATAGTCAGCCGCCTATAACCACTGCGGCTATCGACCCGTTTGTTAACCATAATATCCGAGCTTGCCTGGTGAATATCTCGCCATTGATTTCCAACTAACGCGTTTTTGAACTGGTATAGATTCTTCTAGGCTATAGATTAATGGATTCAGAACTCGGGGAAGTAACGCCCGTAATAGGTTTAGGGGAACTCCATCACCGCCTCTGTTTTCTATTCGCTAGGGAAATATTGGCTGCCCAAACAATATGTTGGAAGATGATAAGCACTCAAAAGAATCAGCATGAGTAGCAGATCCCAGTAATATCTTGCGACAAATGGTATACATTCATATGTATCTAGGAACATAGGTAGTACGTAATAAATTGTAAGTAATTTATTATACAGAAATTATGTTATTGGTTACATCTCCATCCACCTTTATACTAACCATGTGCGAATATTAAACACTATATTTAAAACAAACGTCAGCGAAATATAATTTTTATATCTGAAAAGATATGTAAATTTTGCCGTACTAACAGGTAGTAATAAATTCATTTGTTTTAAACATATAAATATGAACTTTATTGCTGCTGATATAACGGAAAGACGTAAATCTAATTGTCCACGTCAAAAATAATATATCATGTCAGCATATGCATTTTATATGTTCTGTGTGTTTTTCGAACTATTAATATTGGCTGGATAATTTCAAAGAAAATATACACGACGGTTAGACGCGTTAAAACTAATAAAGTAATATTTCTAAAATTGAAAATATGACCAAAAAGGAGACATTTATAGGAGTCAGTTCGCAACTATTGGGTGAAAGTGCGAAAAAAAAGAGTTGGTAATATAATAAACGGCAGAATAAATTTGGTTTGCTTCTACCAAATTATGTTTTTGTTTAACAACAATATTAACAATATTTCTTTAGTTTTGTTGTAGTTTGTTTTCTTGGAACTATAATATTGTATTTGTTTTTTGGTGACAGGAAGCTATTAATAAAATTTGTAGTTGATTGATGGTTGAGTGGAAATTTTCGTGTTTGCATGTTTTTCTTTTGAAAATTTACATTAACAGATTTTTTGTTTTGATATATAAAATGACGTAGCATAAAAAATATTTAACGATTCTTCTAAAGACGGTGTCTTAAAAGTCATCTCAGAAGTTTTTTTAAAAATAATATTGTGTAAAAAATATGTTCAAACAATCTATTCCATCTACCTATATTATTCTGTTTCGTATATATTGTCATTATACTTTTTCTTCAATTGTAAAAGAGGCAAGGAAAAGTTTTAACCGTATCATGCATTCCTTTAAAGAATGAATGTATAGATTCCTTTGGACTTCTAAGTAATTTTTAAATATTTTCGCCTCTAAAATCAAGTTTTATTTTTTTCTCTATATAATCATAATTCCTAACTAAAAAGGATAGAACTTGTGCTATAAAATAATTGGCATAATTTTCAAATTGGGAATGCAAATTTTTCTACAAAAACGGACAAAGAAATTTCATGTGTGACACCGAAGTTCTGAAATTTTCCTGAAATTTTCTTAAATTGGCGTTTATTCATTATTGTATTATGTGTCTTTATTTCGACTTTTTTATTTTATTCGTAGCATCGCTGCTACGGTTCTACGAATTTCTTTAAAGGTTGTATATTTTCTTGTCTCTGGTATTTAGTAATTAGTGATTCATTCAGAATCAGTTCAGCACCAGTTTCTTGTTTAGATTACAGTAAAAATAGTACATGAACCTATGCATCACTTTGGAATATTTTATCGAAGATAGTTATGCCCGAATCAGATCAAATTTGCAAAGATGGAAAGAAATAGAGGAAAAGAAAACACATGCCGAAATTCAAGCATCGCTAAATATAGGTTCATTATAACAAATTTTTTATGGTATTGTATGCTTTAGTAGATACCAATTATAAGTTTTATAACAGTAAATATTGGAGATCTTGTTCTACCATACCACCACTCTTAGGTACCTAACAAAACTATACCTATATGTATGTATGTATATCTACAAACGAATCTGATGTTAAATATAAATAAATAGGAATTGATTCTAATCAGCCAACTCATGTTCAAGATCAATGAGGTACATACATTTTTATAACTTGTTATCTAAACTATCAATAAATAAAATATACTATTTTACAAACTTGCTTTTCTATGTACAGCATCTACTTCTAAGATATTAAAATTGGTTCAAATCCTGATACATTTCTGCGGAAAATGGAATCACATTCTTGGGCAAAATAAATAAATAGTAGACAATAATTATCTATTTGATAATGTATGATTTGAGTATCCATAGGACGTCCATTAACGGACGTCCGATGGATATTCAGTAACGGACGTCCGATGGATATTCAGTAACGGACGTCCGATGGATATTCAGTAACGGACGTCCAGTGGATGTCCGTTTTACATCTATGGACGTTCGGACTACTTTTGGACATAAAATGGATATCCACAGGACGTCCGATGGTATCTGGGAAGCAATATAGTTATACATTTATCGTAAGAATTCATAAGGGAACAAAAAGATTCCTGATCGTTTGTTTTTTTTTGTGAGAGGTTATCTCATGAAATTTGTATGTCCAACTTAAAATTTTTAAGTAGCTAGTGTCAGTATTTTGATATTATTTCAATGTTAGTTAATATAAAAATAAAGTTAAATAAATTACAATCATATAATTTAGCAGTAGCAACTGGACCAGTATTACCAAACATACTCAATAAAGTTGTTGATGCAATCGAAGAGAAAATAAAAGACAAATCACCGAATGTAAAATCCGGGAAGATCAGTGCTCTGATATTAGAAATTTCGAATCTATCGCTAATTCTTTTAAAGAAAATTTATTTATGGGATAAATTGGTATTGAGGTAGTTTGCTGCTTTCATTGACCTAAGTGGAAATACTTCAGGAATTGAAAAATAAGTATAGAAAGATCATAACATAGAAGAACTTTTATAAACTGAACTAATAAAAAGGATTCAGATTGTTTAACAGAAGAAATTAAAACATTAAATACACAAGATCATAACAAGAACATACATATAAAAATAATAAATATCACCAGTCACAATTCAATCAGGAGAATTTTCAAATGGTAACCCAATGTAATCGAGTATTCCAATCTAAATTAAAAATATTGCTTAACAACCTAATGATTTTTTGAAAAGTCCATAAATAATACTATACTTAATAGTATCTATGGGAATTATACGTTACAGATAACAAGGGAGTTCAGAGGTTATGTGAGATAGTCAAACGTTGAAAATGTTATAATTTATTGTTTTATGATTCTAAGCTACAAAAAAACCACTCGACGTTTATGTATTGTTCGAGCTTGAAGTTACCTATAAGTTTTACTTCTAAGCTTCCAAAGCTCATCACACTTTTCACAAACTTTAAGAGACCGCTAAATGCTAGAAATGATACAACTTGTCGTTTTGTGTTTTTAGACCACCAAAAATCGAAACTCATCATTTGACCACGTACTATTTAAATTTTATTTAACCTTGACGTGACATTTTCCGAAGTTCTTCACATTTTTCGTAAACGGCGAGCAGTGGTCAAATGTTAAAAATGTTGCTATTTACTTGCTGTATTAGTTTAGTATCTATTTTGGGTATATTTTATATAATTTACATCCTCTAAGTGACACGGAAACTGTTCTAGAATACTTGCGGAGTTCAGCCTTTATTAGAGCAATACAATTTAATTTTTCCAATCTTTTACTTCTACCATATTTTTTATTTTATTAATTTAGTAGGTATAGACATTTTTTGGTGATTTTATACTGTGGTATTTCTCGACGTTTTCATGTTACGTCATGGTACACCGTTATATGGAATCACCACTAGTTTGCATAGACGAATTGTCCATGCTATATCGGTATCTGGTTACCGACCTGTCTTAGTCGATGAACGGCGTTGCTACTTCTCACCTTGTCCGATAGAGGACATGGGTTTAGAATTAGTCTACTGTCGCAGTCGATATATAATATATGTGAAAATAGCGAGTAACGATAAAATTACGTCTTTTTGCATTTGGAGGAACGCTGATGAAGTCTGATAGACCGAATCCACGTTGTCCGTTTCTAAAGCTTGATTTATTTCCATTACTCTTGCTTTAGTAGGATGATTCCAATAATATACTATGAGTACCTATTAAAAATATGTTTTGGTTTATTTCATTAGTCAAAGGTACCTTTGTCTTCAGCAATCAAGTATCAGGTTTTCCTAAAATCTAATTAGCTTGGCGTTGGAATATACAATGGAATAATCTTCTATCAGCAGAAAATATAGTAAAACCAGTTACAAGAACGATTTAGTTTATCTCTAAAACTGACAATTGAATTTAATGGTGAAAAATTCAAAAACAGCTGCATGTAAAAAATGTTGTGTTGGTTGCATACTGCTAAATATAATTGAAACATAAGAAAACATACAAAGCTTTTGAAGCTTTTTTAAAATTAATGTTGTCATTACTCGTAATGATAGTTTCTATGGTCTCGTATTCTGAAACCGTTCTCAAATAATATCGCTTTTCTCGATGTTGTTTCATCAGTTACTTCCTTACGGCTAAAACTCGCGTTTTAAGCCGTACGTTTATTTCATTCATGATGGACTTTAATTCGACCGGTACGCTGTGTTACCTGTGGAAAAAGATAGGTAGTATAGTGCTTGAAAGTCGGTTTAAAAACCGGACCCCACCGCGGTGTACTGTCCTGTCATGGCTACCGCATTGGCGGCGGGTCTCCTAAAGAATAAGAAACTACACTGTAGCTCCCCTTGAGTTATTTTCACTCGAAGAGCGCGTACAGTTTAGTTTACTATAGACCGCGGCGATCGTGGGATAATAATAGAGGCATACAGAGACTGTCAAGGATTCTGAAAATCCGTGTATTCGCAAATGTAGTGTATTCCGTGCAATGTGTGTTAATACCTATTGGCATTGTATTAAATGCTGAAAGGTAAGACAAAGTGGTTTTAAATATATAAAAGAACGAGTACACGTTAAATTCTTGTGATTCGTTAATGAAGTGTAATATTCGTTTATTTTATTTTTGTTACTTCCTATAGTGTACCTAGTGTGTCAAAACGATAAAAATTGCCGTGGAAAATCGGGGTTTTAATAAGCGGGAAAGTTATTTTACCTCTTGTTTAAGCTCTAAAATTGTAACATAACATCTTCCAATTAGATTTCTAATACATCTAGTGGGCTATAACCGAAAATATCAGTGATATCAATCCTAATTTTCACACAACACAACCTAAAAAAAAGATGTCAAGTTAAGTGTTTCGATCAAGTGATTTTGTATAGAGAAGATCTTTGCAGTTTGCTTTTTTCTCTTCCTTTTGGATGTGGAGTTTACGATCTTCGCGGAATTTTCACTTGGAAAAATCGGCGACAGGAATGTAGAGTAGAAGGTAAGTGTTTAAAGACGCGACTAAGAAAAAAACGACGACGATACGATGAATAGAAAGAGACGAGGTGATGTTTGCGCTTACACGTATGTACCCATCATATCAGGAAAAAAGTATCTGCATGTTTTCACGTACTTCTTAGGCTAGAGGAGACAAGTCGCATATAACAGTGTGTGCGCATTGAATTGTAGCTTTATACGGCATACATGTTTGGAATTGATTGAGTGATCTTGTGGTATGTTCCGCGAGCGTTTAAAACATATCTTCTCTAATATGCTCGAGTGTACCGTTTTGTTTTTAATAGCTAATCTTAGCGTGTTACTGGATATTTTGTGTAATTTATTCTTTTCCGGGAATTCGAGTGTACGATATTTAAAAATGTGTTGTATTATTGAAAAACTAAAGTAGATAATAAAAATTACTACAAAATGGACTTCCTGGTTTGTCATTAAGATACGTGGAGCTGCTATAATATTCTGCAATAGTTTTTAAATAAAAACATGTACGGTGTGGTGAAACTTGAATTGAGGAAAAATAAAATTAAGTACAAATTTAAAGAAAGTAATTTTTGATAATTACATGATCTTCCTAAAATTTTCTAACCACTAGGTTTTAAGCAAAAATAAACCGTCATCTTTGACTAGTTCTATTTGCTCCAAATTGTTGCACAGTAGAGATATCAACATTGTAGTTTGCATCCTCTTGAGATTCTATTCATACTTAATGGGTTGTGGTTTACAGTAGGTACATCTATGGGTACAATTGAAAAATCTGTAATAACAATCCTTTCCATTTTAATTTTGTTAGTTGCAACGAATGCATTTTCTCTTTCAAATCAAAGACTTTGGTGGCATATTAGATCTCCTACCAACCTCCATTTACAACGAAACTTGTTCGTTTCCTTTTAAATACCGATGATCTTTTAATTCCTGATATTTCCTGATATTTTGAATGCACAATTCAAAGCAGTGTTGGAGATTTCGTACCATGTTTTCAAATATAGGTTGTTGCAAAGTTGGAAAGAAACGAATACATTTTTAATTCCGGAATTGTAGTACCTACATGAATCGTTTTGAAAAATTGCTGGTTTCATCAGATCCCAGATGTATCCATTATTGGGGTGAGTAAGCTCCGGGCTATGTGAAGGATAACTAAAGTCTGTTTTTTGGGAAGTGACTATGTCACCAAAATAATCTCTAATTATTCTCAACGATTGATCAGCGATGTGTAATAACAACTCTATTGATCAACAGAATCGTCTGAGGTCCTCTGTAAGAAATATCAGAACTTGCTGATATGGTAACTCTTTGTTCATGAAGCGGCGTTTCAATGAGAATTCCTCAGGAAGACTATACTCAATGTCAAACATTAATCAAGAACACATCGTCTTCATAAATGTAAGCCAGGATCCGAGAACAGTAAACTAAACGTTGTGGTTTATCATTTTGGTTGAGTTTATAACACATTTGAATTTTACCATCCACAGATTGTCTTTTTATATCCAGTTTTATGACAGTTCTTTGTATGCTTCTTTTCGGTGATTGTAGGACTTGTAGCATTACGCCTTTGTGATTTTTATTTACTCGAAACATTTTAAAACATTGCTCAAATTGAGATCCAACTCATTTAGTGTTGGATCCATTATTTCCGCCAAACTCGTATGAACGATTATATGCTTGACATATAGAAGTTTCTTTTATCAGTTGTGAGCCTCTTATTTACAGATACTTTTAGAACCATAACTCAATTTTTTCAAATGGCATCCCCCATATTTTATTTGACAGAGGGGACAAAATCCCCGAGGCCCGATTAAAATAAGCAACTAGAGATGTTGTCTCATTATGCAAGGTTGCTGAATTAATATTTAAACAACACCCAAAATACTCCTGTAGCCATATAATTCAAATACTTGTTTTACAAACTTTAAATTTAAATGATTATTTTAAAAACTTGCATAATCACTTTTATGAACAACAATTATTAAATTCGCACCATTACCAATTAATTAAACTAATTTTACACAATTATTTCATTTTGCGATTGCATCACTACAATAACACCATTAATGCAGGAGGTGTAAGAATTAGGCCGATGCATATTAAAGATGGTAATATTTAAACACCAATAAATAATTTTGTATTAGTTTAAGTTTTAATAAATTAATATTTTAATGTTTGTTTAAATTTGAGCAATACATTTTTGTTCTTTGTTAATAAGAATTAATTTTAATTTAGTTTATTTCATGCTCATTATACGAATTTTATGTATTCCTTTAGTTTATGGTAATTGTATATTTCACGCGCGCCAATACCTGAGACAAAGATACTGAAAATTGTTTTGTGATTTTTGGCACAAAGATTATGAATATCCCATAAATCACTTTAAAACCAATTTCATTTAATATATTGGGAAAATCTTGCTTACGAATATTTTTTATGCACTAACTTACCCATATAACTAAAAAGGTAAGTATTATATATTATTTGTGCGGAAGATTTAACATATATTTCATACCTATATGGGGAAACGCATTGACGGACTTTCTTAATATATTTAATAGTATTTACTTAGGTATCTATAATAAAAACCAAAGTACAAGTTATTCTCTATTTATTCCGCTACGCATTTCATATATTTAAGTCGGTATCCGATCAATATTAAACGAGATAAACGGATAAATACCTAAACGAAACCAAAATAACAATGTAAATCTTATGGGCGTATATGAATCCTTTGCCTATTCTAGCTCTATCTCACTTGTGCAACCTCTCACTTCAATGTTAGAGTCAATCCGTGAACAGAATGCGCTATCCATATAATAATACATCCATGCCCCATAGTTCTACATAACCTCACCTATAATGGTTTTTCGCGCGAACTCAACATGCGATCATGTAAAAATTCCGTTCTAAGAATTTTACAACTTTTAACAATAATAATTTCAATGTCATGATAAACAAAATTTTAACATGTTTTTTGACATAGTGAAGTGTTATATCTTTATGAGTACCTGGATTGTTGTTGTATTTTATATTCACTACCATAGTTGTCTATGATTTTTATGTTGTAACATAGTTATTTACACTGATGCTTTTTTGCTTGCTTCAACACTCTTATGTAAGTCATTTTTATAACGATTCTTTTAATTCAAGCATAATTCTCTGTCTATCTTGCTATTGTAGAATCGTCTTCTGAAGATGAATTTAAAAATAAAATTCGAAAGCTTAAGGTATAAAAAACGAGTCTCTTGTTTTGATTTATCAAAGGTTGTATTTATCTTTAGGGTTACCGATGAGGACTTCGTAAACGTCCCAGAACTGTAAATTATTCTGAGATCTAGCTCTTTGAAGATTTTACTCAAACCTTTAGTGATAAAGGGAGCGTAAAGGGAGGGTCACAACGGGTGAAGCTTTAACATCCTCTCTGAAAAGTCGTAGATTCTTTCACAGTTTTCTTATAATTAAACTTCCTAATTAACTTATAGATATACTTTGAAGCTCTTCTCATACCTCGCCTTGTTCAAAGCTAAACTGAGAAGTCTATGGACCAAAAATTCAGGCTTGCCATTTTGTGTTGAACACAATGATGGGAATCTGAAGGAATGTAGCGAAGTGTACTGGTTTCCTTTCTATACACGTCAAACTCTAATCTATTGTTATTTCTAATTACTAAAGTATCTAGTAAGGGTAGCTGATCGTTTTCTTCTCTTTCACAATTGAACTTTATGGTTTCGAACCGATTATTTAGTCTATTGAGAAAATCGTCAATATTACATTTTTTAGTATCAAATATAGCGAAAATATCATCCACATACCTCAAGCACACCCTAGGAAGGTATTCGCTCTCCAGATTCTAAGTCCTTTTCAAAACGGCTCATGAAAAGGTTAGCCAGAAAGGGCGACAAGGAGTTACCCATTGCCGTTCCTTCCCAGCTGTTCGCAAAAACTCCCGTTGAATTGAAAAATGTTCTGTTTCATACAGATGTCCGTTAAGCGAATATATTCCTGGACACATTGTTGACTCAAACTATTTTGAAGCAACAAGTCCTCGAGGTATGTCAAGGTGTCTGGGATCGGTACACTAGGAAAGAGAGAACTAACATCAAATGAAATCAATACTTCACCCTCCAGCAACTGAATATTTTGAATTTCTTTAATAAATTCTAACGAATTTTTTACTGCAAAAACTAGGTTGCTGTATTGGCAAATTATTAAATTTATTGGTCAGCCATTTGGAAACCTTATAAGTTGGTGCGTCAATTGCCGAAACAATGGGTCTTACCGACTTGCCAAGTTTGTGAATTTTATGTAAACAAATATACAGTGGTTTCATTAATGATTAAAACCCACGTGACCTCTTTTAGATATGCAACCCATTTAACACTATGGTACTATAGTAAAACTAAAATTCCTGCAGAAATTTTTATTTACATATTGACAATTAAAATTTTACAGGTTAGGTTTATATTGTAAATTGTAAATAATCACGATTATTATGTAACGGAAAATTTATTACAATAAATGTTGAAAGTGGTTTCCTTTGTTATCTAAACATATATTTACTCTGCGTTTTAAATTTTCAAATACATTTTGCAGTTCTTCTATGGTGATATTATTTATTTCTTCTCGTATAGCTGCTTGAAGTTCCTCTAAATTGTGTAATCTATTTCTGAAGACTTTATTTTTTAAATTGCCAAAAACATGTAAATAATACCTGTCTGGTTTGCTAATTTTGGTACAGATTTCTGCGGACTACGTTCCATTCTTTCACGGATATTATCTAAGACATCTTCACTTAATTTTGTAGGTCTGCCAGTAGATTTCTTTTTTGCAAATGCAATGTCTTTCTTCAAAACGATGAACTATAAGATGCCTGTAGTATTTCAGTGCATCGTAATCAATATCAAAATCTGGGAACGCCTCAGCGAATTGCTCTATACAACTTGGTAGAGAATAATTCCAATTCCCTTCATCGTCTCGCGTACCACTTCTGTAATGTGCCTTTAAAATAAAGGCATCATGCTCCGGTGCAAACATCATTATGATAAAACCCGAAACAACAATTTTTGTTTATTGTCATTACAATTTATGCACTACAAACTTACCAAGCACACAGGGTATTATTTCCTGGTACTTAAAAAAAAAACTTTTGAGAATTAACGAAAATGCACGAATAAGATAAAGATTAAATCAACGAGGTAAACAGAGGCGTATGAAAACTGTCAAATATCGACTTTGACTTTGCAACTTTCTGGTTAGAAAGCTTAGGGATATTTTTAGTTGACCATCATATTTGTTTACGTCATCTTACGTCAGAGGTCACGTGGGTTTTAATCATTAATGAAAGCACTGTAATTTAGGGATAACAGGATTGGAAACATGTAGCTTACGTCCAACATCGACAGTAACAAGGTTGTTAACAAGCTTTAAACACATTGTTGACGTCTCTAATCATTTTCGGTAAAGGATTTTTTGAAATTGACTTATAAGGACCACTACTCAACAGGTCATTAACCCGATCATAATAGTCCTCTTTATCTAAAATAACAACCTTGTTCCCTTTGTCAGCTTTCAAATAAAAACAACCTTTTTCCCGCAAAGTTTTACAAATGTGGGAGATATCTAAGATCCACGTTGAAACGGGATACCCTGTACATCGAGAAGCGAATTACGATGAAATTGGCCTTGCAGTTAGAAGACGACTGACGAGGCCGAAAAGGTCGAAACTGCGTGGTTCGTTTTTATAGAAATTTTCTAAAAAATTATAGAAAAAACTCTTTAAAAACATCATAAATACTATTTATTACTCATGATTTCATCTCGTGGAGCTGGAGATTTTTTTTAATTGTTGTAAAATTTCTAACTCGAAGCGTGCATAACTTGAAAATCCCAAAAGCAGTATATTCACGGAGGACCGTATCCCTTGTATGCAGTAAAACTCTCTCACTAAATTAAATTAAGTAATAAAAGGCTTCTAAGGCAATTAAGAAGCATTTCCAAATATATTTATCACCGCTGGCCCCAGTAATTTAAAGCGTATAAAGTTTCTGGAACGACAATCATCTTGCTCTTTCCTCATTTAATGTAATGAAATTGCATGAATACGATGTGGTAACTACCTTACAAACGTATACGAATATGACATTAGGATTCTTAATGGCGTTATTTCAGTTTTCAAGGTTTAAATATTCTACCAACTCAGGAATTAATGTAAATTTACATCGCCGGCAGCAATCTGCGAACGTAGTTTGGCTAAATGTGTTACTGAAGATAGTTTATATGATTATGTCAAGTCTGGTTTAGTCGTTTGGTTTTTTTAATCTTATTTCATAAAATTAACACGTCCAAACTTACTGATGTTAGAACATGGCGTATAAGCATAAATTATTATATTTATCTGGGTAGTAGACGAATGGGAAGTGTATTTAAGTGTGATCGTGAATCGTTGACGCTGTCAGCAGAACAAAAATAACGTTAGGGATAAACATTTTTGTGGATTACTTGGACATTTTTTAATCATGAAGATCTGCAACTGAAAACCAAGTTATATAAGGAATTAGGTCTTAAAAAGGTGGCAAAAACGCATTCGATAGGTCACTTCAGAGACGAATTTGACCGACATTAAGCGAGATACTGAGCATTTCCTAGCAAGATTCGTTACTGTGGATGAAAGCTGGGTTCACCATTAGGATCCTGAATCAAAAAATCATACTATGGAATGGAGGCACAAGGATTTACCACCCCCTCGAAAGAGCAGCAGCATCTGCGACGAAGATTATGGCTACAAATTTATGTGATGCCGAAAGAGTTCTCCTTATAGACTATTTACCACGTGGTCAAATTATAATTGGGAATATTATGCTGCTTTAATTTCAAAACTGGTGGTGTGCTGTTTCGTCAGAGTGTGACAATTCCTCCTACCCACAGGAGCTGTCTTTCAATGGTCGCAATTCCTAATGAAGATTTCGAAATTTTCTAACAGCAGCCCTATGCTCCAGATTTGGGCCTTAATAACTTATTGACACGTATCCGCCAAACTCAAAGGACACCTTCCTGGGATTTACTTTCGGGACGATGAGACGCTGATGATAGAGCCGAACAAGTGGTTTCCAGTACAAGACAATTTGTTTCTAAGGGCGTTAAAGCTCCATCGTTATACCGAGTGTGCCAACATCTTGAAGGACTATGTTGAAAAATAGAAAATTCCACCTTTCCAAGTCGTTTCATTCTATGTCAAGTGCAATAATGTCTGACCTGTCCTCGTACTTAGTGAGCTCACAAAAAATTTGATCAACCAGAGCTGCGTTTGACTGGGAATATTTACTCCACAGAGTACACGTTAATAGCGTTTTTTCTTGTGTTTTCTTTTGCTACTACAAATTTTATTTCAGAAAACTTATATCGTTTGTAAACGTTGGATCTTTCAAAGCAGCCACCTCTTGAGTTTCAATTAATCCAAAAGATTGTTTCTTCCAAACAATATTCCCTAAGCTGGTAGCTTCTTCCTTTACTTGCGTCGTTCCTCTGCCTTGCCTTTCTTTCTAGAGCTTTAAGGAAGAACTGGAGAACAACAGGACTAATTACTGCTGTAGAAAACTGTAAACGAAGACGGTCCATAATGAAAGATTAATGAAGTCATCCATAACAATATGGACATGGGCCCTGCAATGTTTCATTATTTCGCGCTGTAGTTGGCTCTCATGATTCTGGGAAATCTTTTATAACTTCCAAAAATACTCATCCAAACAGATTGCACAAGTTGTACTCCCTGCACTGCTGGTTGGCGTATTATTCAGTATGTGAGCTTTAAAATGTATTCTAGAAAAATCATTTATAATAGGACTGCATTTTCAAGTGCTCTAATGTAACAGTACCCAGTAAGGAAGACCTGAATTGATCATTTATCCAACTTACTGCCATGGACTATGGTCTCTTGAAGGTTGAAAAATTGCCAGGATTCTTCTCTTAATAACTCCTCAAGAACGGAAAAGACGCAGTGGTAAACAAAAGAAGAATTATATCTGAAAACATTAAGGAGCTGATGGATAAACGATTGGTCCAAGAACATAAAATCAACAAGAACTCCTTAAGCTGTATCTAATCGTTTAGAAAACTGATTATTTGCAATTAAAAGGGTTTGTAATTTGCCAGTAGTAATTTATTCTGTTGTCATGCCCGAAGAGGACAAGAGTGTACAAGAGTAAATTTACCAAAAAATGCTGATGAAAGCAACAGCATAATTGCTGTTTTAAATAACGTACCAGCACACAGACACATTGAAGAAGAATTTCAAGGAGTAACAAATGTTTTGACTGAGACTGTGTTGGGGGTGCGCCCTGGTTCGTCAGGATTATTCAACTACAGACGTAGTTGGTCGTTCCCACATTCAACGACCACCTAACAGCATTTGCCACCAAGACCTTTGAGACGACGGCTGCCTCAAGCAACTCGCTGATTTCCCGTTTGGCTGAGCTCGTCTCGGATCGGCCTCCGCCCAGGGTGATAATCCAAAGGACTATCGACATCGCTAACGATACTAAGACCACCTCAGCCATCAGCGCTCACAATGCCGCGAGAGAAACACTACCGCCTATCTCCCATTAAATTTTCAAAGTCTGAAGAGCTTTTAGAAAAGACGAAAGGGCTAAAGGAGGAATCGCTCAGCCTTAGCAGAGAAAAGTAAAAGTATCGGAAAGAGTAATGATATGTAGGTTGGTTCCTTATAGTTTCATAACAAATCGGATTTAGAAATTTGAAAATAAAGAAATATGTTTGTTTTTGCGTTTAAATTTAATTATTTTGCCTAACAAAAATGTATTAACAAAATTATTTTCAAATAAACTAGAAGACTAACGAAATTTAAACAATTTTCAGTTATAGTAAGCAAACACATATAGTATGTGCAGACGACGCAAACATCCGCACACATCGACTATACAAACACATCGATATGAGACAAACAGTGACTAATATCAGTTTGCGCAAACAGTAACCAGTCCGATAGGGGTTCTAAATCGTCCCGTCAGCGATATATCCGGGGCTAATATGATTTGGTTTTATCCCCAGTCGCCTTAGATTATACATGCGGATACAGCAGGCTACATCCTGCGAATACTGTAGTACCATCACACGACTTTAATCATTCTATTTCTTCTTTCCACTCTTCTTATCCTTACCGCCCTTGCCTTTGTTTTTATCGGCGTCCTTTTTTCCCTTACCATCTTTTGCGGCGCGTTTCTCAAATACTACATCAGGAATAGGATACAGTTCGGTTTGCATCTTTGGAAAACCTGGAAAAATTGATTATTGATGATTATTAAGATTAAGTGTGTCCTCACCTTGTTGTAGACCCTTAACAAAATTAATCAAGTATACCATATCAGTGGTGTAACAATCAGGTTTCGGTTGATGCCGCACAGCATAATCAAGAATTTCTTCATCTTCTCTCATTGGATAAAATTCGTTGGAGCTAGAACTGGGTGAAATGACATTTCCGCTCATGCAAGTTTGCTCTATCTGTTCCGGTGTTTGGTGTAATTTGACGTCGTAGATATCTCGTTCCCTTTCTATTTTTGCGCCTGGTCGACGCAATCTAATTTCTTCAAATACGGATAATTATCTTCCCAATACTCGTAAATATCATCCACTAATAAGTAAATTGTTTTGACATGCATTAAACGTAGAGCTACCAGATAACTGAAATAATCTTGAATTGGTAAGAAACGTCTATGATCATACTGCCAATACAAGCTGTATTTTTCGGATCTCCACAAGGCTGGATATCTATCGTAGATATTATCCATTAGATCACTGAACTCAGGGTTCTCCAAATGTTCGATTTTGATGACGTCTTCGTAGATGATTTCAGAGCTGAGTTTGCTGACTGTAACAAGATTGATTTCCATATTTCTCCGAATAATATGCAATTAGTTTTGAAGATCGCAGGGAATTTAGTTAAATTTAAACGCTTTTGACGTTCCGACTTGACAATTTGTGTAAACTTAAAGGTCAAAATTAGGAACATATTTTGTGTGAGCACTCCTAAAAACATCTGCCACTTTTCAACTAACAACCTGCAGCGAGTACTCTGAAGTGGTGATGATTTTGTACCATTTTTTCTGGGCAACTCATTAACCTCTTCGGGCCCAAAACATCAAATCCCAAGTCAATCACACTTAATATAGTAACCACAGTTACAGTTTGCAATTCTTGCTGTCTAATTTATAGACGACATAAAATGAATTCGTGTATAAAACATGATCAATTTTACCAACTGGTCGCATCTACTTTCCATTTTATGTGATTCCAAATTTCCAGTCTTATTTTAAAGACACAAAATGTATTGACAAATTTTGGTCGTGTGTTGACAGTGACATTTATTTTATAAAACTGTAAACAAGTTATAGAGATGTCGCTTATACTATCCAGAAAAGGAATCTCAAATGAAAAATTTAAATGAGAATCCAAAGAATGAGGTTTTAGTTTCTCAAAATGTTGTGCGTGCCGAGAGTAGTTCTTTTACGTTTTCCTTATGACTCTGATTTATTGCTTGTATGAAAATAGTTGCAAATGTTTTTCAATGTCATTTAAAGTTATCCTTAAATTGACGTCTACAAGCAGTTGTCTAATTTGTGATCCAATCAAAATTCCCCCATTGATCTTTGCCTCACTTCTATTGTCTACTTTATTCCTGCCCATAAGTGGAAATTCAGGAAAAGAGATAAGTGTATAAAGTCACAAAATACACACTAATTTGTCTTTTATACTGGAATAACATACGAGGGGGTATGATAAGTTCTGTGTTCAGGAAACACTGCCCCCTTTCCCCCTCCCGGTGTTTAGTTAAAAGTTTTTTTGGTGTGTAGTGGGTTGAAGTGTTTAGTGTTCTACTTCTGCACCAAGTGATCCAGTGAGGAACTTTTTCATCTAGTCTATATATTTCTCAAGATAATCGCCTTGTAGCTCTATACAATTGATCCAATGATGTTCTAATCCATCCAAATAATAAGATTTTTCGAATGCTGCAAATTAGGCCTCTGTTCTTCAGTTCACGCCAACCGTTTTCCACCAAAACATTTCTTCATGTTTGGAAAAGAAAAAGTCATAGGAGGCCAAGTCTGGCGTTATCGTGATGGAAGAGGATTTTTTCTTTGTTATCTAGGTGTATCTTTTGCTATGTGTAACTCTTTACTTCAACGTCGAATCGGTCCAATAAATTGGCATAATACCGACCCATTATGGTTTCTCTTTCTTCTCCAAATAATCAATTAAGATGATGTCTTTCGAATCCCAAGAAATCCTCGCTAGAACTTGATGGTAGTTGTCGATGGTACATGATCGCTGTAAACTGCTTGCAACTTTTCACTGATTTTTGAACACGTTTTTTTTCCCCATCCAATAAAAGAAATCTAATCACTGACCGGTAATGTTTTTTCTTTCCATTATTGCAAAAATACCTACACTAACTCACCTTCGACAGCTATAAAAACTAAAGTACCCTATGAATCTCGCTTAAATTTTGACAGACGTGAAATAAAGAATATTAGTCACAGTCGGTAAGGCAGGGTAAGGTCAGGTATCCAGCCAACAACAAATATATGTAATCCTACTGGCAATTTTCAATCCCATCGTTCCGGAAATAACAAATGCTGAAAGATAATAATAGTGCTGTTTTTGTGCCTTCCACCGCCTACTTGAGTACGTTTAATAAGACACCACAAATTTTTATTGGGCATCATTATGGTGTCGCATTCTTACCGACTAAACCACCCCCTTCCACATTCTTCAGCCTTGTCCTGAGCTGCGTCAGTATTACATACTTCAAAACAAGGCATATCTATCTCCATCTATTATTCCTTCGTCTGGTTTCGTGCTCCTTGTTACGCATAATTGTTTTTATTGTGTCGTATGCTGTTTGTCCTGGCATTAACACTAGGTCGTGTGCTACTTGCTAGCTTGCCGTTGTGAATTCCTTACGGGTTTCTTATTTGTAGCGAGTTTCCATCTATTCACAGATGAAGAACCACCAATTCACACAACATGGGCATCTATCCGATTCCATTCTTCCTCATTTGTGTAGATATTATCGAAAGCAGACGTGTCCCGATAGCGCTTGCGTTAGATGATAATCTACCTCACTGACTCCGATGGGTCTGTTTATTCAGGCTTTGCTGTTAGAGATAAGCTTATACGTCCAACATCCGTAGTTGGCTTGGTTCTATTTCATTTGCCATCTACACAACAGCTCCGTCATATCGTCCTGCTTAAACATCCCTTGCAAGTTCCAACGGAGGAAATCCCACGATGAATACTGCCGCAGTGGCCGAGGTGGTTCTGTATGCGCAAGACACTGTATTGCAAAGGGTTCTATGGAGCTGGGTTAGTTTGGTTAAAAGCTTCGCGTTACCCGTCAGCTCCCACCGTATACCACACTGGCCAAAATTTTTCTTTTGGATGTGCGAGGTCATGTTAGGCTTTAAGCTGGACAGGGCAGCTATATCATGTACACTACTGTGCATAATTAAGAGACCACCTTAATAGCAAATACTTATTGCATTACGGCACATATTATCTGTGTATGTATTAGTGAGTTCGTTTCCTTACATTTAGTTTATAATGTTCAACATAATATAGACTCGAAATTATCCAGGTCTAGGAAGAGCTGTATTTGCACATGGATATCCGCAGACAAAAACTGCCAGTGCGCATGAGCCCAGTAAAGTGATTTCTTTTTAAATTTGGAGCAGGTCGTGGCTTAATGATATTTAGTGTCGTGCGGATGTGGTATAGTGCCCTAAGTGCGGTCATACCGATTTTTTTATATTTTAAAAATTTTGTTGATTAGAAACTGGCAAGCTTCAATTTCTTGTTTGTTAATGGTAAAATGAAAATGTTTTGTGTAGGTTTTGGAATTATACCGAAGGTATCGATTCACGATCGCCATATGGTTTTTTTTTTTTAAGAACAAGGCTACAGTCAACGCGAAATTGCTGTAGAAGTGGGATGTTCGAAAGCTGCTGTTCAAAAAATATTACGCAAGTATGCAAACATGGGATCAGTAGAACATCAAAAAGGCGCTGGAAGACCTAAAAAAGCTTAACGAAACAGAAGATAATTATTTGCACCTTAGTTCACGGCGAAATCGCACTAAATCTTCACCAACATTTGCGAGAAACCAGAAGTGTTGTAGTCCATTCGTCGACAATTCGCAGACACCTCATTCAGCAAGGCCTTAGAGGCTGCATAGCACAAGCAAAAACCTTTACAATATACAAAAATATATAAAAATTGGACATTGGAAGATTGGTCTCGCGTGTTATGGACGGATGAGTCCAAATTTGAACTTTTTGGATCTGAAGCATTAAATCCCGACTGTCTCCAGCCTACCATAAAGCATGGGGAGGTTCTGTTCTTGTGTGGGGGTGTATTACCTCAGCAGGAGTTGGCCCGTTGCTCAGAATTGACGGACGTCTTACAGCCGAACGTTATTTAGATTTTGTAAGAGAGCATGCAATACCTGCTGGACATCGTCTTATTGGCGAGTACTTTATTTTCCAACAAGACAACGATCCGAAGCATAGTGCTCGGATCGTAACACAATATTTGAATGAGTTAGCGGAGCAAGGTGTTGCGGAAACTATGTTTTGGCCGCCTCAAAGCCCAGACCTCAACATCATTGAACATGTTTGGGACTATCTGGAAAGGCCCAAACAATAGAGGAATCCA
This sequence comes from Holotrichia oblita, assembly GCA_023690525.1. Classification (NCBI taxonomy): domain Eukaryota; kingdom Metazoa; phylum Arthropoda; class Insecta; order Coleoptera; family Scarabaeidae; genus Holotrichia; species Holotrichia oblita. The sequence goes on from CM043022.1 coordinate 24,083,877, forward strand.
ACCAAGGCGAATGCGTTGTTCACTATACTAGAAGAGGAATGGAGCAGAATTCCGCAAACATTCATCCATCACTAAATTAATCAGTAGCCTCCTATAGACGAGTAAGATGCCGCTATCTCAGCTTTTGATATATCCACACCCCCAGATACTTGATAGTTTTGATCGGTTCGAATCTTCTTCCCAAAAGGTTGCATTCGGCAGTGCCAATCTTCCTCTTGATAGGAGTACCGTTTCGGTCTAGCTGGGCACTAAACTCAGCTTCCTGCTTTCCATCCATTTTGCCATTTTGAGTAATGCCAGGTTGCCAACGCTAATTAGAAATTTCTACGACGAGCGCAACGTTATCCTCGAATCCAATAAGTTTCGCTCATGTGGGCTGTGGCATCTTCAGCAAACCTTCGTACATAACGTTCCACAGAGTTGATCCTAGTGCCAATCCCTGTGGCACACAATTGTTTACATTGCGTGTTCCTTGAAAAAAGATCTTCTTGTTCTGTTTCGCCGAAGATATCGAAGGACAGCTTTGAAAACAAATCTTCAAAACTCTTTTGTAAAATATTAAAATGAAATTAAAATTTTCCTGCATTAATCATTGCATCCAGAAACCATCTTTCTTCGACGTTGTACAGCACTGATGAATCCCAATACGGCCCTCTATGCTTGTCATATAGTATGATCCGATGCACTCTTCAGTTACTGTTTCAGTCCAGTAAAAAAGAATATTGACTCCCATCAAAATCTGAATGCAACGGTTATCGGTTATATAAACTATTTCTAATCGCCACAAAACATAGCGGGTACATATAATTGCCAACTCACCGACGGTAAATTACTTGATCAACAAATTCAATTACGTCGAGCAGTTTACACACAATTAAATTAGTTCAGTCTAATTTGCAATCGATTGTGGTCAATAGGTAAACATGTGTAATATGTATGGCCATCGTATATTATGTTAGAAATTGCTTTCGCAGAATAATTTACGCACATCATCTACAAAAATCATAATTTTCAATGATCAACAGTTGCTGATAGATATCGACTAAATCGAAAATTAGCTACGCTAAAATAATACGAGGGTCGATCTAATATAAATAAACATTTTGTTATATACGTGGTTTCCAACGACTTGACAATGCAATATCTAACTCAGGATATCTAATACAAACTGTCTAAAAGTACCACTAATTTGGAAATTAGAAAATGCTACTTCTCTTTAGAATTGGTTCACATAATTCCTTTCGCAAAAATTCAAAAACCATTATGAGTTTGTCTGCGGCAGTGTTCCACGTCGACGGTTTGACAAACAGCTTCAATTTTCAAAGGACCACCCGTGAACGTATTCCCATTCCCATTTTCGCCAGTCGCAGACGTAGCAGTGTAATCGATGCAAAGTTTGTTCGCGTAGACGGAACATCTGCAGATTATGAGATTTCTACAATAAGTTTGATTTATTGTTTGTTGCGGAGATGGTAAATCTTCACCGCGCCGGCAACGTTACGCCATCGCGTGTCACATGATTGATTTGCATTTGAACTGCGTACCACCTCGGATTACTAATACAAACCTTGCAGTGTACGTCTCTTACAATTTTGAGTTATACATATTATACAAATATGTAAATTCTATCCTGTTTCTTCCGGATATACCTAAAGCAACAGGAAAATAAATGAAATTGATAATTTATTAGGTAAGTACTAGTAGACACCGTTTTACGATATGTCAGACTTTCAAAATTACAATTTACCATTTGCGACGCTACCTGAAAATACATCCAACAGTTATTTTATTTAATATTTACGGTTAAATGTTCCTCGCATCGTGCTAGCGGAAGATAACGTTCAAGCACTTTCCCTCAGTCGACTTACTGGTTTTGTCGACAACAGACGTACCATTTACTACAGTATATCATTGCGTAAAAGTGTCATAAACAAAAACCTTAAAATATAGCCGTGATATATTATGCGATGCCGCAAACTCACGAACCAACTTCTGAATTCGGGCCTTCGAGAGCTGGCACTCCTCGAAAAAATATTTGAAACCGCTTAAATATACATTTACTGGTTAGGCGTATATACATAAATTGTAATGTGATTCGCCCGGAGTACTTGCGCAGATCCCAGTTTAATATGGAAATGTTCCTTCGCGAATAAATTTCGCCCGAAAGGAATAAACATTAAAAAGAAAAATCCCACCCTCTTTGCTAAATTGGTGGAAGTGTTTACCGCCTTCTGTGAGTGTTTATTTTATGGAAGTGTTCTAGATTTTATGGTGGAAGGTTAGAATTTAAGAAGCTAGAGGGATATATAACCTAGAGAACTACAACTGAATCAATACCAATTAACTCAGTAATACATATAAAGCTATAAAAGGCACCGATTCAAGAATAGATTCACGAGGTACGATTACTATTATGATTATATCTGCCTTCTGTAGGACACAAACCAATATGCACAAGACCCGACAAATGATTTGCTTGTTTTGTCCATCACTAATGACAAACAGTTTAATATTTAACAAGTACGACATCAGTTGCTTAATGCACAATTTAAAAAAGCCATAATTTATACAAGAAGAAGCTGTATTGAATAATAATAATAATAATAATAATAATAATAATAATAATAATAATCTTTATTAGCCAACTGATCACAAGATATGGGCTTTGTCAGTATAAAATACAAAATCAATACACAAATCACCAATATTAAAAATTTAAAAATTACTATACATTCGTTAATATAAAAGCTCAACTCAGACAACTACAGAGAATGAGTCCAAATTGCAACCAGCCAAGCCACCAACTTAATCAAACAAGTATCAATCAGGAAAGACCTTAAAGCTAATCTAAACTGTCTTGTACTATTTATATTTTTAATGTTAGTGGGCAATTTATTATATACGAGGGAGCGTTTTTATATTCGCGGAATGAGCGGGTTGTAGGGGGTGATTAGGCGCATTAGGGGCGTGGCCTCAGCAGCGACTCATAATTAGTATAAATACGAAGTTTCATTGTTATTAGACAGTTAGTCTTTGAGCTATCGTCAACCAAGTAACATAAACCAAGTAACCAACCAAGTAACAACAGCCGCGTAGAGTGTTCGCGTGCATTTTTGGACCTCTGTAATGAAGACAAGGATGGTATTTCGTAATCCCGGTTCATCATTATGAACCTGAGTCCGAACAAGACTCCATGCAGTGGCATAAAAAGGGCACAGCACCTCTCAAGAAATTTAAAGTGTCACAATCAGCTGGGAAACTCATGGCAATGGTATTTTGGGACTCGGAAGGAATATTGTTGATTGATTATAAAGATAAAGGTGTTTCTATAACCGGAGAATATTACGCTTCAATATTAGAGCGACTAAAAGAAGCCATTAAAGAGAAAAGCCGGGAAATATTGACGAAAGGTGTGCTG